>JANAVB010033819.1:5878935-6256903 GCA_029216955.1 Iris pallida
GCTTACCTACATCGCACCGACGTTATCGTCGCTCGATAGCACCCCTATTGATAGTCGTCTCACTTTACTCAATCGAGTTCAACTAATTCTTGCTCGACACTATTCAATTCCCGCACTCGACTTTTCTAAGGTCGACGCAACTTTGGTGTATATGCCCAGCCCGACTTAGCCAACCGTGCTTACGCGAACTATCTTTTTGTTTTGTCAAAAATTGTTCTCCTATGTTTTGTAAAATAGTTAGACTTATTGTATGGACATCCGTGGACATTTGAGAGAGAGCGCACCAACGATAGCAACTTTGCGGAAGCAACAATTCAGAGTTTGTGGAAACAACAGAGTTAAAGAATTCAATCGATAGCACAAGGACGTAAAGCCGTGCTCTGATACCATTATGTCATCCCGCTCCCGTAGGAGCGATCGTCCTCGCTAAGACGTGATATCGCACGAGTCTAGATTTGCGCTCGTGCAAGGCGGGTCAATAACGGCCGATTTCAGCGGCTGAACGGGTTGTCGCACAGAAGTCCCAAGCAGAGACATTGAATAATAGCTTCAGAATTTGAAGCAAAACATAAGTCATTGCAAAACACTATTTTATTGATATTGAAACATAGGCTACAATGGGGCGCAAGGCCAAGATTACAAGTCTCTCAAGCACACTCATCTCACATTACAAGTCACTCAGCTCTCTCTTATCTCTCAATACTGTCTTGAGCCAGCGGATGCTTCGGAAGGCGACGTCTATACATTATGTTCTGTATAATTCTTGACTCCATACGACCACACGCTTCTAATCGCCAAGGAACTCCGTGCCTCGACGCATCCAAGCGAGCTCCGCGCCACGAGCTTCTACTTGTGCCTGCACATGAAACTATATGGGTGTCAGTACTCAACTGTACTGGTGGAATGAGCTCCTCGTCCACCCATACAAAACCGACACGTTTATTTACTTTGTGCAACAAAACCCTTTTCGATTGTCTTTCTACTCTTGCCTTAGGAATTTTAGGACCGACGCCTTAGCCTATTTTGTATCTCAAGACCTTTCCGTGCTTGCCACAGTCTTAACCTATCAAGCGTGTTTGCTTATTGCCCAATATCAGAGACGCAACTACATGATGGTACCCAATTTTCTTGTGACGTGCTACAAATTCATCGTGCCGTGCCTCGCAACTCAGTGTGACTTAACCATATTGCTGCCTCGCGGCCTTGTTACTTTGATCACCAACTGACCCAATCAAGACTTGTGAACTTAGTGTCAGTCAACCAACTGTGCCTGTGGCGTTTCCTGATTTAAACTCAAAACAACTCAACCAACTTATGCAACTTATATGTCGACAACTCGAGTCTCGACGCCACATCTCGTACCGAAGCACGTATCTTTATTTAGCCAAATCTTAGGCCCGAATATTGTCTTCTGACCGTGCACACATTTGAGTCGACTCATTGTTATAGTGAGCACCATATTCGACTCAATCCAAAAGCATACATGCGGATCGCCGCCCATGCCGACTCATCTATATGAACAAGTCACTAGCGCCCAGCGCTATAATGGACTCCCTTTTAGCTTTTGATTAGACAGACGCTTTTGCTCAGCACGAGTAGCTAGCTCTGCTACAAGTCTTCGCTAACCCGTGCAGTCATCCAGCACGCTACGAATGTCTACCATCGAAACGGTTCCCATGGGCCGCCTAGGTCGCCGTTCGAAAACAGTTTATTTTATATTGTACAAGTTGTCCAATGACCATGCAATACTCGACTCAAACTGACGTATCACACTGTCAATCTACTTCTAGTGTTACCATCTCTTTCAGGGCCAAGTTCAATACTTCTCACATCTGAGACCTTGCCTTGATGACCCAGTCGCGCATTCTTCTTTCTTTCTTGCCTCGATGACCCAGTCGCGAGCATTCTTCTTTCTTGCCCTATCATTTCACTCAACTCAAGAACAACTATTTAAATACTTTCCAAACTCAATGAATCAATCATGGCCCGTGCCTTAAAACACTAAGTCTGTGCCATCGTGTCTTAAACCAACTTGAAACTCTATGTGACACCACCGCCCAAGTCATACTCTATATGACGGACCTTACAATCGTGAGACTATATGGTTATACCCAGCCGTAGAACTCATAGGACCGTGCTTGCTACTACTCCTGATAGCTTAACATAACTTGCCTAACTTACTTTGCAACAACTTGACGAGCAAAGGCTACGTCAAGCCTTGCGTCGTGGGAACGTGCCGTGCACGCAATGGACTTTGAACAACCAAGTTATTTGGGGTGCCTAGACTTATGCCACGAGCCGTACAATACAACTTAACCCGTCGAGCGAGCAGGGGCTATGGCACGCCTTGGGCGATGAGATCATGCATGCTTTTTGCAGTATTTGTGAGAGCGACGCCTATGAATTTGGCTAACTCATAGCTTGTGGCAAAGACCAACTTTTTCTTCTCCCAAGCCACGGGACGAAGGACCGAGTGTCATTTTCAAAGCACGTCGTGCACCAACTCTAAGCCGACCGTTGGACCTTTCTATATTCTAACTCAGTTCGACCTATCGGATTATTTCTTAGCTAGGTGGATTCGTCTCTTTTATTATCAAGCCTACTTGTGTAATATGCGATTTATTATGTGAAGGCTAAGATGAGGCAAGTTCACTGAAACTACCACACCTGAGCGAGGAGTCGCCTCGACCGAGCGAGTCTTCGAGCAGTCGTTGCAAGGCTAAGTCCGAACGTCGTTGGCATTCGATTCCTCCGTTTGACTGAGCGGACGGGGCACTACACCTTGTACTTACATTATTTTATGTACTCTAATGTGCTCTCATGTACTCTCATATGCTCACATGTGCTTCATGTTCAAACTAACAATCATGTACATAACGTAACGTGATCGGATCCTCGTGTATTGATTGGGGTAGGGGGTAGAAGTGGTTATGTGATTAAATCCCTCTAATGTACTCATATATATGTCGATTATGCCTTCACGTATAATCGAGTTACCGTAAAAATACTCATGTGCAGCCTAAACCAATCACATAACTGTCTTATGCTCTAAATCACTTATATCATTACAGTTTACCATGTCCACTATCTTATTTTATGTACTCTGTTTCCTTATATCTTCATGATGTTATTTCTCTATTTCTTATATTTTCTTTCCAGCATGTCATGTATTTTTTCTATTGCTAGCTTTATATTTCCTATTATACCATGGAACTGCTTTTAGAGTTATGTGCTTCGCTCCAATACTGACTGGATAACCACATTTTTAGGAATTGTTATGTCCCACATAATAGGACTATATGACGCTAGCTGAGATGGATCTCGATGTTCTATTCACCATGAGTTGTCTCCCGGGAGTTCTAGGCTATTGTATTTTGATTTATGTTTCGTTATCGGATTTGTCTCCATACATTCTGGTCGTGTATATTCTTTTATAGACTGTAGTTGTTTCAGAGTTATTGATCTTTTCCATTTCATATCTTTCTTAGTCGTTTGTGGTTTGATTTGAGTATATTTATTATCACATGGATCATCTAGATGTTGGAGATATTTATTGGATACTTGACAGCGTTCTACTGTCGATACTGCGACATAGGCTGGACGTGGCCCACGCGCTAGTGCCCGAATATCCGGGTACGGATCATGACAAGAACAAACTCACCAACTCAACCAATTGACTTCGATTGTTGCATGCCGATGGAACTACTTTGACACCTCGGTCCTTCACTCTTCGATTGATGCATGCCGATGGAACTACTTTGACACATTGGATAATCTTTGAGTGTATCAAATGCGTGGAGTGATACTTGATACCTTATAAGGCCACATTTTGTTTGCAGAATCATGTCCTAGGGAAAGAAAAGTCATTACTTTTTTGTGTTTGGATCTGAAAGGAAACAAGCATGAAATAAAATTGATTACCAAAAGAAAGAAAGAAAAAGGAGGAAAATGGTTCCCCCCTCACCCCATAGATTCACTATTCTACCCGCCATTATTCATTTTTTTCTCCCAATTTATCTGCTCTTTCCAAACACCGAAAAAAAATTAATAAAATATAATTTCTAAAATGAAAGGAAAAAAGCAAAGAATTGATTTCCATTAGGAAGGAAACGCGAAAACCATTCCGCCAAATCAAGGAGACTATGAGATCCAAATTAAGATGCAGAAAACCAAACTACTAAAATCAGACAAGAGCCAAAACGCAAACACAATGATTTTGACATGAAAATCCTTGCAAAAAAACCACGAAACAATTGGAGTCTAATCCTAAAACGCCTTCACTAATGAAATAAGAAGATACAATGTCCCTACAAACATCTCACCTATCCAAATTGGATCACCACAACTTTGAATAATGAAAATAGATTACAGACTCTGAAGAACAAGAGAAACGAGAAATTTATCCGAAATAATCTCTCTTTTGAACAAGTTGCTAATCTCTCCTTTCTCTTTGTCCAAAAGTTGCAAACTTTGATATCTCTTTCAGTATTTGTTCTCAATTTTTAGGGTTAGAAAATACTATATATAGCTCATATAAATCGCAACTAATCTGAACCGTTGATAGGATCCAATGGTGCATATAAAACATCCAAAATTGGGTTCAGTCCGATAAAACTGAATTAGGTTAGCATAGACAGAATAGTTGTGTCTAAGTGTGACCGAGTTCGAACCGAACTCTGCTCCCAACCAAACTCCGCCTTCACTCCCCGAGCTTCTCCAACACACAGATGTCGCTCGACGCATGCTCCGGAATATTTTTCACATAGGTTGTGATCCCCACCCAACTCCAACACATCTTTCCCTACCCGAATAGGTGGAGGAGCTAATCATACCATCCTCTTTCCAAATAGGTGGAGGAGCTAATCATACCAACGATCCTCCTGCAGTACTCAAACTTTTCTATTGGTAGAACCTTCGTGAACATATCTACTCCAATTCTGACTAGATAGTTGACATACTAGGCGAGGACATGGAGATTAGTTCTTGGATCAGATAATGGTTCTGGAGCAACTAGAAGACTGAGATTGATATTATGTCTGTCTAGATTACCTTCCTATATAAGTATCAAATGCACAGTTGTTCTATGTGGTTATTTTACAGGATTTTTCTCCGTAGATCTGGCATGTATGATGTATTAAAAATGTTATTTAGTAATAGGGTCTTACATGATATTATGATTTGGGTCTCTAAATTGTCTGACAGTAGAATTTGGATCCCCAAATCATTGTTCACCTAGGCTAGTGAACAGTAATTTGGAGACCCAAACTCTAATGCCGAACAATTTGGAGATGCAAACCCTAATATCACATATTATATGAGACCCTATTATTAAATAACCCTATTAAAAACTCTGATAGTGGACTGTGGTAATCATGTGTGTAGTTGAGTTATTGTTATTGTTCTTATCTTCCCGTAGATTACTGTAATTGAGTAAATTGATTCATGATGCGCATATGGTGATTATTGAGGTCCAGACAGCGTACGTACTACTGCCGATGTCGCGATATAGATTGGACACGCTCACGCACTCGTGTCCAAACATCCGGACGCATATCGTAACACTAACCTGGCCCAATACCAATAAGAGCCTTAGACGTTTATACAATATATAAAATAAATAAAGTAAATATAAAATTTAAATAATAAGCAACATATGCTTAAATCTTTTAATTAATTTTTCAACCAAGCCCCACATGCAATTATTGTCAACTTTCAAATTGACAAGCTCTTAAAAGAATTTGAGGGTAAATAAAAAAAGAACAAAAGTTACATTAGGTACAAATACAAAGAATCTCCTACTTAATTAAACCATCAATAGTCTTTGTATTATTCAAACACATTAATATTTGCCTACACTCCCTCTGTCTAACCACAACAAATAAAACGTGGTTCTATTCATCTCCCCTCATTTTGGCTTTTATACTCTTCAAAGTTCACGTCATGAACACAGACTATAAACATAGCCAACAGAAGAAGCAAAGCTAGCATCAGCAACAAGAAACCAAGAAGACTGTACAGAGAATTAATGGCAGCAGAAAAGAAGTCCAACTTCTCTCTTGCTTGCAACCTCCTGAGCAAGCTGGTCAAGAAGAGGAGCTTCAATGAGCTTGGCCTTGACCTTTCCCCAAGACCTCGAGAACAAGCTCCAGGTGATCATCATATCAATATCAACTAATGTTAAGTTCTCGACAAACTGATGTTATATATGTATGTGTATGTATTTTAGGTGAACCTAGACAGCCAACCACCATGAATTTGTTACCGGCGCTCGATGTGTCGGCCGCCACTGTCGGGGGAGAGAAGGCCGACACCGACGACGTTACAGTGTCGATGGGGAAATCCATGGACTTGGTTCCCCAGAACAAAGAAGATGCTAATATGGTAGAAGAAAAATTAAGTGAGTTCATACATTCTTTAACATATACATGCAACTTTTCTTCACGTTAATTTTCAAAACAAGAAACAAAATGTTTCTTGCCAGCCCGGAAAAAGAACATCTCAAAAAAAAAAATTTAATGATAATACATTTTTTTAACAATTTAGGAAGGCACAGTTGACGATTTTTTATGGTGGCAAAGTGTTTGTTTTTGATAATTTTCCGTCGGAGAAGGCTAAGGATTTGATGCACTTGGCGGGCGAACGGAGCTCCGGTGGCGTCGCGGAACTCGAGCCAGCCCAACTGTATACCCCTCCAGGTAATGACTCTTTCGGTACGAAAATTTTAGAGTTTTGGTGTAGCGACAGAAACTTTAATGTGACGAAAATTTGTTGGACATTCCTAACACAAAGTAGCACTGATTCTGTTCATTAGCTGATAACAGATCTCCGGATGCCGATTGCAAGGAGGGCTTCACTCCATAGGTTATTAGCCAAAAGAGCGAGAATATTATAACTGTAATTTCTGATGATGTATACTTATTGTCAATGGCGAACTGATCCATAGAAGACCTTGTAATATACCATTATGAATCGAACAGTTAACATATATGTATTTATGGTTTGGTTCTGATTTATGAAAGAAGTTATTTATCAAACTTGTGTCTTTATGAATCCATGCATGCGAGTCCTAGCCGGCTCCAGGAGGAGGCAGGCTGGGCCTCCTTCCTCCAATGGGCCTCCATTTTTTTTTTTTTTTTTTTTTTAGTTTTTATATCGGTCCAAAAAAATTATGGATCTGGAAAAGCCAATGACTATCTGAAGAAGAGTCAAATAAAATATTTAAAAGGAACATAAAATGTTGCATCTGTTGTAAACCCTTACTATTCACCATTATGTCATGAGTTACACATGACCCTTGGGATCATGTAACTCATGACCCTTGGGTTATGTAACTCTTGACCCTTGGGTTGCCCCTTGTCCCTATATATATGGCCCTTGCCATATGATGAAATGATGAGAAGAAAAATACTATTCTACGATATCTAGCATCCCTTCAAACAAGTTATCAGCACGATTGCTGAAGCAAGGAGAATCGACGTCCAGATCTCGACGTCATCCTTCCTTTTTCCCTAGTCGATCCGACCAGAGGCTGGTAACACTTCTTAAAAAAAAAATTACAAATTAATTGTTTGAATAAAATTAGCAATATATATATATATATCTAACAATCTAAGAATGATATTCTTTATATGCTTACGTTCAAAACAAATTTGTTTTCCTAAAGAAATCAATTGTAACATTTAGAAATACACAAATTTCTTGGCTAGGATTATACAAGGATTAAGTGCACATATATTGTTGTGGAAATAAACACGACCTTGAAAATTGCTTGAGCCAATGGAAAGAATCACAATTGCAAGTTCAGTCTGCGATTTATCTTCCTCAGTCAAACGAGAGATACGTACTAATGCAATTGGTCTCTCCTATTTTTAATGGAATGCTCATTACTTTTGTAAACATCGAATTTTTATTTTTTTTGGTTTCAAGGACTACAAACTGCCGCATCTAACTGAATGTATTGGTACATGCTGGTTTGACAAAATAAATTGTGCTTGATCTTAATTTGATCAAATTGCACCTTTTGCCAAATATATATAATATATATATATAATAATATATATTATATATATTATATATATATATATATATATATATATATATAATATATATATATATTATTTATTTTTTTTATTTATATATAATATATATATATAATATAATATATATTATATAATATATATAATTATAATATATCTATATATATCTATAATGTTATATGACAGATTGCATATTAGCTTATGGACTGAACTGTTTTATTAAGCACCGTGATATTTTTTTACGAGCTCTGTAACATTTATGATTATGCATAAATATTTAATTTTAATTTATGCATGTTTTTCACATGATAGATAAAATGGCCAAAATAGCGAGTGTCGATTTCGAAGTACTAGATGCTGCTGAAAAAAAAATTACTGTTTTATCTTTGTGTAATCCATTGTAGTTACTTGGTTATACATTAAGTAAATTTGCTTCATTCTTAACAATTTTTTGAATATTCACATTGGTTGATCATTGTCATATATTTACTCTTTGGACAATTGATCTTATATAATTGTCATCACTTAAGTAAATTATTGTTCAACTAATCTTGTTAGAATTGACACCGTAGCAATTTTCTTTTTCTATCAATTCTAGCTTCTTTTATTCAATATTTTAATTTAGGCTAAATCAACAATAATTAATTTAGTAAAAATTCCTTTAGTTTTTAAGTTCTAAAGTTAAGATTTGTTTGGGAACAAGCCGAAAGGGCCCTTCTGTCAACAAGGCGAAATATCGTCTAAGCGACCGGTACTTAAGAGTTCCTAGTGAACCTCCGCTTGCTGGGATCCGGCCCCTACAGCTAACCCAACCTTATCAAAACTTGAAAAACTAAAAATTTAAAGGTTTATTACTAAAATTATTTTAATTGTTAATTTTAGCTTAAAACCATCTTATTGAGTAAATATAATTTTTCAGACCTTAGAAATATGACTTCCAAGGAAGAGACTTTCTCTGCAAAGCCTGCAAAATTCAATGGCACATATTTCAAGAGGTGGCAGATGAAATTTTGGCTTACCACCTTATAAATTATGCATTTTTGCAAGCAACTTATTGACCTCTCTATATCGGCCCGTCGATCGATAATTTTTTTTTCATTGATCTATAGATGAAGTGTGAATGCCTTGTGGACAGCCTCGACGCACACAATCCTTCGAGAAAAAACTATTTTTATAGCTTATATGATTATGACGGTCCCGTTATTACGATATCAGGACTATCAAACATAATAGAAGGATCTGGTGAAGCAATTATATTGCTCCCAAATAAAACAAGACTAATAATAAAAGATGCACTTTCTCCTAAATCAAATAGGAACCTCATAAGTTTCAAGGACATTCGTTTAAACGGATATCACTTAGAAACAAATGAAATAAATGAGGCAGAATATCTGTATGTTACTCGTCTAAAAGATGGTTCAAAAACTATCTTAGAACGATTCAAGGGACTCCCGTCGGGTCTCTATCATACTCATATTCAATCAACAGAAGCTAACATGATTGTGCACCAGAAGTGTCATTCATCGCCAAAATTTAAACTTTGGCATAATAGACTGGGTCACCCAGGATCAGCTATGATGAAACGAATCATAAGCCAATCCAGTGGACACAACCTGCAGAACCTGAAGATTCTTCAGAAGTATGATTACTCGTGTCTACCTTGTTTTCAAGGCAAAATTATAACGAGACCATCCCTTTTGAAAGTGGGACTAGAGTCTCCTAGCTTCTTAGAGAGAATTCATGGAGACATTTGCGGACCATTCACCCCGCAAGTGGTCCATTTAGGTACTTTATGGTACTTATCGATGCATCTACTAAATGGTCTTATGTGTGCCTTTTGTCCACCCGCAACTTAGCTTTTTCTAAGCTATTGGCACAAATAATTAAGTTGCGGGCTCATTTCCCCGATAACCATATCAAAAAATTAAGACTTGATAATGCGGGTGAATTTACTTCACAGGTCTTTCAAGACTATTGCCAAGCAACTGGCATCGAAGTTGAACATCCTGTAGCTCATGTTCACACCCAGAACGGGTTAGCAGAATCTCTTATTAAGAGATTACAATGGATTGCTCGTCCATTGTTGATGCAGTCACAGTTGACTGTGGAAGCTTGGGGTCATGCTATATTGCATGCCGCATCACTTATTAGAATACGGCCTTCTGGAGGTCATATTCTATCTCCGATGCAGCTCGCTTATGGTTCACCTCCAAATATCTCTCATTTGAGAGTTTTTGGTTGTGCTGTTTACGTCCCCATTGCTCCCCCACAGAGGACCAAAATGGGTCCACAACGTCGATTAGGTATCTATGTTGGGTTTGACTCACCCTCTATAATTAGATACCTAGAACCCCTGACGGGTGACGTATTTAAGGCTCGTCTTGATGACTGTGAGTTTGATGAAGGATTATTTCCTAAACTGGGCACACAGTCTAAGAAGCCAGAAGCTTCTAAGACAATTTCTTGGGACACAAAAACTTTGTCTCATTTTGATCCGCGTACAAGTCAATGTGAAGATGAGATCCTGAAGATATTACATCTTCAGAACACTGTACATCTACTTCCGGATACATTTACTGACAACCAGAAGATTGTCAGATCACACGTCCCTGCTGCCAACACGCCAGCTAGGATTGACATCCCCAAAGATGGATAATCCGCCGCAGCAAAATGCAATACCTCAATTAAAAAGAGGACGCCCACCAGGTTCGAGAGACAAAGTCCCTCGTAAAAGAAAAAACCCTGGAGAAATTAAGAAGATCCCAACACAGGATCTGAGCTAGATCAGCTACCTCCCCCTCCTAGTTTCCCCTGAAGAACAAACAGGAGAAATATCATTAAATTATGTACGTACTGGAGAGGTACTGAACAGAAAAGCACAGTTGTCGACGACGATTTTTCGTTCAATATTGTCGTTCACGTCACTGAAATAACGATGACATCGATCCACGTCTCTAGCGGAATGTAAACGCAGAGGCGATGGCCAAAGTAGAACGAGACAATAGTAGAGCTGGACTCACTCTTGAAACGCGAATCTTTGGACCAGTATCCAAACACCTAAAGGTGTAAACCTGTGGGATTAATGGATCTTCACAAAAAAAGATGCACAACATAGTTGTGCGCTACAAAGCACGCCTTGTAGCACAAGGTTTCTCTCCAGAAACTGGGAATAGATTATGAAGAAACATATTCTCCGGTCATGGATGGGAATACCTTCAGATTCCTGATCGGCCTCTCTTCTCTGAAAAGCCTAGAAATGCAGCTCATGGACGTTGTGACTGCATATCTTTTTGGCAATATAGATAAAGATATCTATATGAAACTCCCTGAAGGATATAAAATTTCACCAGAGAAAACATATAGACCTCGGGACACCTATTCTGTAAGGTTACAAAGATCAATGTACGGTCTTAAACAATCAGGAAAAATTGGTATAACAAACTAAGTGAGTTTCTTGCTACGCAAGGATTTACTAATGATAAAGTCTACCCGTGTATCTTTATAAAAAGATCGGAAACAGGATTTGTTAGTCGCTGTTTATGTCGACATTTAAATCTCATTGGATCTCCTACAGAGATCACTAAGATATCTGAAAGCCTTAAGACAACTTTTGAAATGAAAGACCTAGGAAAACAAAGTATTGTCTTGGCTTACAGATCGAACACCTAAAGGGTATCTTGTTACACCAATCTACATATACACGAAGATTACTTAAATAATTCTACATGGATAAATGTCATCCCCTTAGTACACCAATGGTCGTTCGATCATTGGACGTAAGAAGGACCCTTTCGTCCACTGGAAGAGGGGAGGAATTATTAGGTCCTGAAGTACCTTACCTAAGTGCCATTGGGGCACTACTCTATATAGCTAACTGTACGCGTCCTGATATAACGTTTTCAGTTAACTTAGCCAGATACAGTACAGCGCCCACAAAGCACCACTGGAATGAGTGAAGCATCTTCTCGCTACCTCCAAGGGTCTATAGACCTAGGACTATATTCCGAATAGTGGGTCTTCCACTTTACTTGGTTATTCAGATGCAGGTTATAGATCAGATCCCCACACAAAGAAATCACAAACTGGATTTGTGTTTACTTTCGGTGGTACGGCTATCTCCTGGAGTCCGTCAAACAGACCAGTGTGGCTATCTCATCCAACCATTCTGAACTCCTGGCAATCCATGAAACAAGCAAGGAGTGTGTTTGGCTTCGCTCCGTCATTCAGCACATTTTGGTATCTACTGGCCTGAAGACTGGTGAACTTGAGCCTACTACCCTTTTTGAAGATAATGCAGCATGCGTAGCTCAACTTCAGAAAGGATACATAAAGAGTGACAAGACAAGCACATATCCTCCAAATTCTTCTGATGCACGACCTTCAAGAGAACAAGTCAAAATACACAATTCAATCTTGTAATAACTTAGCATATTTGTTTACCAAAACACTGCCACGATGTACTTTTGTAAAGCTTGTAAGTGAAATAGGGATGAGGCAACTAAAAGACCTGTAAGCCTGAAGCTTGTATAGATCAGGGGAGTAAAACTACAGGATCGTACTCTTTTTTCTAGGATTGATGGTTTTTCCCCACTGGGTTTTCCACAGCCAAGGTTTTAATGAGGCAAACCAAGTTTACTCTGGATCCCAGTATCTACCCCATTAGCTTATTGAATCCTGAAGTATTTCATAAGTGGATCCAAGAAAATGGATGAATAAGGGGGAGTGTTTGAAACCCTTATTATTTACCCATTATGTCATGAGTTACACATGACCCTTGGGATCATGTAACTCATGACCCTTGGGTTATGTAACTCTTGACCCTTGAGTTGCCCCTTGTCCCTATATATATGGCCCTTGCCATATGATGAAATGATGAGAAAAAATACTATTCTACTATATTAGCATCCCTTCAAACAGCATCTATTTCTAAGTCGTTTCTTCATCTTCTCTCTTATTTATTTTTTGCGAAAAATCTCACTCCTACAAAAAAAAATTGAAACTGTCCTTCCCTCCTCAACAAACACGTCCATGCAGATTTTATCTCCTTTCTAGTTTCTGATATTTTTTTTATCTTGTAAAACTTCTAAGATTAATTGATTAAAGATTGGAAAAAAACACAATGGAGGAGATCTCAAAGCAAATATATCTTTATTACTTGTAAATAAAATAATAAAAGCCTCCTTTTTTTAGACTTGTCTAGGACCTTCAAAACGTTAAAGCCGGTCCTGATGCGAGTTCGTGTGATCTTAATATTACCTTGAAATTAAATTCTTCCCGGAGTTACATGATCATAGTTGCTTTGCCTGTCCATGCATGTTAACATCGGTAGGCATAAAATTAGGTAACATACGTATAGAGTGGAGGTTGTGGAGCAGTGACAACCACTAGGTATTAGTAAGAGCATTACTGCACTACTTTCTGAGGTCAAAATGCTATTGTATGTTATGCAGGATATTTTGTACAAGATTTCATAAATTTTCGCACATTTTCTTGCCTTGAATGAGAATCTGAGGCGCAATGGATGTACACTTAAGTTGTTTTTGGTACTTTTTAATTACTGTTTGTCATCGAAAATACGACAAAATTTTTTGATTGAAAAAACTTTGGTATTTCAATTACAAACAGAACAGTATACAATGTAGGACTTAGACATAGTCCTATGAGTACACTTTTGTTTATATCTGGAAACTGTATCGGTGGAGCGAGTGGTAATGCGTTGACTCCGTTGACGATCTTGAATTCTCTGAAGGTTTGGGCTGCTCTGGATGTCGGAGCGTTTGGAGGAGAAGTAGACGTTACGTGCCTTCTTGTCTCTGTATGTAGATATGATGATCTCCTGTGTGGATGAAGGAAAGATCTTTCTATTTATATGCAGCAGACTGGTCTGCTCATGCGCGCATATGTAGGATGCGCCTGTACGTGGGAACTCCACATGGCTGATGTTGTGAGGCGCATGGAGGATGCACCCTGAGTTGAAGCCAAATCTGTTGAACTACTCTGTTGGGCTACGTGGAGCGACACGTGGCAGTTGTGGAGATTCGTTATTAATGAGATCTTGGATGGTTAGCACCCATTCTTGAGCAGAACTGAATCATAATACACGTGGCGCATGTCTGTGACTCAAAGATCTCTGATTTTGTGGAAGATGATCTGTCAGGATGCGCCTAGAATTAAGCGCATGGAGGGCGACTTGGTCTATAGACTAGTCTAGGTGCATGGCTTCTGAGGCGCTGGCTGAGTTTTGGGTACATGGATATGCATAGAGGCGGATATAAAGACTTAGCTTCTGTCTTTTAGGATCAGGAAGTCGGGGGCGCATTATTTTTGAGGCATACGGACTTCTAGGCGCATAGCTGCGCGCATGCGAATGATCGGTCGGCCATAAGGCAAGGACATTGTAGCCGAAAAAATGTAAATAATGGCTATGTCAGCGGCTCTTCGTTTTTGCAAAAGCTGTCGATTGGTCATTCTTTAGGGGATGTACTGCCAACTCGGTCACGTAGCATTAAATGCTTGATGGGTGACGAGTTGTATGGACGCATCAGCTCGTGCGATGCTAGGCATGGGTCGATATTCCATCGGTACAGAGCGCATGGTGCTGACGGTGCATCTGCCACATGGCGCAGCTTAATTGGTCTGTCTGTTGAGTTTTTTGAGACGTTGATAGTTGTTTTGACTTGGCTGAATACGAATAGGCAGATTTATCGTCATTAATGCAAATTCATTGCACAGAATATGAGGGGACTGCCACTCGGCGCATGGACGAGAGTTGTCCCGGACTATAAATAGTTTTGTGAAGAGTTTTGTTTCACATTTTACTTAGCTTTCCTTCATGGAGGCAAACTCGACCGATCCTTCGCCTTGTGTCACCACCCGCACCCACTGTGAGGGTACGAGAACGTAACAACGCCCAGCCTACGCCGCAGTATCGGCGGTAGAACGCTGTCCTAGGTCAATCATCTAACAATATAAAGGTACCTGTACAGTATATACACTCCGAATGGAGGTGACATAACAATATACAGACTCAATCACATCTAAGGCAGAATGATGAAAATAAAAGATAGATAGATACTGGAATAAAAAGATCCACCGGATACAATGAGAGAGAAAGAGTCTAAGTGTCTACTGCCATACAAACTGAACATCCAACTCAATACAAGTCTCTAATACTAAAAATGAAAGAATATATACAATCAGATCTCAGAAGACAGAAATAGAAAAAACCTAGACTAGGGAGCCTCAGTCTCTAAGCTAGTGGATCAGGCTGGAAATTTGGGTCACACATGTCATCTACAGCTGCCCCATAGTAGGTATCTAGGCAGGCCTCCTCCTCATCCTCTGTAAAATTTTCAACAGGTCAAGTCAGGACGGGAGCGAGCACAAAACATCTCACGTAGTTCATAACGAGTTAGGAAATATAAAGCATGCAATAGAGTAAAGTACATGAAACGCTGAAAGAAGAAGATATATAAAAAAACAGTAGAGATTTGATAACAGGAGATATCTAAATATGATAAGTAAGACTGTAAGGAACATGTGATTTACAGCACAATATGGTTATGTAAACGGGTTAGGTTATACAATAAAATGGGACTCTTTTGTATGTGGGTGTACAATGGACATATACAATTTCTTATACAATATGATTGATCACATAACCATTTTCTACTCCCCCTCCCCAATCAATACACAAGGATCCAATTCAGTTACGTTACCTTATACAATGACTTGTACAATGACTTGTACAATAGCTTGTACAATAGCTTGTACAATGGCTCAATGTGATACTGAGAGTATAATATGCACAACGAGTGTACAATGATAAGGGTATTCAATAAATACAACATGTAAGTGAAACGCACATCACAATATGTACTTAGTGAATACAAGGAGATAACATCTCAGAAGAAGATCCATATAGTACCAATCCGTGATAATGATCGTGTCAGCATCAAGTACAGTAATCTAGAGCAAGAATGTAAATCCAGACAAGTATGAAACGGTCAGAGAATGTACTCGCCTGATAGCCTGAGAGTCTGAAGAGAATATACTGTCCGAGGAGGGGTGTCTGTCTCCTATAAAACAGTACAAGTCACAACAAGTCTAAAATGATAAAATAAAGCTCTACTATGCATTCTACATAAAACTAGGTCAATCTAGGCCAAAGTCAACTCTTGGTCAACTCTGGTCAACCCTAGAAGTCAACTTGGTCATCTATGGTCAAACTAGGTCTAACTAGTCTAAACTAGGTCAAACTAGTCATTCTAGGTCTAACTGGGCTACACAAGTCCAATCCAGACTCTAAACTGACACACAGGCTCATCCATGGGCCATAGGCTATTTCATGCCTATGAACCAATCCAAATTCACATAACACATGCCAATATATATATCTAATATATATTACACATGTGATATAGCTATAATATAATATAAAAACACACATATGGGCTAACTATATACATATCACCCATACACTACATTATATAGAACTCACATATAATATGTACATAATATCTATTGCATATATATAAACATGCATTCATGATATAATAGAGAAGTGTATGTGTGTGTGTGTGGGGTGTGTGAAATATAAATGATGAGTGAGAGATGTGTGTGTGAATGTAACTGTGAGGGTGTGTCAAAGGGTAAGTTTGAGGGCTGGTTTTGAGGCTACTATGGGACTGGGTTAAGGACAGGTAAGGACAAGTCTAGGGCTGAAATATGTAGGTAATGACAGGTTTAGGGACTGCCAATGGGTACTGCACATGGACTGGAAGTTGGGGCTGTCATGGGACTGCAATGTTTGCCAACAAGGTGCTGATTATGGCATGCCTTGGACAGGAAATTGGAGACTAAATATGGGCTCATGTGGAGTAGTATTTGGATGGCTATGGGCTATCAATGATGACAGGAACTGAACAAGATACCTAAAACAATTCCAGATTTGAAGGAAAACACAAACACTAATATACCTATTACCTATTAGCAGTTAATCACATAGGAAACAAAATAGGATACCTATAGAGGGCTGTGTGTTAGCCAAAGTGACAGCCATCTAGGGTGAATCCTGGACAGTCCTAGTAGGTTAGATGGGGACCAACATGCTGATTTGGGGGGACTGATAAAGGACAGTCAAGGGAACTGGATTGGGGTTGCTATGTGGACATGTGAGGCTGTCATTACAAGTTTAGGGACATATCTAGGACTGAGATGAACTGAAACTGAGGGTGTGAGTGAATATGAGTGACAGGAATCACATGTGTCTGTGTGGGTGAACACTGTGTTGGACTGAACAGAAAAAAAAGAAACAAAAGCACAGCAACAGTAAAGAAAAGGAAAATCAAAACTGAAAACTAACTCAATCTCTAAAAGCTGCATTCCAGTTTTCTTAAAATCCTCCTCTTGATTCCCACACACCACCAAATCACCCAAAAATCGACACACAGTTAGTAAACCTATAGGGGAACATATTTAGGGACTCAAAACCAAAATTTAGCAGTATTAATCAGGTCAAAACAACTGTCCAAATTCGATTTCAAAACTGGAATTTTCAAGAAAAACACATGTATCAATAATTGGGTAATTTGATAAACAACTATTGAAAACACAATAAAATGAAATTTAAAAGGTTGGTAATCAAAATATACATTACATAGGTGTCCTACAATGAGTTTGTGTCCACCAAAGTGGACACAAACGTGTCCAATCAACATAAAACTGAAAACAAGAAACTGGACACAGTGCACAGTCCACTCCTCGTGCACGTGTTCACGTCGCTCGTGTGTACGACACAAAGTGACACAACCCACGAGATTGTGTCCACGTGTCGACCTAGGGTAGGTCTAGGGTTAGGGCACCCTGACACGTGTCCACGTTGTGTGTGCACGACGCGAGACACGCGTATCAGTGGCTAAAAACGACAGCCACTGAACAGTGCAAAAACCCGTGCACGTGTTCGTGCGTGTCCGACACGACACGTGGGGCCCTGAAACTTGGGGAGCCCTGTGTCAGTGTCAGCCCCATGCTGTGTGTCAAATCCCAAGTGTCGGGGTGGCGTGTCCGTGTCGCAATCATGCCCGAGTGGCAGGGCACGCACAGTCCCCGCACGCACTTGTGCACGACCGCGTGTCACGTGTCTGTGCAGACTCAACACGACTCGAAAATCACATCACGACACAAGAAATCCATAAGCAATCATAAAACCTATTTTTTCAATCAAAAACTTTTCAGAAAAACAATGGAAA
Organism: Iris pallida; assembly: GCA_029216955.1. NCBI lineage: Eukaryota > Viridiplantae > Streptophyta > Magnoliopsida > Asparagales > Iridaceae > Iris > Iris pallida. The sequence continues at coordinate 5,897,222 of JANAVB010033819.1, forward strand.
TGCCCTCAGTGGCATTTCGACAAACACCTACGTCCTACCCCTGATACGTGTCCAAATGGACATGAAACTCATGAAACCCGACACGACACCAATGCAGACACTTAGGGAACCCCTAGGGCTTCCTGAATATGTAAGCAAATCAAAATTTCATGGAGGGATGAGGAATTTACCTATACTTGAACTTTCAATAAGAACCCCCCCTTCAATAACTCTTCTCCTTGATGTCCCAATCCAATCAAACCACCATAAACTGAAATAAAACTTCAGTAGCAGCAAGAGTGGGTGTATTAGAACCTAATAGAGAAGATTTGAATGAAAAAGGAATAGGAATGGATTTGTAGGGATTAAAAGAAATAGAAACAAACCTTTCCTCAAGCTTGAGCTTTCCTGAAAAGAGGCAACCCTAAAACTAGGAGAATATTTATAGGGTGTTGTTCCCAAGGATGATATGGTGGCTGGCCACTTAGACTAGGGCTTAGGTTTTGTCAAACTATTGGGCCTTGGGCCAAGTTACAAAGCTAATGAGGATTAAACTTAACCAAGGTTCTAAAACCTTAAGTCATGACTTGTGACTTCCTAATCCTATTGCTAAAATGACTTAAACCAAGTGCTAGGCTAGGTTAGACTAGAGTAACTTGACCTAACCATGGCCCACTAACTAGGGTTAGCTTCTAGGTAGGTCTACAAAGTCGACACTAGTCAAAAGTCAACATAATCAAACAATTTCAAATAAATTCCTAAAAATTCCCATAAATTCTAATAAATTTAAATAATAAATAATAATCCCAAATAATTCTTAAAATTATAAAAATGACTAAAATACCCCTCAGTCTGGAAATGAACACTAGCAAGACACCAAATCATAAGTCATAAATTTAAATAGTTTAAAAATAATTAGAAATTACTAAAAATCATAACATGAAATAAATACCATTAAATAATAATTATAATTACAAAATTTCAAAATTACCCTCTCCTGGAAAACTGGGTGTTACAATCCTACCCACCTTAGAAAAATTTCGTCCTCGAAATTAAAATAGCAGTAGTCCTTCTAGGTCAAACATCCCACAATCAGAGTCTCAAACATACCGTCAGATAATCATATGCGTCTGTCCAAAACCATGATACTCAGAATCTCTGTCATACCAGTGAGCAAGGCTACGATAATCACAGAGTCCTCAACTATGGTACATACCTCTAGAACTATGGGATTTAAAATTTTCGCATTACCGCGCGCTTGGCAGCGAAAACCTTAAATTCCCACACCCGAGAAATACGTCCATAGTCCGACTATATATCCTCACTATGCCTGCTAGCATGACCCTAGAGGATTCTAAAATCTCATAATCATGGCGACCTAGCCCATACGACTTATCTCAGAAGAAAATTAAATCATACTGAAATACCAGATCAAACTTATCAACAATGAAGCAGCAGATAGGAATAGATGGAACTGAATTTTCAAGATAGGAATTGCAGAATTGAATCAAAGAACGGAACCTGCAACTAGATCTCCAACGGCCTGAGCATCCTCGGCTATCATAGCGAAAGCTCGCCCTGGCTGGCCTCCCCTGGCCTGCTGCTGATGCTGGACAAACCTCTGCTGCTGAGTCTGCAATGGTGGTCCCCTCTGCTGCCCTGCCGGGGCCCTAGCCCCTGGTGCTACCTGAGCCAATGGTGTCGGGTTCTGGGGACACTTTCTATACTGATGCTCTGCTGACCCGCAAAGTAAACACATACCCAGTCTCTTCCTGCAATCGTTCCACCAATGGCCTGGCTTCTTGCAGAAGTTGCACACGGTGTCCTGCTGATACTGCACCTGTCCCTGACCCTGATACTGAACAGGCCTCTGCTGCTGCTGATGTATCTGAGCCCTCGGCTGCTGGTACTGCTGCTGAAACTGACGCTGAACGTACGGCCTCTTGGCCGGTCCTCTGCTGCTGGTGCCCCCAACTGGGTCTCGCCTCCTCTTGAACCTAAGCTCAAGATCATCCTCTGCAGCTAAAGCGTCCACCAGAATCTCTTCAAAGGTAGTGCTGCGGGCGTTCTAGGTGTAGGACTTGACCTCCTTTACCAAGCCCTTCCGAAACCTCTGGGCCTTCGTCGTCTCTGACAAGTCATCCATAAATCTGCTCAGGCGGCAAAACTCTCCTGCGTACTCCTCCACGGACTGGTTCCCCTGGACTAGGGCCTCGAACTGGGTCTCGAGGGCTCCCAACGCTGCGTGTGGAAAGAACTTCTCCTTGAACAGCTTCTTGAATGCTGCCCAAGTCTGTCCTGCTGTACCGACCCTCGGGTCGGTCTGGTACCAGGTACGGGCCAGATCCTGTATCATGCTGGCTGCTGCCTCTATCTGGAGCCTCGTCGGGATCTCAGCCAACCTGAAAATCTCCTCCATATGCTCGATCCACTCATCGGCATACAAGATCCCCTCTGTCCCTCGGAAGTCTCTCGGGTGCATCTTTTGGAAATCTTGGATGCCCTTCTCCCGTGGCTGGTACGGCTGCGGGGCTGCCGCTGGCTGAGCTATGACTCTCTCTACCGCAGTCATTGCCAGCTCAATACCTCGTGCGAGCTCTGCTGTCTGCCCCCGCTGCTGAGTCTGCTGACTCTCCATGTACTGCCGGAAGAAGGCTAACAGCTGAACGGCGTCAACTGTCCCTGCAGGTGGCTGCTGGAACGGTACCTCTGGAATGACTGGGTCCTGCCTCCGAACTGGTGAAGGCATACCCTTAGCTGCTGCTGCTGCTAAAGTCCCAATATGAGCAGAGGTGGCAGGAGCTGTAGCCTCTCGACCCTGCTGAACTGGCTTAGAGGTAGCAGTCCCCTCTACAGTATCTCCATGAATGGCACGCTGTAATCGCGTCTCCACCATCCTGAAGACAGATCAAACAAACAATTGCTGAGAATGAGTCGAAATAGCAAAGGAGGACAGTTATATTCAAGGAGAACAATATCAGCAAGAACTGAGATGGTGTGAATTTGATATGAGTTTTTCCTAGTGTGATTGAGTACCTTCAAAATATCATAATCCTATTGCAGGCTGTAGTGATACTCTAGTTCGAATACCACTACATAAACTCGACCTGCATGGGCCACCACTAAAAACGTGTCACGACCCGCACCCACTGTGAGGGTACGAGAACGTAACAACGCCCAGCCTACGCCGTAGTGTCGGCGGTAGAACGCTGTCCTAGGTCAATCATCTAACAATATAAAGGTACCTGTACAGTATATACACTCCGAATGGAGGTGACATAACAATATATAGACTCAATCACATCTAAGGCAGAATGATGAAAATAAAAGATAGATAGATACTGGAATAAAAAGATCCACCGGATACAATGAGAGAGAAAGAGTCTAAGTGTCTACTGCTATACAAACTGAACATCCAACTCAATACAAGTCTCTAATACTGAAAATAAAAGAATATATACAATCAGATCTCAGAAGACAGAAATAGAAAAACCTAGACTAGGGAGCCTCAGTCTCTAAGCTAGTGGATCAGGCTGGAAATCTGGGTCACACATGTCATCTACAGCTGCCCCATAGTAGGTATCTATGCAGGCCTCCTCCTCATCCTCTGTAAAATTTTCAATAGGTCCAGTCAGGACGGGAGCGAGCACAAAATATCTCACGCAGTTCATAACGAGTTAGAAAATATAAAGCATGCAATAGAGTAAAGTACATAAAACGCTGAAAGAAGAAGATATATGAAAAACAGTAGAGATTTGATAACAGAAGATATCTAAATATGATAAGTAAGATTGTATGGAACATGTGATTTTAGAGCACAATATGGTTATATAAACGGGTTAGGTTATACAATAAAATGGGACTCCTTTGTACATGGGTGTACAATGGACATATACAATTTCTTATACAATACGATTGATCACATAACCATTTTCTACTCCCCCTCCCCAATCAATACACAAGGATCCAATTCAGTTACGTTACCTTATACAATGACTTGTACAATGACTTGTACAATGGCTTGTACAATGGCTTGTACAATGGCTCAATATGATACTGAGAGTACAATATGCACAATGAGTGTACAATGATAAGGGTATTCAATAAATACAACATGTAAGTGAAACGCACATCACAATATGTACTTAGTGAATACAAGGAGATAACATCTCAGAAGAAGATCCATATAGTACCAATCTGTGATAATGATCGTTTCAGCATCAAGTACAGTAATCTAGAGCAAGAATGTAAATCCAGATAAGTATGAAACGGTCAGAGAATGTACTCGCCTGATAGCCTGAGAGTCTGAAGAGAATATACTGTCCGAGGAGGGGTGTCTGTCTCCTATAGAACAGTACAAGTCACAACAAGTCTAAAATAATAAAATGAAGCTCTACTATGCATTCTACATGAAACTAGGTCAATCTAGGCCAAAGTCAACTCTTGGTCAACTCTGGTCAACCCTTGAAGTCAACTTGGTCATCTATGGTCAAACTAGGTCTAACTAGTCTAAACTAGGTCAAACTAGTCATTCTAGGTCTAACTGGGCTACACAAGTCCAATCCAGACTCTAAACTGACACACAGGCTCATCCATGGGCCATAGGCTATTTCATGCCTATGAACCAATCCAAATTCACATAACACATGCCAATATATATATCTAATATATATTACACATGTGATATAGCTATAATATAATATAAAAACACATATATGGGCTAACTATATACATATCACCCATACACTACATTATATAGAACTCACATATAATATGTACATAATATCTATTGCATATATATAAACATGCATTCATGATATAATAGAGAAGTGTATGTGTGTGTGTGTGGGGTGTGTGAAATATAAATGATGAGTGAGAGATGTGTGTGTGAATGTAACTGTGAGGGTGTGTCAAAGGGTAAGTTTGAGGGCTGGTTTTGAGGCTACTATGGGACTGGGTTAAGGACAGGTAAGGACAAGTCTAGGGCTGAAATATGTAGGTAATGACAGGTTTAGGGACTGCCAATGGGTACTGCACATGGACTGGAAGTTGGGGCTGTCATGGGACTGCAATATTTGCCAACAAGGTGCTGATTATGGCATGCCTTGGACAGGAAATTGGAGACTAAATATGGGCTCATGTGGAGTAGTATTTGGATGGCTATGGGCTATCAATGATGACAGGAACTGAACAAAGATACCTAAAACAATTCCAGATTTGAAGGAAAACACAAACACTAATATACCTATTACCTATTAGCAGTTAATCACATAGGAAATAAAATAGGATACCTATAGAGGGCTGTGTGTTGGCCAAAGTGACAGCCATCTAGGGTGAATCCTGGACAGTCCTAGTAGGTTAGATGGGGACGAACATGCTGATTTGGGGGGACTGATAAAGGACAGTCAAGGGAACTGGATTGGGGTTGCTATGTGGACATGTGAGGCTGTCATTGCAAGTTTAGGGGCATATCTAGGACTGAGATGAACTGAAACTGAGGGTGTGAGTGAATATGAGTGACAGGATCACATGTGTCTGTGTGGGCGAACACTGTGTTGGACTGAACAGAAAAAAAAGAAACAAAAGCACAGCAACAGTAGAGGAAAGGAAAATCAAAACAAAATCAAAACTGAAAACTAACTCAATCTCTGAAAGCTGCATTCCAGTTTTCTTAAAATCCTCCTCTTGATTCCCACACACCACCAAATCACCCAAAAATCGACACACAGTTAGTAAACCTATAGGGGAACATATTTAGGGACTCAAAACCAAAATTTAGCAGTATTAATCAGGTCAAAACAACTGCCAAATTCGATTTCAAAACTGGAATTTTCAGGAAAAATACATGTATCAATAAATTGGGTAATTTGATAAACAACTATTGAAAACATAATAAAATGAAATTTAAAAGGTTGGTAATCAAAATATACATTACATAGGTGTCCTACAATGAGTTTGTGTCCACCAAAGTGGACACAAACGTGTCTAATCAACATAAAACTGAAAACAAGAAACTGGACACAGTGCACAGTCCACTCCTCGTGCACGTGTTCACGTCGCTCGTGTGCACGACACAAAGTGACACAACCCATGAGATTGTGTCCACGTGTCGACCTAGTGTAGGTCTAGGGTTAGGGCACCCTGACACGTGTCCACGTTGCGTGTGCACGACACGAGACACGCGTATCAGTGGCTAAAACGACAGCCACTGAACAGTGCAAAAACCCGTGCACGTGTTCGTGCGTGTCCGACACGATACATGGGGCCCTGAAACTTCGGGAGCCCCGTGTCAGTGTCGGCCCCATGCTGTGTGTCAAATCCCAAGTGTCGGGGTGGCGTGTCCGTGTCGCAATCATGCCCGAGTGGCAGGGCACGTACAGTCCCCGCGCGCGCTTGTGCACGATCGCGTGTCACGTGTCTGTGCAGACTCAACATGACTCGAAAATCACATCACGACACAAGAAATCCATAAGCAATCATAAAACCTATTTTTTTCAATAAAAAACTTTTCAGAAAAACAATGGAAATGCCCTCAGTGGCATTTCGACAAACACCTACGTCCTAACCCTGATACGTGTCCAAATGGACACGAAACTCATGAAACCCGACACGACACCAATGCAGACACTTAGGGGACCCCTAGGGCTTCCTGAATATGTAAGCAAATTGAAATTTCATGGAGGGATGAGGAATTTACCTATACTTGAACTTTCAATAAGAACCCCCCTTCAATAACTCTTCTCCTTGATGTCCCAATCCAATCAAACCACCATAAACTGAAATGAAACTTCAGTAGCAGCAAGAGTGGGTGTATTAGAACCTAATAGAGAAGATTTGAATGAAAAATGAAGAGGAATGGATTTGTAGGGATTAAAAGAAATAGAAACAAACCTTTCCTCAAGCTTGAGCTTTCCTAAAAAGAGGCAACCCTAAAAACTAGGAGAATATTTATAGGGTGTTGTTCCCAAGGATGATATGGTGGCTGGCCACTTAGTCTAGGGCTTAGGTTTTGTCAAACTATTGGGCCTTGGGCCAAGTTACAAAGCTAATGAGGATTAAACTTAACCAAGGTTCTAAAACCATAAGTCATGACTTGTGACTTCCTAATCGTATTGCTAAAATGACTTAAACCAAGTGCTAGGCTAGGTTAGACTAGAGTCACTTGACCTAACCATGGCCCACTAACTAGGGTTAGCTTCTAGGTAGGTCTACAAAGTCGACACTAGTCAAAAGTCAACATAATCAAACAATTTCAAATAAATTCCTAAAAATTCCCATAAATTATAATAAATTTAAATAATAAATAATAATCCCAAATAATTCTTAAAATTATAAAAATGACTAAAATACCCCTCAGTCTGGAAATGAACACTAGCAAGACACCAAATCATAAGTCATGAATTTAAATAGTTTAAAAATAATTAGAAATTACTAAAAATCATAACATGAAATAAATACCATTAAATAATAATTATAATTACAAAATTTCAAAATTACCCTCTCCTGGAAAATTGGGTGTTACACCTTGGCAAGAGTTGCACTGCGGATTGTCGATCTCCTCGTTCGAAGAAACTTCGACGACGAACTCCTTCCGAAGACGAAGATGTGCCGAGTTGGTTTATTCACCATCGGCCATATTTTCGTACAAGCTTGTGAAAGTGTCTGTTGCATCCAAATATCGAGAACGTCGTGTCCCGACACAGGATGAAGGTGCATGTTGCATCCAAAGATCGGGACGGTAGTGTCCCAATTTTTGTTATGCTGAACAGCCGCAGATCGGGGCTATCGTGCCCCAATTTTTTAGGCTAGAAGAGCCACTCCTCCTGCTAGAGTGCCCGTACATCGACGAGGAAGTGATTTGCTCTGACTATGTACGGTGATGCACATATGCTGATATGATGGGATGATGCACCTGGGTGAGGCCTCAGAAATGATGCAACTGACAAGTGATGCGCCTGGCAATAACACTTGTAAACCCCTGTTTCAAACCCTAGAGGCATTTTGGTAATTTTGAATCCAAAAATATTATTTTGGATTAAAATATTTTGGATGGCAGAATTAAGTATTTCGTGAAATTTTACGAAGTTTAGAAGTCATTTGGACCAATTTCGAGTCCGTTTGAGCCAAAGAGGGCCAAATGACTTAAGTGATGTTTGGGACCCCATTTTAGGACCCTCTCCATTCCATAAGTAGCTGCCACCCCCTTGGTCTTCTCTCTCCATTTCTTTTTTTCATTTAAGAAGAAGAAAGAAGAAAGAAGGAGGAAGAAGAAGAAGAAGAGAAGGTAAACCCTAACCCTAATCCAAACCCTAGACTTCCTTCCTATTGCTAACCCTAACAAATTTCCCTCTTGTTATGGTGTAGATCTAGGTTAGATTTAGTGTAGAGGAGGAGCTTGGAGGAGAAGAAGTGCTTTCTTGGATTTTGACCTAAAAGGCCAATTTTAGGGATTTCCATGGGATTCCAACTCCCAAGAGGTAAAACCCTAACACAACACTTGAATTAGCTTCTAATTAGTGTCATTAGTGTTTTAGAACTACCCAAGGCATAGGGCTACCCTTTGGAAGAAGTTTGAACTTCTTTGGACCCAAATTGAGACTTTGACATATGATTTTGTGCCAATTTTGGGAAAAATTCAAAATTGGCATATTTGGATGTTATGATCAGGTTAGTAAGACCTAATTAGGTTAGTTTGGGTGAGAGGAGGCTAGGTACGTGTCCACATTTGGATACATGGGGTCATTTCACGAGAAATCGCAAAAATGGACGTTTTTTGGGTTTTCGGGTTCCAAGACACGGGTGACTTTTGCACCGACACTAGAATCGGTAAGTTAGCACCTAAAATAGGTTCTAATCATTATTTAGAACTCGTGGGTAAAATTTGGGTCGAATCCGGATAGGTTTGTTGCCCGTATCGCACGGAATCGAGAATCGGACACCCCGGTGTTGCCAAAATGGCCATTTGGGTCTCGTTTCTCATTTTTGTTCGCATGCGCGAGTTGGATTACTCGTGCGGGGTACGTGTCTAGGCCCTAGAAGGTATAATTGTAAGGATTTGGGGTGTTCGGGTTGGTATCGGGTAATATATAGGTATGTGTGTGTGTGTGTATATATATATATATATATATATATATATATATATATATATATATATATATATATATATATATATATATATATATATATATATATATATAAGATGCGCCTGAAATTTCATGCTTCTACAACCACGTGTTATTATTTTTTCGAAAAAGAAACGTGGCTTGTGCAGTACTCGTGTGATCCGACAGAGCAGGTTGGGGAGGCCGAAAGATGGAGCACAAAAGAGACGGGAAGATCGGAGGGTGGAGCAGCAACAGTCACCATCCTCCTCCTCTGCTGCTGCCGCTACCCTCCCCCTCCTCCTGCGCTGCCACCTGATAGAAATAATATTCATGAGAAGCAATCTCTTGATTAATGGCTTGATAGAGATAATATTAGTTATAAATGCTCCTTAATTTACTCATTTCTCTCAATGACTTATTCTCTTTTTCAAATTGTTACCTTTTGTATTCTAGACATAACTACCATAGTTATTGTAACAACTTGTATTCTCTTTTTCAAATTGTTACATTTTAAATTATTACGTTTTGTATTCCAGCTGTAAGTTGTATATATATACGACCAATATCAATAATAATATTCAATCTTCATATTGTTTCCTCTTATATGGTATCAGAGCCCAGATCCATTTTTTTTCTCCATGTATGTTCATCCTTTTCTCGTAATGGCATCCAATGACCAATATCTTCTACCCAACATTGCTGAACCGACCAAGCCTTTCATCATCATCTCCCTTTCCTACATCCTCGAACTCACTCCCACAAACACTATATCATGCAAGAAGCTACCCTTCTTGGTCATGATCTACACAAATTCATCAATGGTTCCCATCCTGCTCCCCCTCAAACCATTACACAACAGAACAATACCACTACCAATCCTGCCTACACCACCTAGTTTCGTCAAGACAAACTCATTCTTGGAGCTCTTACAGGCACACTTTCCACTCCACTCGTCCCTCTCATCTCCCAATGTCCTACTACCCATGCCGCTTCGCAAACTCTTGCTAAAATCTATACCAATCCCTCAAAAGGCTATCTCAAACAAATAAAAGATCATCTCAAAAATATTATCAAGGGTCCACATTCCATTTCTGACTATATGCAAGAAATCAAGTGTTGTACCGATCAACTCACCTCTCTTTGTCGACCCCTTGATCCTGAAGAGATTATTGACAAAATCCTTGACCGACTCAATGATCCTGATTATGAGAGTGTCATAAGTGTTGTTCAAAATAATGAGACTCCCATCACGTTTGATAAGTTACATGAAAAACTCATCAATCGTGAACTCTCTCTCTCTCTCAAACAAAAAACCAAATCATCCAACAATTTTCCTTCTACTGTTAACTATGCTGCCAAACACCAAAACAACAAGTATCACAAACTTCCTCCCCCTTCAATGTCGGCCGTCTTTCCACTCCAAACCAGTCCACCTGTAACGACCCGTTACCCAAATTATTGGGCCGGGCCGAGCCATGTCCAGCCTGTGCTTGAGATAAAGCACAGTAAGCTGTTCTAGAAATAACAAGATAAGACTAAATGTGCTAACAGTTCTATAAGTGAATAAAAGTCATAAATGCTCCAAACACAAAAGTCGTCTCATATAGTAAAATATCCAAAGTACAAGTCTGAAATATAAAATTGGATACATGTCCAGTTACAAAACACGTAGTCTAATACATGACTACACTAAGTATCCCAAGTGACTACGCAAACTAGGCGAGTTTTCCTGCAGGTACATCCTCGTAAAGCAAAGCCGGGTCCTCGGCAGTATCTCCATAATATGAGTCACAGAGTAACTCTTCCTCAGTAAGGATACCTACAACGTTATCCTGTCAGGACGGGAGCAAGTACTGATTCTAGTAAACTAAATATACTAAGCATGAACAAGAATGTAATAAACTGGAATCATGGCATATCATGGTTTAATTTGTTCTTTTTAGAAATGACAACATATAGTTTAAAAGTTTAAAATCGTAGCATGTACGTGAGTCGGTCAATAGGTGAATAGGATGTACAGCGGTACATATCAAGTTTTTCTGGCATGCACATACGTGCACGAACGACATCGGTGTATATCCATACACAAACGCGGGATCAGAACATGCGGCAAGGTCACATATAGAATGTCACCGAGCGCGGTAAATACATACGGAGAAGGGGGTCATGTTCACGTACAATACTAACAGTTTTCCCTTAACCCGTTATTTAAACATGTGAGAGATATGAAATACTATCTAAACATGGTAGAGACTAAAAGTAATACAACATGTAAAGTTCTAACTTGCTACCCCAATGATCAGCATTTAACATGGTTGGTAAATCACAGTTTATTGTTATAGCAGTATGTAAAGTTCGTAGAAAGTACTTGCCTCTAGCAAAGCAAAGCAAAGCAAGCTACGATAAAAGTGCTATAGATGTCTGGTAACTCGTCACTGTAGAAATAAATATATTAACTTAGTTTTTACACTAAGCTAAAACACTAGGACACTATTTGGTGCAACACGACTTGTGACTGGGCACCTAGCCAAAATGATAACTTTAGCATAGGAGACCAATGTGGGGTGACACACTACTATAACTAACTTTCTAGGGTCTTTACACTAGTGAGGGGTGAGGTTCAATACGGCTAAAACTTAAAATAGCACAAAAAGTTGCAAGTCATAATTATTCAATAAATAAATCAAATGAACATTGTGTTCCAACAATTTTTGAGATAGACAAAAATCTTAGTTTTATATAAAATAAAGTACCAAAATGATTCTTGTTAATTATAGAAATTTATTATAATTTTCTGGAATTTATTAACTAGTACAAGTATTTTATAAAAATTAGTTTTCCTAAGTACACAGAAAATGAGTTCTGGTTTCATATGCCAAAATGGTGGCAAACTGTAAATTAAATACTGTAAAAATTACACTAAACTAGCTAAATTAACATAGTATCTAAATACTATTTTTCCAGAATTTTAGCAGCAATTAAAGTATTTTTAGAAATTCAAAAACAGCATTGCACACAATCTGAAATTTAAATAATTAATTATCTGCGTATTTTGTCCATGTACATAGTTTGAACCAAAGTTCAAATACAGGACCCAAGGCCATGAATCAAGTCTAATATGACTTGTACAGGTCTTGAATGTGTGAAAATACATTTGAGCCCAAAAACCCATGCTAGGCTTGGACACTAAATGGTTGCAGTAATTTAAATATACAAAAATATAAAGACATAAAAATACATGATAAATACTAATATTTTAATAAGGCAAAATTTTACATAATGGATATATACATACATATGTTAAAATATATATATATATATATATATATATATATATATATATATATATATATATATATATATATATATATATATATATATATATATATATATATATATATATATATATTTTATATATATATATATATATATATATATATATATATATATATATATATATATATATATATATTTTATATATATATATATATATATATATATATATATATATATATATATATATATATATATATATATATATAAGAAAATACTTAATTATAAATTATATATATTAAGTATATATATATATATATAACATATGTTAAAAAATATATATATATATATATATATATATAACATATGTTAAAAATACATATTAAGTATATTTTTTTTATACTTAATTATATATATATACTTAATTATAAATTATATATATTAAGTATATATTAAGTATATTTTTTTTTTATTAATTATAAATTATATATTAAGTATATTTTTTTATATATATATATATATAACATATATTAAAAATACATATATATATATATATATATATATATATATATATATATATATATATAAGAAATACTTAATTATAAATTATATATATATATATACAAATATTGTATACATATATAATAGTATATATATAATATATATATATATATACATATGAAAATATATACCTATATACATATATGTACATAAATACAAATATATATATATATATTTTTTTTACATAAATACAAATATATATATATATATATAAATACAGCATATATATATTTAATACAGTATATATAATAATACATATATATACAAATATATGTATACATATATATATAAGTATATATATATAAATAATAAAAAGAAAAAAAAGAAAAAAAAAAGAAAAAGAAACAAAAGAAAAACAGACAGAGGGCTCGAACTCGGCCCTCTGTTCTGGAAGGGTGAAGTCTTAAAGCCCCACCCGCTGGCCAGTGGGCCTGAGCGGGCTTGCTGTCAGGGTGGGGCTCGGGTTAATAATAAAGGGTTGAATTAATTAATGGTTTTTAACCCGCTAAAGAAACAAACCCGACCCGTTATGCTATACAGTGTCCTGACAGTTAGGGACACGGCTTATGAAACACGACACAGAGTCTTGTGTCTACACTCAGCACGACACGCACGAATTGATTCGGCCGTGTCCAAGCTTACCAATAGATTATCCGTGTCCTGGCGAGTCATCTACGTAAATTTGAGACACAAATATGACACAGAGACAGTACTGACACGTACGTGTCCGAAGTTGGGTTGTTATCGGGGTGGCGACTGGGTGGAGGAGGCATCGTGGTCGGGGCGCTCGGGTGGCGCTGCGGCCGACTCGAAAAGGCGAATCGAATGGTAGTGGTGGCGACCGACGATGATGGTCGGTGAGGCGGTGCTAGGGTACGTCGGAGTTAGGGTTTAGGACCTAGGGTTTTCGGGAAGAACGGGGCTGTGGTCGGCGGTGGTTAGGTTGTAGTGGTGGTGGTGGTCTGAGGGGAGTGAGGGGTTTATATAGGTGGGTCGAGTCGGTCGGGGGGTCGTCGCGCTGGCCGAAAATAGCGGGGGCAGTCGGCCGGTCAGTCGTCGGTCAGTCGGGTGGGTAGATTAGGGTTTAACAATTAGGTCCTCCTAGTTTAGGTTATTACAGATAGGTCCCTAAGGTAGATAAATGTAAATTATAATTTGCATAAATAATTCATATATTGCAAACTGTTATATTAACAATTTAATAAATTACATAATGATATAATAACAATTCTAAAAATTACGGAATGATATTAAAATATTTTAATTAATTACAAATAGGTATTTTAGTATTTAAAACTCATTTAAAAATTCTAGAAAAATTCCTAAAAATCATAATAAATATTTTAAGGCTAAATGTGACATTAAAAATTAATTAACACTAATTAAATAAATTTTGAAAAACATGGGCTCACAAGTCTTCCCTCCTTGAAAAATTTCGTCCTCGAAATTTACAAGGATTGAAGACCCTACAATTCTAACATAGCAAATGCAACAAATGACTAAGGCTATGATCGAAACTAACCTCTAAGGTATCAAGCGGGAACGGGTGGTTCCCTCACAGCGGCTGGATCGAACAAGTAAGGGTATCTCTTTCTCATGTCCGACTCCCTCTCCCAAGTAGATTCACCCGGAGAGTGACGGCTCCAAGCTACTCGTACTAAGGAAATAACCTTGTTCCTCATCCTCTTCTCCCTCCTGTCAAATATCTCCATTGGCTGCTCAGAAACTGTAAGGCTCGGTCCGACCTCCAACTCTGAATGATCTAGCACATGGCCGGGGTCTGGAACATATCTCCTCAGCTGAGATACGTGAAAGACATCGTGAACTCCTGCTAGGTTGGGTGGAAGTGCAACCCTGTAAGCTACCTCTCCAATCCTGCTAAATATCTCGAATGGCCCAATGTATCTGGGGCTCAGCTTCCCTCCTCGTCCGAACCGAATCGTCCCTCTAGTAGGTGATATCTTCACTAGCACCATATCACCGTCTGCAAACTCCATCGGTCTGCGACTAGCATCAGCCCAGTGTTTCTGCCTGTACTGGGCTACTCTGAGCCTGTCTCTGATCATCCCGACTTTCTCTGCTGCATCCGTGATCATCTCTGGACTAAGCATAACTCTGTCTCCAACATCATCCTAAAAGAGCGGTGTGCGGCATCGTCGTCCATATAGCGCCTCGAAAGGAGACATACCGATACTGGCTTGGTAGCTGTTGTTGTATGAAAACTCTACCAAGTGCAGATGGCTCTCCTATGATCCTCCGAAGTCCAGTACGCAGGTCCTCAGCATATCCTCCAGTGTCTGTATCATCCTCTCGGACTGTCCATCTGTCTGCGGGTGGTACGCCGTACTGAACTTGAGCCTACTGTCCAACTCCTCCTGCAAGCTCCTCCAGTAGTGGGATGTGAATCTGCTGTCTCTGTCCGACACGATGCTCACTGGCTCTCCGTGTAGGCGAACTATCTGCTGCATGTATAGCTCTGCCAACTTCTCGGTGGAAAGCCCTACCTTGAAGGGTATGAAGTGCGCACACTTCGTCAGCCTGTCCACGATGACCCAAATGGCATCCTTCCCTCCTTGGAACGAGGAAGCACCGAGACGAAGTCCATTGTAATATGTTCCCACTACCACTCGGGAATGGGTAACGGCTGCAACAAACCAGCTGGCCTCTGGAGCTCCGCCTTGACCTGCTGGCAAACTAGGCATCTCGAGATGAAACGTGATACATCCCTCTTCATCCCGTGCCACCAAAGATGTTTTTGTAAGTCACGGTACATCTTGTTAGCACCAGGGTGAATAGAATATCTCAATCGGTGCGCCTCCTACAAGACTGCCTCTTCCAGCTCTCCCTTCGGCACGCACAATCGGCTGCCATGCCTCAAGGATCCATCTTCTACTATTGTGAAGTCATCCAGCAATCCAGCTAAAGCATGGGCTCGAAGTCTGCGAAGGCTCTCATCTGTAGACGGTGCCGCCCGGATCTGCTCCATCAAACCTGACTGAATGTCAAGCGCCATCATCTGTATCACTGATCCTGGCCGAACTAGCTCGATACCGAGCTTCTCCAGATCTTCCCGCAAATGTCGATCTATCATCAGATACCATGCCATCGGATGCCTGCTCAGCGCATCCGCCACCATATTTGCCTTCCCGAGGTGATACTGTAAATTGATGTCAAAGTCTTTCATCAACTCCAACCATCGTCTTTGCCTCGTGTTCAGCTCTTTCTGCGTGAACACATACTTCAAGCTTTTGTGGTCAGTAAAGATTTCCACACGCTCTCCGTATAAGTAATGTTTCCATAACTTGAGTCCAAAGATCACCGCAGCTAACTCTAGGTCATGGGTAGGATAATTCCGCTCATGAGTCTGCAATTGCCTAGATGCATAAGCAATCACTCTCCCATGCTGCTGTAGGACACATCCTAGCCCTTTTCCAGAAGCATCGTTGTATATGGTGAAACCTCTAGAACCTGAAGGTAATGTCAGAACTGGAGCGGTCGTCAGCCTCCTCTTCAGCTCCTCAAATGCTGCCTGGCAATCCTCTGACCAAATGTACTCTGCGTCCTTCCGCGTCAGCTTCGTCATGGGTTCAGCTATCCTAGCAAAGTCCTGGACGAACTTTCTATAATAGCCTGCTAAACCCAGAAAGCTCCTGATCTCTGAAACTGACGTCGGAGCCTTCCATGTTTCAACTGCAGCAATCTTCCTGGGATCCACCGAGATTCCATCTCCAGTAACTACATGGCCGAGAAACTCCACTCGGTCTAAAAAGAACTCGTACTTCGACAATTTGGCAAACAATCTCTCCTGCCTCAAAATTCCCAAAACTATCCGCAAGTGCTCTGCATGCTCCTCCGGCGTCTTCGAGTATATCAGGATGTCGTCGATAAACACTACAACAAACTTATCCAGATACTGGTGGAATGTCTTATTCATCAAATTCATAAAGACAGCTGGCACATTTGTGAGACTAAATGGCATCACCAGAAACTCGTACTGCCCGTACTTCGTGTTGAACGCCGTCTTCTGGATGTCTATTGCCCTAACCTTCACCTGGTGGTACCCGAGTCTCAAGTCTATCCTGGAAAACACCTTCGCCCCGCTCAACTGGTCGAACAAATCATCTATCCTAGGTAGAGGATATTTGTTCTTGATGGTGATGGCATTCAACGCCCGGTAGTCAATACACAACCGAACTGTACTATCCTTTTTAGGCACAAAGAGCACTAGCGCTCCCCATGGAGAAGCACTGGATCAAATGAAATCCTTTTTCAACAGGTCATCAATATGCTCTTTTATCTCTATGGCCTTCTTGGGATTCACTCTATAGCAAGTCCGGGATACTGGTGATGAACCCGGTACTAAATCTATAGTGAACTTCACATCTCTGTCAGACAGAAGTCCTGGAAGATCCTCTGGGAATACATCCATAAACTCCCTAATGATAGGTGTGGCGGTGCTACGTCCCCAACTGTCGCACAACAGTTCGTCTCTAGGTTGATCTCCGGCCTTGTCCTCCTGACACTGAATGGTGCTTTGCCTGGGGAACTGAACAAAATACTACCCTCATGACAATCTATAGATGCGTAGGCATAGCTAAGCCAGTCCATCCCCAATATGATATCATAACCGGGGAGTGGCATCACAAAGAATCGTCCCCTGAACTCTCTTCCGGCTATAAAAATAGAACATCTATAGATAGCTCTAATAGGCACTGGTCCTCCTTCCGTCATCACTTTACTAATCTCCGCAGTAGGTGTAGCTACTAGATGGTGTTTATGCATAAACTCTAATGATAGGAAGCTATGAGATGTACCAGAATCAAACAAGCATAGAGCTAGAAAAGTATGCAAATAAATATGACCTGTGATGACGTCAGCTAAGTAATCTGGATCCGAAACCTGCTCCGGCTCCGGCTCGAGAGCTAGACTATAAACCTTTACTACCAAAATTTATCGATTTAGCGACGGCCCTATCCGTCGCCAATCCGACGGTAATTACAATTAGCGACCGATCACTGACGGGTTTTGGCCAAAAAATCTGTCGGCAATCAGCTCGTCGCTAATAACGGTCCGTCGCTACGTAGTCGTGAAGCGACGGAATAGCGACGGCTTTTCGACTTCACAATACGAAGCTTTAGCGATGCATTTTCGATGGACTGTCGTCCATTTCAAGTTTTAAGTACTGAACTGTGTAGACAATAGCGACGTAAAATTCCGTCGGTAATCCGTCGTAATAGCGTATCACAGCGTATCGTTCCGTCGCTAAGCCGTCGGTAGACGTCGGTAACAAACGACGGATGAGCGACGGTTTGCTGACGGAACATCCGTCGATCAGGTTCTGAAAATGCTTGGCATTTCCAGCACCATAGGGACGAAAATGTAGTCACTAATCCGTCGCTAGCCCGTCGACAAAGCGACTGATTAGTGGCTGATTATCCGTCGCCATGGTTTTGGAAATGTCGAGCATTTCCAGAACCATGTCAACGGATTATCCGTCGCTACGCAGTCGCTAGAGGGAGCGACTGATTAGTGGCTGATGATCCATCGCCGTGGCGACGGATAGGCCGTCGCTAGTCCGTCGAAGTATATACCAGTAGAACCGTGCCGACGGATATTCCGTCGATCATCCGTCGCTACCTGAAAACAGTTTAAAATCTCCAGATAGCGACGGATTATCCGTCGAAAAGCCGTCGAAAACTTGGAATATCCGTCGCGAAACGGTCAATAGTCCGTCGCTAACTGAGTTTTTTGGGAAAAAATTACAGCAATTTCCCAGTTCACAAATATATACATAAACCAAACCAATATATAATACACACCAATTATCCAACAATCACACAGACCAAATATATAATGCACACCAATTATCCGAGAATCATATAGACCAAATATGCACATACGAATTTAATGCACACCAATTATCCAAGAATCACAGACCAAACCAAATTAATAGAAAATCCTGAAGAGTAACATAATATCCGGTGCTATAATCCGATTATAGCACAATTAATCCAAAGCTGTCACAAATATTCTAAATTTTCTTAATACAAAATTTTAAGAAGAAGGAGGAGGTTGATTGTCCGGTGGTGGTAATCCCAGATTCGACCGACGAATATACTCCTCCACAAGGTACGAAGGCAAGCAGTCGTAGACACTGCTCAGAAGTCGGTATAGCTGCTCTGAGGACATGAGATCCAGGAGTGACATCACAGTCGTATGTGGTACCACAGGGGCATCAGGGTTGAAAGAAAGATGACCCACGAAAGACGGACCGACACCAGCAGTCGACGGACCAGTAGAAGACGGACGAACACCAGCAGTCGACGGACCAGTAGAAGACGGACGAACACCATCAGCAGACGTAGCGGCAGCAGTAGACGAAGCGGCAACAGCAGACGGAGGCGGTAAGTACGTGGCAAACTGCTCCCGCAAGGATGACACCGCCTCGTGCAGCTGCGTAAGCTGCGACCTAACATCATCGTCTGCCGGGGCCACGGAAGGAGGCGGTGTCGGTGAAAATCTCTGCGTCGCCATGTGCAACGGCCCTAGGGAGCCGACTCCGTACAGGAACCCTTTCTTAAAGCCGCCGACGGTATCTACGAACAAGTCGTTCCGAGCGGCCAAAGAAGAGGGCGTCCGGGCGGGCGTCGTTTCACCGACATCCTCGGTGTCAGCTAACTGAGCCCGACTAAGGGCCTCACGATACGCAGCCTATCAAATGAATGTGTTTATATTATAAGATTTACCTAAGTTGTAATCTAAATCCTATGTTTCACTAAGTTAAGTATGAATCGTAAGTTTACCTAAGTTATAGTCCGAATACTTTTAATTCTAACGTTAATCTCATAAACATAAGTACTTACATCAGTCTCCTTGGCCCTCTCCTCGACGAAGCTTCCGTCCTTCTGTCTTTTGTGCTTATGCTGGAACACGTCGTGCATGGTGACCGATTCTGGCGCCCTTCCCTCCTTCACCGCCCGTTGGGCCTGCATACGAAATTTCTGTAGAAACTAATTAACTCCTTTAATTAATAATACCTAATTCGATAGTGAAATAAATTTACGGTTGCTCACCAGATCTGCAAGTATCGCTGCGTGGGACCTTGATCCCCCCGTATGAAGGCCCACGGCCTGTCGGTTCACCTTCGCCTTCTCCGATTTCTCCTTGTACACAGGGGTATCCATCATACCTAAGAGGTCCTCATAATACTCCTGCCGGATCCAATTCTGCCTCGTATGCCCCATTTTTAGGTCATGAATCATATCCCGTATCTTCTTCAAGCAAGCGCTTCTGTAGGTCCTGCGGATACCCTCCTCGCGATGGGGGGGCCACCAGTACGTTGTCTAACACAGAAAATCAATTATCACGTAATTTAAAAAATGGTTGATTAAAGAGTAACTAATAATTAACCAGAAGATATAGATATATACCCTCAATTCGTCGAGCCAGACGTACTGCACGTTTGGGGGCACCGACGAAAAGTTAAGGTAGGGACCGTGGAAGTTAGTCCTGATAATTTCTCCAAGAGCCCTGCCAACATTAAACGGAAAAAACCTACAAAGAAGAAACGACTGGATTATTAACTTGAATAAATGAAAAAATTTAATAAATTATCTTAAATTTACTTACGAGGTCCCGCGGGCCATAGCTCTCGTCGAAACTCGCCTCTCGGCCTCTCTGGTACCGTCGGAGGATCCGCGGGTCCGCGTATCTACTCCCCAGTAACCGGATGGAACCGAGTATGGGGGTACCCCGGGGCCCACTGTGCAGTAACTGGGGTATCCCCTGGTGGATCCGTTGCTGGTGGTTCCGATAGCGGAACGGATCCGCTAGCAGATCCGGACTCATGCCTCGATGAAGTGGTCGATCGAGGGCGGGATGCGTCTGTGCCCGGGGTACTCTCCGGGTCGGGCTCGCTCGATGGGGTCACATCTCGAGAACTTTGAATGCGACCACGACCACCAGCACCAGTACGACCACGACCACGACCCGTACCACCACCACCACCACCACCACCACCACGACCACCACCACGACCACGACCACGGCCAGCCATCATGTCCTGTAAATAGAACACATAAACATAATTAACATATAAAATTGTAAATGGATATAAAAAGCTAAACTAAAATATACATACCACCAGTAGGGAGACGAGTGCCGCCGCGACAAAAAAGACTAGGAGTGCCATCTGCAATAAGTAAATAATCGAATGAAAAAACATGAATTCACGTAATTGCTTGTATGAGGTCAAACTTAATTCAAGTAATTGGAAGTGTTTTTAATATACAACAATATTTAACCTAATCATCATCTTCGTTCTCATCCTCGGCCTCGTCTTCATCATCATCCTCCTCATCCTCATCCTCATCCTTATCTTCATCGTCGATTTCATCTGTATTCTCATCCCCATCAAATTATTATTATTATTCTTCTTCTTCTTCTTCTTCTTCTTCTTCTTCTTCTTCTTCTTTTGCGTCAATATTTGGGACAAGATGTCTCTTTCTCCCCTGGTTGACAGCTAAGTCTTGTGTATCAACCTCTTCCTCCCCTCTATTTTTCTCAACAATATCTTCAACATCCATTGTATCTGAGTGTTGTCCCAAGTATTGGGACTTTTCGATCTGGTCCTCTTGGTATGCTGGGTCTCCAACGTTGAATGTATTTCTAGATTTAATCTTGTATACTGCCCACCAGTCAAATCGATCTCTACGATGCCTTGGATAACTTGTATAGTAGACTTGAACAGCCTGATTTGCTATCGCAAATGTATCGGACCCTCTATACCTCCTGCGATGATTTATATCGACGAATCCAAATTGTTTATCGATTCTCCAACTGATATTTGGTGTCGTATCGAACCACTCACATTTGAACATCACAATATGCATATCATATGGGCCAGTATATTGTAAATCTACAATATCCCGAAGCACTCCATAATAGTCAAAGTTCGGCTCATCGTCATAGATGGTGCCTCTTATGCAAACACCGGAATCCTTGGTACTGATGCCGTCATTGATAAATTCGACATTTATAGCATTCTGAGTTGACTTAAACCTGAAGCCATTAACGACATAGCCTGGCCAAGTCTTTATTCGCTTCTTTGGTCCCAGTGCCAGATAACGAACACTCTCATGAGTGAGTATTGTTTCAGGCAATAAAACCTGTAAACAAATATTTATAATTTAAATGTTTTAGATTATATATTAATAGTTCTCGGGTATAATCATAATTACTTACGTATTTGCGAAACCATGACGGAAATGTACAATCAACCTCTCTTTGAAGTCCCTCATCGGTAATATCGGGTCTCCTCATTTTGACTTCATCTCTAAATATACTATTAGAGAAAATAAGAATATATAAGTGTAGTCACTTACTTCATCAAATTTGAGATTATAACGAGTGCAAGTGTACTGACTTACTTCTCCAAATCTCTTACTTCTTGTATGTCACAGTTTAACAAGACATATCGGTGAGCGGCATCATACTCGTCGTCTGTCAACCACCGTCTTTTACTAGCCCCAACAGGCTTGTCCCTTACATTGAATATTCCTCCATCCTCAACGTCCTCGTCATTCCTTTGAGGTCTATTTCGATTTGTCTTAACATGAGTATCAAATAAATGGAGCAGAAGTTTGACACCTCTTCGATAAGATATGCTTTGCATATCGAAGCCTCTATATGAGCCTTGTTGCCAACTTTCTTCTTTAGATGGTGTAGGTATCTAGAGAGACAAATTATCTTGAGAATTAAGAAAGAATTTTAAAACCCACTGAAATTCAACTTAAATTATATCAATTTTTATGTACCTTTCAAATGGATACATCCATCGATAATGAACAGATGCACCGACACGGGCTTCGTATGCTAGATGAATCGGTAGATGCTCCATGCTGTCGAAGAAGCCAGGAGGAAATATTTTCTCCAACTTACAAATTGTTAAGATAATCTTCTCCTCAAGTTCAACCATGTGTTGCACAGTCAACTTAGTTGAACAAATATCCCTAAAAAATATTGATAGTTCGGCCAACGGAACCCATACAGCAGAAGGCAACAACTCTTTCAAAGCAATGGGCAGTAATCTTTCTATAAAAACGTGGCAGTCATGACTCTTCATTCCCGTTAGCTTGCGTTCATTGAGGTCAACGCATCTAGACAAATTCAACACATAGCCGTCGGGAAATCTTAAAGTAGATACCCACTTGCAGATTATTAATCTATCTTCCTTGCTCAATGTGTATTGTTCTATCGGCTTACTTAATTGTCCAGCAGCTCCCCTTTGTATCAAGTTCAGATAAGGACGCTTGCATATCTCGGCAATGTCTTGTCTTGCTTTTGGATTGTCCTTCGTCTTTCCTTTAATGTCCATGACGGTATTGAAGACATTATCGAACACATTCTTTTCGATATGCATAATATCAAGATTATGCCTTATAAGATTATCTTTCCAATAAGACAAGTCCCAGAAGATACTCCGTTTGGTCCAGTTTTGGGTTTGTTCGAACCCATCGACACGATTGTTCGATGGATCTTCCATTACAGTGGGCAAGTCCTTTACATCTTCCTAAATATTGTATCCCGACAATCTGGCAGGCGGATGAGAAAATTCCTATTTTCTAGCTCTGAATGCGTCCTTGTTCTTTCTCTAAGGATGACTCGCGGACAAAAATTGACGATGACAATCAAAGAAAGAAGTTTTTCCTCCATGCTTAAGGCGGAACGCCTTACTATTTTGCATGCATATCGGACAAGACAGGGTGCCGTGAGTACTCCATCCCGACAGTATACCATATACGAGAAAATCAATGATTGTCCACATCAGTGAAGCTCTCATCTGAAAGTTCTGTTTCCTGGAAATATCGTAGGTCGTGACGCCGATCTCCCACAGCTGTTTTAGCTCATCCACCAACGGCTGTAAATATATATCGATATTCTTCGTCAGATTTTTGGGACTCGGTATGATGGCTGTCAAGAACATATAAGGAGTCTTCATACACATCCATGGTGGCAGATTGTAAGGGGTCAGAATGACCGGCCAGCAGGAGTATTGAGATCCCGACTGCCCGAAAGGGGCGAATCCATCAGAACATAGCCCCATGCGTACATTTCTGGGCTCTGCAGCAAAATTTGGATGGCGAAAATTGAAATATTTCCACGCCTCTCCATCCGAAGGATGTGACAATTCTTCATCGTCCTTTATGCGTTCTTCGTTGTGCCACATCATGTGTTCTGCTGTATTCTGAGACATATATATCCTCTGCAAGCGCTTCGTGATCGACAAGTAATGCATATACTTGTAAGGATGTCGTTTTCTAGTTGTCTTTCTTTTTCCCTGACTTCCTTGTAACGATCCGCATTACAGAAGCGGCAACTTTCTACATCCCCGTTCTCCTTGTAGTACAACATGCATCCGTTGCGACAACGATCTATCTTGTCGTACCCCAGTCCCAGTTGTCGGACCATCATCTTCGATTTGTAAAAGTTTTTTGGAAGCTCTTTTGATTCCTTCGATAACACCTCCTTCATTAGTTGTGTAATCCGATCATAGCAAGTTTGTGGCAAGTTAAAATCAAACTTTATGTTCAACAACCGCATCGTTAGTGACAGTACGGAATGTGGATCACAACCAGGATATAAAGAAGTTTCAGCATCCTAAAACATATCATAGAACTCCTTCGCCTCGGGATTAGGATCCTCCGGATCAAAATTAGGCCCTGCCGCGTCGTACACCATATCTCGTGCAAGGTTCTGTACGTCTCCATAATCAACGGAGCATTCGTCGTCATCGACGACAAAATCCGCTGTAGCATTATCATCAAAAGCATAAGTAGAAGCATTCGCAACCTGTCTTTCGACATATAGTTCATCTTGCGATGACCACAGGCCGTAATCACGTACGAAACCCTTACGGGTCAAATGATCTCTTACACTCACCACTTTTTCGTAACGTCTATTGCGACAATTACGACATGGACACTTGATTTTGTTACCATCCATAAACTGAGCTTTGCTCATGGCATACTTAAGAAACACTTCCACGTCTTCCTGAAAATTGTCACTCACACCTATTCTGCTCTCGTGTTGTCGTTTGTACATCCATGTACGATCAACAAAATAACGGTCCATCACAGATTGGATGTAAAAATCTGTATAGTAAGACAAACTAAACAGAATTAGTATATAATTATGTAACTGGTGGATCCCCTAGTAGTTCGATACCGATAGTGCGATACCGATACCGATAGTTCGATACCGATAGTCCGATAGTTCGATACCGATACCGATAGTCTGATACCGATTATAGGTCAATTAATCAATTACAATTAGCGACCGATCACTGACGGGTTTTGGCCAAAAAAATCCGTCGGCAATCAGCTCGTCGCTAATAACGGTCCGTCGCTACGTAGTCGTGAAGCGACGGAATAGCGACGGCTTTTCGACTTCACAATACGAAGCTTTAGCGACGCATTTCCGACGGACTGTCGTCCATTTCAAGTATTAAGTATTGAACTGTGTAGACAATAGCGACGTAAAATTCCGTCGGTAACCCGTCGTAATAGCGTATCCCAACGTATCGTTCCGTCGCTAAGCCGTTGGTAGTCCACTTCTAGGATATGGGACCTATATCCTAAATATCTAGTCTAAAATTAACTTGGTTAGGATATTAGAGTGTCCTTACTATCTAGCAAGCACTACCTTAGTCTAGTCACACTAGCATTAATTACTTATAATTCCTACCATGTCTACACTCACACATTACACCCCAAGCCGTCCTGCATGCTAATAGGCATGGTAGGCCTGCCTTTTCATTCCTCACTCTCTAAACCACACATACACATATATATGTATATCACAGTTAGATGTATAGATATATACATCTATATAGAAGCACACAACTGACTTATGCAGATGAAGAACTCGCACTGTCCTTGACACAGTGAACATATATATACACCATGAACCCAAACTCCATATTCACATTTACTAATCCAAACACCACCAAACTAATGGATAACACCCAATATGGATAACACATTATTTAGCCAATATATAAACTCAGATGAATTTGATAAGCAAAGCCCCCCGCCGCCCCCGACCAAAGCCCGCCGCCCCAAGCCCGCCGTCCAGCCCCCGACGCCCCCACCACAAGCCCGCCGCCCAGCCCCAGACGCCCACGCACCAAGCCCGCCGTCCAGCCCCCGACGCCCCCGCCCCAAGCCCGCCGTCCAGCCCCCGACGCCCCCGCCCCAAGTCCGCCGCCCAGCCCCCGACGCCCCCGCCCCAAGCCCGTCTCCCAGCCCCCGCCCCAAGCCAGCCGCCCAGTCCCCGAATGTCCCCAAGCCCGTCGCCCCCGCTGCCCCTAACGTCGACACCGCGACAGAGAGAGAGAGAGAGAGGGGATTACCTTCGGGAGAGAGAGAGGAGAGGACGCCGACGCCGTTCACCCAAGCCGAGAGAGAGAGAGGAGAGAGAGTGAATTTGGGGGGAATACTAAAAGTTCCCCCCGCATTTTCATTTTAATTCTGGAACGTAAAATTAGCGACGGACACGCGACTGCTAATTATCCGTCGCCAATTAGTCGCTATTATTGATACTGCCGACTGAATATCCGTCGCTACGTCGTCGAAGAAATATTTCGCCAATTCTCTACACAATTTCCGCCAAGTAATCGACTATGTAGCGACTACTGGATATCCATCGCTACATCTCCGACAGTCTAGCGACGGATGTGCGACCTTTCCTCCCCCTAAAATTAAAATAAAAAATGGCAAATGCGTGTGGTCGGTAATCAGTCGGCGAGTGGCCACTAAGCCGTCGCTAACGCCGACTGAAATTTTTGGTCGCTAAACATCCGTCGCTAATTTACTTTATTTTGGTAGTGCTTCCCCTGAGGTCCCTTCTGCTGCTGCAGATGCTACCCAAACCTCTGCTGCTGAGTCGGAAGCGGCCCTCTAGTCTTCGCTACTGGACACTCTCGAAGCTGATGGGTGGCAGACCCACAAGCTAAATACTGACCCAACCTCTTCCTACAGACGAAAGTGTCGTGGCCTACCCTCTTACAGAAAGTGTAATGCCTATAGTTTGTATTACGTATCTTGGTATACGTGTACGTATTCTTGACTCGTATTTGCGTATTTTCCTGTATGGTTATTTGCGTATTTTCCTGTATGGTTATTTTGGCATGTCATTGGTTATGGCTTAGCTTGGTCCGGCTTAGCTTGGTTTGGTTTGCTTTTGGGTTCACCATGAACCAAAAGAAAAAACCCCACCTACCACCACCACCCTCATTTATATTTCTACCTAACTCTCTCTCTCTCTTCATTTATTCTTCTCCTTTATTTCTTCTTCTCCACCATTACTCTTCTACCTACCAGGAAAGAGAGCTAGGCAAGTGTAAACTTGCTTCATGTTGGATCTCAAGTTTTATTGTTCCATTCTCTTCCTTACTTGATTTTAAGACTCTTTAGAACTTGGCCTTTTTCATTTTGATGGATAATTTCTTGTAGATCTAAGTTTATAACTTTTCGGTTTTCTTGGTTTTGATCTCTAAAACTTGGTTATTTTCGAAAACTAATGGTTCTATGTTGTAGAGAATTCAATTTCATGCAGTTTTGGCTTTTGTTTCGCTTGATTTCGACTTCGGATGAGGAAGTTATGGCCAAAACAATTTTGGTCAAACTTCTATGTTCATCTGCAGCATGAGACATATGTCGCAGTAGGCCGCATATGATGTCGCTGTTGAGCCGCATGAGACATATGTCGCAGTTGGCCGCATATGATGACGCTGTTGAGCCGCATGAGACATATGTCGCAGATTGGCCGCATATGATGTCGCAGTTGAGCCGCATGAGCCGCATGTCGCAGTTGGCCGCATAGCATGCCGCAGTTGAGCCGCATGAGACATATGTCGCAGATTGGCCGTATATGATGTCGCAGTTGAGCCGCATGAGCCGCATGTCGCAGTTGGCCGCATAGCATGTCGCAGTTGAGCCGCATGAGACATATGTCGCAGATTGGCCGCATATGATATCGCAGTTGAGCCGCATGAGCCGGATGTCGCAGTTGGCCACATAGCATGTCGCAGTCGAGCCGCATGTCGCAGTTGGCCGCATATAATGTCGCAGTTGAGCCGCATGAGCCGCATGTCGCAGTTGGCCGCATAGCATGCCGTAGTTGAGCTGCATGAGCCGCATGTCGCAGTAGGCCGCATATGATGTCGCAGTTGAGCCGCATAAGCCGCATGTCGCAGTTGGCCGCATATGGTATCGCAGAATAGGCCGCATAATGCATATTTTGACTATTTCTAACTGTTATATGTCCTAATTGACTGAATTATGGCTCAAATTTCTCCCAACTTTCAACGTGGAAGTTGTAGATCATTTCCTTGGCATCAAGAATATGTCACTAGTTATTTTATGCAAGTTTCTCTCATTCATAATATTGTAAGAATAGAACACGATAGTGGTCCGCTATGGCGCACTCTTGACAAGTAAACTGACATGATATATCTCGGCATGCTGTTACGACAGCTAGCCTGACATGACAAGTATGAAAGACTTGGACACCGTGGGCGATTGTGTTTGTACAAATAAACTAGTACTGTCTTGCATCATGTCTAGGATGGGGACCCCTGAGTACCACGGTCAGGGGTACCTACTGAAATTGACTAAGGCTAATTAACTAGAATGATTCAGTAGTCATGAAGAGATTCCCAGCTACAAGCAATCCCGTTATCTGGGCGCATTCAGTGGACTTGTAGCCTACCGACGAGTAGGGCACATTTCCAGCACACAGTCATGTGTTGCATTCTTCCTAAACGGACATTCGACCTGGATAACCGGATGGTCTGCAGGGCTTGTGGCTGTTGGGATAATCTCATTGCATCTTGCTAGTAACTAGGCATGTGATAACCCTAGTTAGTTAAAAGTATCAAGCCGTACTCTTGATTGGCCGTGATTGATTGGATGTAGTTTATTCCAGCTTAGTCTTATCCTGATCCTGTGCAAGATTGTGACATGACATGATTATTGATGCTTGCCTTAACAATAACGATCGGGGGGCCAGTTCTGTTCAGGCGAAGGGTTACAATCCCGGTCCTTGTTTGGTTTAAGGGTTGTAACCTGGCTCCCGGAGCAGTTCTGTGTCCTCTCTTCGTTTATTGTCTTATTGCAATCCCATGCCATGTTCGTCATGTTTTACCTTACCTTAATACCATGATTATTTATACTGGCCTTAGCAATAAAGATCAGGGGTCCAGTTCTGTTCAGGCGAAGGGTTACAACCCCGGTCCTTGTTTGGTTTAAGGATTGTAACCTGGCTTCCGGAGCAGTTCTGTGTCCTCTCTTCGTTTATTGTCTTCACTGCACCAATAGTATTTGAGACGGATTTCTATTCAGGTGAAGGGCTGCAACCCCGGTCCTTGTTTGGTTTAAGGGTTGTGACCTAGCTACTTGAATAGTTTCCTCGTACTCAGTTTACTGTTGTTATCTCTATTATTATCAGTTCTTTATTTATTATCTTTAATATTCTATTGTGATATGCTGGTTTTAGTTCCTAAGTGAAGCCTCCTTTGTGGCACTTGCTCTTTCTGGGGTCTGACCCAGCTGATTTTGTGTGGCCAGATATCGGAGTAGCAACAGAGGATCCACCTGTCTTCCAGCCCGATGGTGACCACCAGACGTAACCAGGACAACGAGTGGGTTTCTTTTGTTCTCCCACTCTATTTGTAAAATTATTCTTTTGAGGCGTTTAGCCGGCGAGCACGTGTTAGCTCGTATTGCACCTTTATTTACTGTCTGCCTACGGGCTGTAACATGATTGACAAATCCTAGGGTTGATCATGTATGACTGAAACTCTTGCTAGTCCTGACATTTTGTACGACTAGCTTCATGATCATCCAATATGTAATGTATGGGACGCCTTACTATTGTATATTGATGCTCTAATATCTTGTAACTGTTACTACTTATTTATGATTGAGACAATAGGCTTGTTCTTGACCATAGGAGACTGATGGATTGTAGTTAAACCCTCATATATCTAGACAGCCGTGACCGTATAGTGACGTGGATTCCATTTTATTATATGTAGCTGGCTATGTCTGCCCCCGCTCTCCAGTATTCTGGTTCTGGGGCGTGACAGAAAGTACACAAGGTTCCCTTCTGCTACTGCCGGGGTCCCGGGGCTCTAACTGGCGGGGTCTGATGATGTGATGTAGGGGGACGGTATGACTGCTGGTGCGGCGTCGGTGCTCTCTGCTGGAAAGCCTGACGCTTGGGCGGTCCCTCGAGGTGTACAGAAGCCGGCCTCTTGCTATACAGAAGACGCTCCTCAATGCTCCTGGCCAACTCTAGGCTCTGGTAGTAGTCAGTCATACCGTTCGCCACTATAAGAATGTCGATGTCTGGAACTAGACCATGGCAAAACCTACGGGTCATCTCCTATGGATCTGCAACCAGACTAGGAGCGAAATGGCTCAGGCGACTAAACTCTGCCGCATACTCGTCAACAGAACGGTTTCCCTGCTGGATGTTCTGGAATCGTAGCCCCATGGCTACTTTAGCAGTGGTCGAGAATAATTTTTTCTTGAACTGATCCCAAGTGGCCTTCCCTCTCGCAAATAACGGCTCATTCCGGAACCAGACTCCTGCCAAGTCTATCAGCAGAAATCCCGCTGCCTCGACCTGGAGGTCTCCCGGCATCCTAACTCCAAGGAGCTTCCTCTCTACCGAGTCTAGCCAGTCATCTGCTACTACTATGTCCTCTGTCCCTGAGAAATCCTTGGGGTTCAGACCCATGAAGTCCTTGATCGTCCCCGCTCTCTACCGTGGCTCTACAGGTGGTGGGACCACGGGACGTTCCTCAGAACGTTCTATGCTCTGGCGGAGTAGGGTAGTCTGCTCCTGATGGGTTGTTAGGAACCCCTGGATCAGAGTGAGCAGCTGGTTCCCGTCGAGTGTGACGGAAGCCTAGGTAGGTATAGTGATAGGGGGTGGTAGAAGTATTGGGTCCTGCTGGGCATGTGATGTGGAAGGTGGTGGAGGTATCTGGGTTTGTGGATCTGTGGAGTGGAGGAATATGGTAGGTGGAGGTGGGGGTGTATCAGTCAACTGGTCAGCTGACTGGATGGGGAGTGCGCCATTCTCAAGTGTAACATACTGGGATGAACGAGTAAGCACCATCTAAGTACAATAAAAAGGACTTATAAGGACTTGTTTAAAGTAAGCAATCATAGGCAAGAAAATCTAACTATAATAGCAAGCATGTGATGTATTTCCTATGTTGTCATCCTAGCATTTCTCTAGGTGTTCTAAGCGTCATTCCTAATGTTGTCTAATTACCATAAGTTCCTAATTGCAGGCATGCTTGGTACAATAACGTAACCAAATAATTTAGTCTCGACCTGCATGGGCCACCACTAAAAACATGTCACGACCCGTTACCTAAATTGTTGGGCCGGGCCGAGCCATGTCCAGCATGTGCTTGAGATAAAGCACAGTAAGCTGTTCTAGAAATAACAAGATAAGACTAAATGTGCTAACAGTTCTATAAGTGAATAAAAGTCATAAATGCTCCAAACACAAAAGTCGTCTCATATAGTAAAATGTCCAATGTATAAGTCTAAAATGTAAAACTGGATACATGTCCAGTTACAAAATACGTAGTCTAATACATGACTACACTAAGTATCCTAAGTGACTACGCAAACTAGGCGAGTTTCCCTGTAGGTACATCCTCGTAAAGCAAAGCCGGGTCCTCGACTGTATCTTCATAATATGAGTCGCAGAGTAACTCCTCCTCAGTAAGGATACCTACAACGTTATCCTGTCAGGACGGGA
Organism: Iris pallida; assembly: GCA_029216955.1. Taxonomy (NCBI): domain Eukaryota; kingdom Viridiplantae; phylum Streptophyta; class Magnoliopsida; order Asparagales; family Iridaceae; genus Iris; species Iris pallida. The sequence continues at coordinate 5,928,985 of JANAVB010033819.1, forward strand.
GCAAGTACTGATTCTAGCAAACTAAATATACTAAGCATGAACAAGAATGTAATAAACTGGAATCATGGCATATCATGGTTTAATTGGTTCTTTTTAGAAATGACAACATATAGTTTAAAACCGTAGCATGTACGTGAATCGGTCAATAGGTGAATAGGATGTACAGCGGTACATATCAAGTTTTTCTGGCATGCACATACGTGCACGAACGGCATCGGTGTATATCCATATACAAATGCGGGATCAGAACATACGGCAAGGTCACATATAGAATGTCACCGAGCGCAGTAAATACATACGGAGAAGGGGGTCATGTTCACGTACAATACTAACAGTTTCTCCTTAACCCGTTATTTAAACATGTGAGAGATATGAGATACTGTCTAAACATGGTAGAGACTAAAAGTAATACAACATGTAAAGTTCTTACTTGCTACCCCAAGGATCAGCATTTAACATGGTTGGTAAATCACAGTTTATTGTTATAGCAGTATATAAAGTTCGTAGAAAGTACTTGCCTCTAGCAAAGCAAAGCAAAGCAAGCTGCGATAAAAGTGCTATAGATGTCTGGTAACTCGTCACTGTAGAAATAAATATATAAACTTAGTTTTTCACTAAGCTAAAACACTAGGACACTATTTGGTGCAACACGACTTGTGACTAGGCACCTAGCCAAAATGATAACTTTAGCATAGGAGACCAATGTGGGGTGACACACTACTATAACAAACTTTCTAGGGTCTTTACACTAGTGAGGGGTGAGATTCAATACGGCTAAAACTCAAAATAGCACAAAAAGTTGCAAGTCGTAATTATTCAATAAAAAAATCAAATGAACATTGTGTTCCAACAATTTTTGAGATAGACAAAAAGCTTAGTTTTATATAAAATAAAGTACCAAAATGATTCTTGTTAATTATAAAAATTTATTATAATTTTCTGGAATTTATTAACCAGTATAAGTATTTTATAAAAATTAGTTTTCCTAAGTACACATAAAATGAGTTCTGGTTTCATATGCCAAAATGGTGACAAACTGTAAATTAAATACTGTAAAAATTATACTAAATTAGCTAAATTTATATAGTATCTAAATACTATTTTTCCAGAATTTTAGCAGCAATTAAGGTATTTTAGAAATTCAAAAACAACATTGCCCATAATCTAAAATTTAAATAATTAATTATCTGCGTATTTTGTCCATGTACATAGTTTGAACCAAAGTTCAAATACAGGACCCAAGGCCATGAATCAAGTCCAATATGACTTGTACATGTCTTGAATGTGTGAAAATACATTTGAGCCCAAAAATCCATGCTAGGCTTGGACACTAAATGGTTGCAGTAATTTAAATATACAAAAATACAAAGACATAAAAATACATGATAAATACTAATATTTTAATAAGGCAAAATTTTACATAATGGATATATACATACATATGTTAAAAAAACATATATAAGAAAATACTTAATTACAAAGTATATATATATATATATATATATATATATATATATATATATATATATATATATATATATACAAATATTGTATACATATATATAATAGTATATATATATATATATATATATATATATATATATATATATATATATATATATATATATATATATATATATATATGCAATAATATATATACATATGAAAATATATACATATATACATATATGTACATAAATACAAATATATATATATATATATTTTTTTTAATACAAATATATATATATATATATATATATATATATATATATATATATATATATATATATATATATATATAAATACAGCATATATAAATTTAAATACAGTATATATAATAATACATATATATATATATATATATATATATATATATATATATATATATATATATATATATGTATACATATATATAAGTATATATATATAAATAATAAAAAGAAAAAAAAAGAAAAGAAAAGAAAAAGAAACCAAAGAAAAACAGACAGAGGGCTCGAACTCGGCCCTCTGTTCTAGAAGGGTAAAGTCTTAGAGCCCCACCCACTGGCCAATAGGCATGAGCGGGCTTGCTGTCAAGGTGGGGCTCGGGTTAATAATAAAGGGATGAATTAATTAATGGTTTTTAACCCGCTAAAGAAACAAATCCGACCCGTTATGTTATACCGTGTCCTGACAGTTAGGGACACGGCTTATGAAATACGACACAGAGTCTTGTGTCTACACTCTGCACGACACGCACGAATTGATTCGGCCGTGTCCAAGCTTATCAATAGATTGCCCGTGTCCTGGCGAGTCATCTACGTGAATTTGAGACACAAATATGACACAGAGACAGTACTGACACGTACATGTCCGAAGTTGGGTTGCTGTCGGGTGGCGACTGGACGGAGGAGGCGTCGTGGTCGGGGCGCTCGGGTGGCGCTGGGGTCGACTCGACGAGGCGAATCGAATGGTGGTGGTGGCGACCGACGACGATGGTCGGTGAGGCGGTGCTAGCGTACGCCGGAGTTAGGGTTTAGGACCTAGGGTTTTCGAGAAGAACGGGGCTGTGGTCGGCGGTGGTTAGGTCGTAGTGGTAGTGGTGGTCGGAGGGGAGTGAGGGGGTTTATATAGGTGGGTCGAGTCGGTCGGGGGGTCGTCGCGCTGGCCGGAAATGGCGGGACAGTCGGTCTGTCAGTCGTCGGTCAGTCGGGGTGGGTAGATTAGGGTTTAGCAATTAGGTCCTCCTAGTTTAGGTTATTACAAATAGGTCCCTAAGGTAGATAAATGCAAATTATAATTTGCATAAATAATTCACAAATTGCAAACTATTATATTAACAATTTAATAAATTGCATAATGATATAATAACAATTCTAAAAATTACAGAATGATATTAAAATATTTTAATTAATTGTAGATAGGTCTTTTAGTATTTAAAACTCATTTAAAAATTCTAGAAAAATTCCTAAAAATCATAATAAATATTTTAAGGCTAAATGTGACATTAAAAATTAATTAACACTAATTAAATAAATTTTGAAAAACAGGGGCTCACACCACCTCTCCCCCTCCTACCTGTTCTTCTCAACCCTTCAAAGGACGATGTGATCAGTGGTATCAAACCCAAGGTCATTATGTCTCTCAATGTCCCATTTTTCGTACCCAATATCCAAATGCAATACCACCTTCCCCACAGTCCAATCCATCAATGGTTCCTACTCGCGCTCAAACTCGCCTTAGTGCCAAAGGCTATCAATCCTCGTTTCCTCGTGCCTATGCTGCTACTGCTATACCAACTCCTCCTCCAATGGCTAGCTTCTCGATAGTGGTGCTACCCATCATGTCACCCATGATCTTGACAACCTTGCTCTTCACTCCCCCTATGATGGTACTGAAGAACTAATTATTGGAGATGGCTCGGGCCTCGCTATCTCAAATACTGGTTCAACCTCCCTTCTTACCCCTACTTCTATGTTTAATCTTAATCATATTCTTCATGTGCCTTCTGTTTCTCGCAATATTATTTCAATTTCTAAATTTTGTCATGATAATAATGCTTCTATCACTTTCTTACCTAATTTCTACCATGTGAAGGATCTTCACACAGGGGAATGCTTCTTCAAGGCCCAACTAAATCTGGCATCTACGAATGGCATCCCACTCATCCTGTTGTTCACTCTGTGAGATTGACATCTACTACCGATTGACATCATAGATTAGGCCATCCTTCCTATTCTATTCTACGTCATATTAGCAATACTTTTAATTTAAATATTCCAAAGACAGTTTCTTTTCACTGCAATTCATGTGATTGTAATATAAGAGCCACAAATTTCCATTATATCAAAATACCATTCAATCTCATGGCCATCTTGATGTTCTTTATAGTGATGTTTGGACTTCTCTCAGTCTTTCTTATGAAGGCTACAAATATTATAATATCTTTGTTGATCATTATTCCAAATATGTTTGGTTTTATTCTCTCAAACACAAAATGATGCCATGCACCGTCCCGCCCTACTGCGACCTCTAGCCCCCAATCGCTCGCACGTCGCCTGCGCCCCACCATGCCCTCGGCGTGACCGCTCGCCCCCGTACCCCCGACCCCCTGTGTCACCACAGCAGCTGCTACTCGCTGCTACTGCACCCCCTCCACTCGCGCCTCCCCTCCATGTCGCGCACCTGCGCTCCCCCCTTCCTCATGAACCCCCGCCACCATGCGCACAGCCTCCCAAGACCCGCGTCCCCCGGCACCTTCGCGTCGGTGTCGCACGAGACCCGTCCCTGCAACCCCCTGCACCCCCGTTGGCTGTTGCTGGTTGCTGCGCTGCCCCCCCCCCCCCCCCCCCCCCCCCCCCCCCCCCCCCCCCCCCGGCTGTCGAAGTCGACGTTGGAGAGAGAGGGGGCAGCCGAAGAGAGAGAGAGGAAGGGGAGAAAATAGGGAGGGACATTTTTGTCATTTTTTGTTTCTATTTAACAACATTAGGTCAAGAATAGGAAGAGTATATTAAATTAGTATTTATCAAAGTTGAGGACATCAACTTGAAAAACTCGATTAGACGAGATATCAACTTACAATTTAGCTTCCTTTTTTTCAACAAATTATCATGCTCAACGGATCTCTCCACCGTCAATCTATTTAGCAAGTCTTACTTGCTGTCAAATAATATCATTCGTGATTAAGTCTTTATAAACGTGTACATAATATGTACGACGAAACATATATTGTGGATGATGATATCACTCTACGTGTAGTATATTAATTTATGAGTTTAGACAACCAAACAAGAAAAGCAGTGTTAGATTACAATTGGATCAGTTACAATTAATTTAGAATCGTCTACGTAGTGGTTGCTATTTGTGTCTTCTTTTTCCATGCGAGACAAAGAGAGAGAGAGAGAGGAGATGATAGCCAATTGTCAACTCAACCGGACGGGTTGTAAATAAGTTGCAACCGATTTGATTCTAAACTTAGCATTTTTGAAACAAGAAAAGTCTTTAAGGGATAATGATGGACATTAATTTGAATTATGCAGACAAAAACGAAACGAAATTGTTATTTTCGAAGGGGGCTGCAATATCATGCTAGATGCTATCGGACACAACGAGCTGGACGTCCTGCCGAGGGTTAGACATGCCACAGAGGAGGGTCACGCAGCAATCAATCTTCAAAAGGGAATCTCTTTTGCCTATATCCATAGACAAGCAAATATGATTGCACATATGCTAGCTAGCTTTATGTATATTGGCTCGTAGTGTTGCAAGAACCAGACCGACGATTGGATCGGATCTAACCGGTTTATGCCAATCAATCGGTTCGGTCAGACTAAATCGGATTTTTAAAGAACCGTCAGTTAATTTTCAAAATCAGGGTTCACCGGTGAGCCAGTCGAACTGGTTCAAAATTGAACCGGCCATTTTTTTTAAAATCAAAAAAAAATTATTATGTAAAATTTGGACCATTTGATTCTTGGTTTGGCTTTGATAGACCTTACAGCTGTAAAATTAATCCAAACCAACATACTAATAACCAAATCAAACCAGCATACTAACAACCAAACCAAGCCAAACTAAGAAGTAAATATGAATATGTTACATATTTGAACCAAATCAAATCTATTTGAACTCCGATTGAATCTGGTTAAACCCCAATCCGACATAAACAAAATATTATCTTCTGTTCCATAAATGCAATCTCTTTTTTTCCTTAAATTTTTTTTTAACCAGTGACTATTAATTAATGGGATTATTCTAAACACGTGAAACCATACATTTTCCTACCCATGGTATCTTGGCCAAACTAATCGGTTAGAAGAAATTGGAAACAAAGAAAGGATAGTATGACCTAACCATGTCACATCACCATAACCTCGAAGACTACTTCCGGAAGGTGTCTCCTTCAGTCAGCCGATCACTTTCCAACGTTTTCGTGGAAAACGTGTGTAAAGGAAAATTGTAATTATAGTATATATATATATTTCATTCGTCTTTCTTTTTCATGCATTGTTGCTGGGAATATATGTATGACTGCAGCTCTACTGGTTTTCTAATGGGGGTGTGGGTCCCATACACATGCATGCTCTGGAGCTTTTTCATTTACGGAGAAGCAAACTTTCTAGCAACCTCCATTGCCAACCAACTTCAGGTGGTCATGTACAGTAATGTTTCAGAGGATTTAATTATCATTTTTTTAATAAAAAACATTTCATTATGAAACTGAATAAACACAGTTAGCCATATCTTCCTGTATATGGGCTAGAGTACATAAAGGAGAATCATCATACATCTTAGACTCTTAGTAGATGTTGGATGATCAGAAAGATCAGCAATAGAAGCTAGAGAGTGTTAGCACATCTAGAGATAAAGGAAAAAGATATTGAAAATGCTTTGTTGCTTGCGAAGTTGTTGGAAACAAAGTACGGAAACCGTTCTTCCAAACCAGATAGTCCTGCGAGAGAACCGAGCAAAAGCACACAAACGAAAAATGTCAAACACAAATCGCAGGCACGGAAATTTTTACATGAAAAATTCATATGGAAAAAATCACGGGACGATCGAGTCCAACAATGAAGAATCTCCACTAATGGAATAAAAAGAATACACCCTCTACAAGCTCCTCCTGATCCAACACGAATCACCACAACTCACAGGGACAGAAAATAGATTACAACCACGATGATAGAAAACAACGAAAAATACCCGAAATTGATCTCCTTCTTTGAAACGGCCTCCAATCTTTTTTTTTTCTCCTCTCCAAAGTTGCACAAGCACTCTTGCCACCTTTTCTTTCTTCTCCCTTTTTTCTGTGTGTTGTTTTTCAACATGGATGTTGCTTGTCGCACTCCGGGGTATTCTCCACATAGGTTGGAAATCCCACCCACTCCAACAGGGATGATTGTGCGCGTGCCCGTACGTCGCGTGTCACCACCCGACTAGCCCCCCTCTGCCTTCATGGCCCACACCGCTCCCCATCCAATGAGAGAATGACACGTGGCCTGCGGGCCAGAAATGTGATCCAAACTCGCAGGCAACGTAGCATCTCTGAAAAGATATATCTAAACCATTGTTCAATATTAATCATCCTTGCTCTATTGCATGACGAGCTCACCATAGAATATCCGATTCCGGATGATTGATGCTATCAATGAGGACCTTACAGTCCCCTTCAATAACAACATTTGATAAGTGCTTGTTGATACAGATGTCTGTAGCCAGGCGAATGGCTATAGCTTCTACTTCTAAAGAAGATCCTCCGTTCTGATGGCATGAAACTGCACCCTCGAAATTACCTTCACAATCCCTAATAATAGATGCCGCTCCCATCTTATCATCGAGAAATGCTCCATCAAAGTTGATTTTCCATTGTCGAGGGTTAGGAGGAACCCATCTTGTGTTTATGTAAAGACTTGATGCAACAACAAATGTTTGTGTAGAATCCACGTCAACAGACATATATATATATATATATATATATATATATATATATCTACTCTGGAGAGATTTAGCATAATCAATAATCTTTCTTTTGCATATTGGGTTTTGATTAAAAATAGCTTCATTCATGGCCTTCCAAATCATCCACGTCAAGTAAAAACAAGCAGTAATAGTATCATTGCTCCCACTTGTGAGAATACTTTTAGTGAAGGTATCAATTGTGGAATGCGGAAGTAGGAACTAATTGATATCATGAACTCCTTCCCACGTGCAGCACCTAAAATTGGACAGTGAAACAAAAGATATTCAAGAGTTCCGATAGTACCCTGACAGAGTGAACAAGTAGGATATGTTGTGTGAATTCTTCTATGAATGTTGTCGCCTGTCAGGAGAGAATTACTAAGAGCTCTCCAGATAAAGATGAGCACTTGAGGACAAATGCGAGAGCTTCCAAAGTTTCTTCCATACATCGAACTTCTCTTGAGGGACTACAGATTATTAGAATTGGTTATCTTCTCATGGATAAACCGATATGCTGATTTGGAATTAAATATGCCATTCTTTGTGTGTTTCCAAATCAAAATTTCCTATGAACTAATTGGGGATAAAGGGATCTGAATAATGGCAGAAGCTTCGTGTGGAGGGAATAGAATGGAAATAAGATTGATCTTCCAGTTGCAAGTATCCTGATTAATGAGATCACCAACTTTGTAAACAACTTGAGATGCATTGTAGAATCCTTTGACTCTGAAGTTAGGTAATTTTGGTACTACCCATGGATCTTCCCAAATATTGATGCTTGTGCCATTTCCAACCAACCAAAGCACATTCTTTATGAGGTATTATCTGCTACATAGAATACTATCCCATACCATAGATGATGATGATGAGGATGGATTAGCAGACCAAAAGTTTACATTGGATAGGTATTTACGCTTGAGAAGTTTAACCCAAAGTGAATATGCATTTGTAAGAAATCTCCAAGCTAGCTTTGTGACCATAGCCATTTTGCTAATTGTAGGATCTTTAATTCCCAGACCACCATGTAGTTTAGATTTAGTGAAAGTCGACCAAGATCTGAAATGTATTTTCCATGTAATATCAGAACCACCCAACCAAAAGTCTCGTTGATGCTGAGATAATTTCTTCGTGAGCTTTTTAGGAAGGTTATAGGAAGACAGATAGTATGTCGGGAGGGATGACAGAGTTGATTTGATGAGAGTGGTCCTGCCCGTATAGAAGAGGCATTTACCGTTCCAACCCGTAAGCTTGGAAGTACTCGACTTGAGGAGGTTTTCAAATGTAGAGACTCATTTTCTTAAAGAGGTGATGTCCTAAGTATTTATCACGAGTGATCATGATCTTGACACCAAGGAAGTCCAGATAGAATTGGCGCATGTAAGTATCCAATTGTTTTGAGAAAAAGATTGAAGATTTTTAAAATTGATCATTTGCCCTGACCATAATTCACAGCTATTGAGAATATGTTTGATCTAGAATATGTTATCAATGGAGCATTGTCCAAAAAGGAGTAGGTCATCAGCAAATGCTAGATGGGATACAATTTAGATCTTGGATTGATTTTGATGCTTTCATATAGGAAATTCTCTCCATGGTAAGAATAAGCTTTGAGATAACTTCACTACACATGATAAAAAGATAAGGGGATCGATAGTGGACATCCTTGTCTAATGACCCGTCCAGGAGAGAAGGTTGTTGATGGAGACCCATTGACTAATATAGCAAAGGAAGCAGTAGTAACACATTGCATTAAGGTCATGGGAATTTCCTCTAATACCAAATGCATTCAGAACTTGTCTAATATTGTTCCAACTAAGGTTATCATAGGCTTTAGCCATATCAATTTTGAGCTTGAAAGCACTTTTTGTGGGACTGAATTTGGCAATATAAGTAGGATCTATTGAGCAAGGATTATATTATCTCTTATTTGTCTTCCTGGTATGAAAGCATTTTGAAAAGGATAGATGAGTTTGTCAAGGTATGGACTAATTCTATTGGATAGAATTTTAGTGATGATTATGTAAATTATATTGCATAAAGATATGGGTCATTAATGAGCAGGGTAAGTCAGATTTTGAATTTTTGGGATTAATGCAATGAATGTGTGGTTAAGAGAAGGAGGCATTGATCGGTTCTCAAAGAAATTTTAGATGAGGGTAGTCACTTGAAGGCTAACAGTGTTCCAACAGGGTTGATAGAAGAGAGCAGGATATCCATCTGGACCATGAGATTTTAAAGGTTGCATATTCTTTACTGTCATTTTGATTTTTTCTTCAGTAGGAACACTACAAATGAGGTCATTCTTATCAGCTTCAATATGATTGAACTCTGTAAGGATATATATATGCTGGAACTAGGAAGTATCAGTAGCAGTAAATAGTTTCTGGAAGTGTGATTCCAAGATCTTCGAAATGTCCTCATGTACTACCAAAATTTGTCGATTTAGCGACGGCCAGATCCGTCGCCCGTCCGTCGGAAATTTGTATTAGCGATCGATCACTGACGGGTCTTGGCCAAAATAATCCGTCGGCAATCAACTCGTCGCTAATAACGGTCCGTCACTACGTGGTCGTCAAGCGACGGAATAGCGACGGCTTTTCGACTTCACAATACGAAGCATTAGCGACGACTTTCCGACGGGCTTTCGTCCATTTCAAGTATTAAATACTGAACTGTGTAGACACTAGCGACGTAATGGTCCGTCGATAAACCGTCGTAATAGCGTATCAGAGTGTATCGTTCCGTCGCTATCCGTCGATCGTCGTTGCTAACAAAGGACGGATTAGCGACGGAATACTGACGGCTTATCCGTCGACCATGTTCTGAAAATGCTTGGTATTTTTAGAACCATGGCGACAGATGATTCGTCACTACTCCGTCGCTACGCCGTCGACAGAGCGACTGATTAGTGGCTGATTATCCGTCGCCATGGTTCTGGAAATGTCCAACATTTCCAGAACTTTGTCGACGGAGTGTCCGTCGCTACGCCGTCGAGAAAGCGACTGATTAGTGGCTGATTATCCGTCGCCTTGAAGACGAATTTTTTGTTGCTATTCTGCCGAACTATATACCACCAGAACCATGCCGACGGATATTCCGTCGACCACCCGTCGCTACCTGGAAACAGTTTCAAATCTCCAGTTGGCGATGGAAATTTCGTCAAAAATTAGTCGAAAACTGGAAATATTCGTCGCTAACCGGTCAATAGTCCGTCGCTAACTGAGATTTTTTTGAAAAGAAAAATTACAGCACTTTCCCTGTTCACAAAAATATGTATAAACCAAACCAATATATAATGCACACCAATTATCCAACAATCACATAGACCAAATATATAATGCACACCAATTATCCAAGAATCACATAGACCAAATATGCACATACGAATTTAATGCACACCAATTATCCAAAAATCACATAGACCAAACCAAATTAATAGAAAATAGACATCAATTATCCTGAAGAGTAATCTAATATCCGTCGTTATAATCCGATCATAGCACAAATAATCCAAAATTGCCACAAATATTCTAAATTTTTTTAATTACAATATTTTAAGTAGGAGGAGGAGTTCGATTGCCCGGTGGTGGTAATCCCTGCTGCGACCGACGAATATACTCCTCCATTAGGTACGGCGGCAAGCCGTCGTAGACACTGCTCGAAAGTCGACGTAGCTGCTCTGGCAAGATGAGATCCAGGAGTGCCGTCACAGTCGGAGGCGGTACCACAGGGGCATCAAGGTTGAAAGAAAGATGACCCACGGAAGAAGGACCGACACCAGCAGAAGACGGACCGACACCATCAACAGATGGATCGACACCAGTAGAAGACGGACCGACACCATCAACAGACGGACCGGCAGCAACAGACGAAGGTGGAAAGTACGTGGCAAATTGCTCCCGCAAGGACGACACCGCCTCGTGCAGCTGCGTAAGCTGCGACCTAACATCATCGTCTGCCGGGGCCACGGGAGGAGGCAGTGTCGGTGAAAATCTCTGCGTCGCCATGTGCAACGGCCCTAGGGAGCCGACTCCGTACATGAGCCCTTTCTTAAAGCCGCCGACGGTATCTACGAATAAGTCGTTGCGAGCGGCCAAAGAAGAGGGCGTCCGGACGGACGTTATTTCACCGACATCCTCGGTGTTAGTTAACTGAGCCCGACTAAGGGCCTCACGATACGCAGCCTATCAAATGAATATGTTTATATTATAAGATTTACCTAAGTTGTAATCTAAATCCTATGTTTCACTAAGTTAAGTGTGAATCCAAAGTTTACCTAAGTTATAGTCCGAATACTTTTAATTCTAATATAAATCTCCTAAACATAAGTACTTACATCAGTCTCCTTGGCCCTCTCGTCGATGAAGCTTCCATCCTTCCGTCTTTTGTGCGTATGCTGGAACACGTCGTGCATGGTGACCGATTCTGGCGCCCTTCCCTCCTTCACCGCCCGTTGGGCCTGCATACGAAATTTTTGTAGAACTTAATTAACTCCATATATTAATAATACCTAATTCGATAGCGAAATGAATTTATGGTATCTCCCCAGATCTGCAAGCGTCGCTGCGTGGGGCCTTGATCCCCCCGTATGAAGCCCCGCGGCCTGTCGGTTCGCCTTCGCCTTCTCCGATTTCTCCTTGTATGCAGGAGTATCCATCATACCTAAGACGTCCTCATAATACTCCTGCCGGATCCAATTAGGCCTCGTATGTCCTATTTTTAGGTCATGAATCATATCCCATATCTTCTTCAAAGCAGCACTTCTGTAGGTCCTGCGGATCGCGTCCTCGCGATGGGAGGGCCCCCAGTACGTCGTCTAACATATAAATTCAATTATCACGTAATTTAAAAAATGGTTGATTAAAGAGTAACTAATAATTAACCAGAAGATATAGATATATACCCTCAACTCGTCGAGCTAGGCGTACTTCTAGTTCGGGGGCACCGACGAAAAGTTGAGGTAGGGACCATGGAAGTTAGCCCTGATAATTTCTCCAAGAGCCCTGGCAACATTAAATGGAAAAAACCTACAAAGAAGAAACGACTGGATTATTAACTTGAATAAATGAATGAAATTTAATAAATTATCTTAAATTTACTTACGAGGTCCCCGCGGGCCATAGCCCTCGTCGGAACTCGCCTCTCGGCCTCTCTGGTACAGTCGGAGGATCCGCGGGTCCGCGCATGTACTCTCCAGTAACCGGATGGAACCGAGTATGGGGGTACTCCGGGGCCCACTGTGCAGTAACTGGGGGATCCACTGGTGGATCCGCTGCTGGTGGTTCCGATAACGGAACAGATCCGCTAGCAGATCCGGACTCATGTCTCGATGAAGTGGTCGATCGACGGCGGGATGCGTCTGTGCCCGGGGTACTCTCCGGGTCGGGATCGCTGGATGGGTCACATCCCAGGAATTTTGAATGTGACCACGACCACCAGTACAACTATGACCACGACCACCACCACCACCACCACCAGCACCACGACCACGGCCAGCCATCATGACCTGTAAATAGAACACATAAACATAATTAACAATATAAAAGTGTAAATGTATATAAAATTTTAAACTAAAATATACATACCACCAGTAGGGAGACGAGTGCCGCCGCGACGAAAAAGACTAGGAGTGCCATCTGCAATAAGTAAATAATCGAATGAAAAAAAATATGAATTCACGTAATTGCTTGTAGAAGCATGAAAAATACTAAAGAAAGATCCATGCGGCCAGAAAATCTCATGCGGCTCAGAAAGTCCATGCGGCTCACAGATTCATGCGGCACAAGGGACTATGCGGCTCAAGACGTCCCATGCGGCTCAGAACAGAAGACACGTGGCTTGCAAAACAGTTCTCCCCTCCTGCATTAATTACTTTGACGGCTGACAACTCTGAAAAAGTGGCAGTCCTGACACAAAAGAGGTATTTATTACTCTGTCATAATGACAGACCCCTAGGGAAGCGAAGGAGATCTCTGACACCATCCCCCGAGATCCAAAAAATGCCACGTGGCCCTGACACGTAGACAGTCATATGCGGCTCGAGCGAAGACTCTCCATGCGGTTCAGGATGAAGCTGCCTTATATGGCTCAGACAGAAACAGTCTCATGCGGCTCAAACAGAGGCCCCCCATACGGCTCGCAAGGATCATCTTCATGCGGCTCATTATCCATTATGCGGCTCAAATTATCATATAGTTCGAAGGTTCGGGGGGCCACTCCCCAAGCAGACCCGACACGTGGCCAGTCTTATGCGGCTCCATCCTTATGCGGCTCAACCCTTATGCGGCTTAATCCTTATAGCGGCTCTCAGGACACGTGTCATAAAGCCAATCAATTTCCCAGATTTACTACAATCAAAGATTGGGTCAAATCCCAATAATCTGGGACACGTAGCAGGAGAATGAATTAAACTTATTCATCCAGATTCGTAGACATTAGCAAATCATCATCACGAGGATTCATTCCAATCAGCATTAATTACTGATGGGATTTGGTGCAATCTACATTAAGTGGCCCAGATTCATCACACTCAAGATTAATGGCCCAGATTGATCAATCAACAGGCCGCCGCCACTCTAAGGGGTAATCACTGCAAACCCTAATGATTGTATTCCCCTTCTTATAAATAGCGAGGTACCATTCCCTTGCAAGAGGACCCTTTTTCGAGATCAGAGAGTGTCACGACCCGCACCCGCTAAAAGGGCACGTGACGCGACAACGCCCAGCCCTCACCGAAAAATCGGCGTGGAACGCTGTGGATTTCTCTACTTCTAAACAGTTTATATATATAACAAAAACCTGTCGAGAATATGGTCAACTCCGAACGGAGGACAAGCAATGGATATATATACGAGTACTCAATCACGACTCTATGATAACAAAGTAAAGACTGAAATGAAAAGACAACAAGACGATAAAATAATATATAGCCTGTCAAGTCCAACACAAGAATATATACAGTCCAAGTCTCTAATACAGTCCCAGAATATAATAAAATAACAAGTAGCAAGCTGGAGACAAGGTCCAGTCCAAAATGTCTAACCTAACTAAACTAAGCTAAAGGCTCGTCGGGCGGAGCTAAGCCCTGCTGAACCAAGGTCTCCAAGTCTACGCCCACTACGTCAACCGGACCGTAGTAGGTAGGACAATCCTCCTCGCCATAATCTGTAAAATTTTGTCAACATATCCAGTCAGGATGGAACGAGCACAAACCTCCATAACAGTTCTAGTTAGACGATATTGAAAATGTAGCAGTAAATAGAGAGAATCTACGAGATAAATAATGTATACATGAATCATGGTAAGGCATATCAAGACTGTAATCTGAATGTAAGAACAGGGAAAACAGTATAAATCATGTACAAGAATCTGGAACTATATCTATGTGAGTTTAGTATTAGTTTCAACATGTGACCGGCTTAGAACTTGATACAATGTTTGGCCTGGCTAATCATACGTGAGTGTATGATTAACACTATACAATGATGATACAATAATATCTGTGGGGTATTGATCACATCTCTACGCTAACACCCCCATCCCTGACCAATATAGTGGATCCAGTCATGACACGTCATGATACATATTCTCTGAGAGGGTAGCTAGCCTTCGCAGGAATCGTATTTATACAATAAACAATAAACAATGTAGACTTGTCCAGTGTATACCATATATATAAGAGGAATAACATCTTATGACGGGATCCAGACAAATATCAATCCGTGTGAACAATGTGTCAAGAGAACAAGGATAATCTGCACTAAATACTAGAAACAAAGACGATATCATAAAACAGAAATATTATCAGAGAATGTACTCGCCTGTACTGTGATGGATAAGTCGACTGAGTCCAAGATCAGTGCCTCGAGGACCTATAGATGGAATACTGTATCAATATAATGGTTTAGAAATGAAATTAAGTCATACTGAGTCAAAATAGGTCAAGACACGTCAAACTAAGTCAATCTAGGTCAAACAAGGTCAAACTAGATTGTACGGGGTAAATCTAAGTCATATTAGACCTAACAAAGTCATACGAGGTCAAGACAAGTCTATTTGGGTCATACTTGGTCATGGAAGGACATTGGAAATCTATCCGAATCAAACTAGGTCGAAAATTGGCTTACCATTGACTTTTGGTCAACGGGTCAATTCTGGTCAACTCGAGGTCAACATTAGGTCAACTCTAGGTCACTGGTGACTAATAGTTGACTTTTAGTCAACGGTCCAAGTTGGATGGAATTTGGGACCAAATTGGGTAAAGTGTTGACCCATGGTTGACTTTTAGTCCAAGAAGTCAACCGTGGTCAACCGGATCCAAGACTAGGTTTAGACAGCTAATCCTACTCATTACCAACCTATACAACCCATATCCAAGTCCATCTTGGACTTGGAAACTCGAATCTTGGCCGTGGGCCAAATCTCTATTTTACCCTTTTTAAGGGTAAAATTCTACCCTCGGCGATAATCTAGATAGCCTACCTACGCTAGTTATTCTGACCCGATCTCCCTAGGGTAGTAGGGTACTATCCTATAGGTTCGTTATCTACCAAAATACCTAAGTAAAGTGGACGTTTGGTCCACCTTACGGCCCATTGCAGAAATCTCGAATATCTCGAGATACGCACTGACACGGCGCGATACCGGCGCCCTATGACCCCGATTTCCATCCGGGAGCTTACCCGCAAAATCTAAATCACATATTCTAGGCCTATGCCAAGTTTCGTCGCGATCCGACGCTCCGGGCTCAAATTCGCCCTCTAACTCGATTTCTAACTAAAACCCCTCGTTTTACCCTCGTTCTAAATCTCCCTTTTGACTCTCGATTCTAAATCTTCCTCTTCTCTACTTCTCCAATCTTCTTCTTCTTTCCTAATCCCTCTTCTTATTCCTCCTTCCTATTCTTCTTCACTTTTCCTTATTCCTCTAGTTTCCTTCTCTAATCTTCTAATTCCAAACTCTTTTTCTCATTCTCTCTTCTTCTAATTCTCTCATCCAAACTTCTCTATATAAACCTATATGTATCTATATATATGTATCTACATATATACCAACTAGAGGGGGTTTTGTAGTGTGCTAGGGGGGTCACAATGGGGGTCAATGGGGGGGGTTTTAGAGCTGCAAGCTGCTGCTGCTGCTGCAACTGCAAACTGCTGCTGCTGCAGCTCCTGCTTGCTGCTGCTGCAACTGCAAGCTGCTGCTGCTGCAGCTCCTGCTTGCTGCTGCTCCTGCTATCTCTTCTTCTCCTCCTCTTAATCCTCTCCTCTCCTCTCTTATCTATCTATCTATCTATCTATCTATCTATCTATCTATCTATCTATCTATCTATCTATAATCATATATATATATACATATCCTCTTCTTCCCTCTCTATACACATAAACACCCACACACATATACCTATATATACACACATATATACATAGGTACACAAACCTATACATATATATATACACACACATATACACATATATACACTCTAATATACATATATATATACACACTCTCACACACACAACCACACACACAACCACACACACATATACACCACCACTCACAACCACACCACCACTCTCATCCTCTCCTCCACCACTCTCTACACACACACAAATACATACATACATACATACATACATACATATATATATATACATATATATGAAAAACCCCTAACCAACCTACAACTAGAATTAATGGGAAACCTAACAAGTTAGGGGGCAAAATGAAGAGGAGAGCATCCTCTACAACATTAATAAAGGAGGGAAAAGTAGATGAGAAGTTAATGGAGGTTGGGGAGCATACCTAGGTTTGGTCTTGAAGGAAGAAGAAGAACTTGGAAGAAGAAATGAAGTGGAGAGAGATAGAGAGAATTAAATGAAGTGAAGAGGGGGGGGGGTTTATTTCATGGCCGGCCACCTAAGGCCCCCTATTGGGTTTGGGTGGAGACCCAATAGGTCCCCAAACCCAATAGGTTAAGTTTGGGTTGGTTTGGTTTGGTTTGGTTTGGAATGGGTTTGACTTGGTTTGGTTCATTAATGATCAATTAAGCCTCTAATTGACAAATTAGACCATGGGATTGTGGTTTTGGATTTCTAACCTAGTTAGGGGTGTCATGTGGGCCAAGCCCAGCTAGTATGGGGGTCCCACTAGGGTCCAGGCTACCCGGGTCTCCAAATTGGGTCCGAATTGGATAAAATTCAAACCAACCCAAATAAATTCCTAAAAATCATATAAAATTATAATAAATTCCTAAAATATTTTAAAACTTGAAAATGACAAAAATACCCCTAATTTGAAAACTGGGGGTGACAGAGAGTACCAGAATACTTGGAGAGAAAGAGCCGAGAGAGAGCAAAGAGAGCATTTCTTTAATGCCAAGCAATCTTCTGGAGCCAATGCTGCATACCGATCATCCAAGGAGTAAGGCAGAGCAGTCGTCGCTTTTTCGAGCCTCCATCGTCACCCCCAGAATCTAAAATAAACAATTATACTTAGATTGCTGTGCCTAGGTTTTCGTCCCTAGGCTTTCTTTGTACAAGCGAGTTTGTAACGTGAAGTAAAAGTCCAGTCCTCCGATAATTGTTCTACTCTTTTATATTTCATGGCAAACACGATGGCAACTCTGCTGGAGACAAACTTCTCCACGGCTGAGGAGTTGGTGACGCAATCGGATGCAGCCAAACTTGGCTCGACGCAACAGAAGATCGTACGCTTCGACTAACAGGCATTCGAAGAAATGCTCTCCGAAGGGAGCGCTGGCCCGGTCCAGAAGCGCACCCGCACCACGAAGGCTCGCAAAGAGTGGAGGCCAAAATCGTTTGCTCCTCTCCAGGCCCTCGATGGAGTACTCTCTGCTACCCAAGACGGTGAAGGCGATTCTCGTACGGCCCCATTTCGGGCCATAGAAGACTCTGCTGTTCCCAAGTCCGGTAGAGGAAAGCACTACGATGCTGGACTTGCATGGGCAAATAGTGATTCTATGGGCTCCAAAAAGAAACCAAACAAGGGTACTAGCCGCAAAGCGAAGACTCATGCGGCTAAGATGGCCAGCCGCATGAATGATGACCATGCGGCTGAAACTGCTAGCCAAATGCATAGTACTCATGCAGCTAGGATTTCCAGCCGCATGGAGAACACTTATGCGGCCAGGGCTTCTAGACGCATGGAGAAGACCTATGCGACTACGACTGCCAGCCGCATGAGGATTGATGATTCCAGCCGTATGACGTCTACTCCACGAGGTTCTGTCTTCGACCGCCTCACATATGGTCCTGATTCTCTCCAGCACCACTTAGACTCTTCCTACTATGTGCCCTTACGCACTAGAGTGAAGAAGTCTAAGGCAGCACGAGTTTGGCAAGCTCGGTCCGTTGATCCGACCTCTGACCATCCGAGCGTCCCGTGTACTATTATGCGGGCCTCTGATAGGAAGTTGTACAGAACCACTCAAGTCCAGCCCCCGACGGCAAACGGACAGGGAGGTTCCCAAAAGTCTCCCGAAATCCAGGAAGCAAACATGGTCGATCCGGACCCATCCGACTTGCGTGAGGCCATCCTCCACAAACGCAAGGAAAGAGAAGGTGCCCCAGGGTGCAAGGAGTCCTCTCACGGACGTCACTGCACCCAAATCATTGTCAACTGCTGTTGCAACAACGCAATGGTACAAGAAGACTGGCGGTCTGTCTTCCAAAGACTGCAACGACCAAGCTCAGAGGACGAGGTGCCTCCTGTTGTCCCCTGCAACTCTACTCAGAAAATCTTTGCCGATGGGAGAGGGAAGAAGACAAACATCTCCAGCCCAAAGATATCAACCACTACAGCTAA
The DNA here is from genome assembly GCA_029216955.1 of Iris pallida. NCBI lineage: Eukaryota > Viridiplantae > Streptophyta > Magnoliopsida > Asparagales > Iridaceae > Iris > Iris pallida. The sequence continues at coordinate 5,948,245 of JANAVB010033819.1, forward strand.
GAGACTTTCTTCTAAGCGGGTGCCCTCCACCAGAGTTTTCCAAGGTACCCGTTCTAAGACAAAATCTGCTACAGTGGGAGATTCGTCATCCACAACACTGGGGGTTGCTGGGACTGGGGGTAGTACTCCTGCAAACCTCCACGACAATTTGATGTTCCAAGAAGACGAGCCGGGGGAGACAACTCTCCCATCAGATACAGCAGGTGCCGATGCCCCCGAGGACATCCACGACTCTCAAGATGAAGCAAGCTCTGAAGCTGGGGGTACTATTCCCTTCGAGTCCGAACCCGAAGAGAATATTCCTATATACCCCGATGACTTCTCGGTACATGGGTATGACTTGGAGGGCACATCCTCCATCGTTCCTTCCATCACTCCTCATGTAAGGACGGTATTTATGACGGACAGTAACCAAGGTGGTTCCAGTGATCGCTAATGCATCGATACTCTGGAGGCCATATTGCTTGCCTTGGTCAAGTCTGTAGACGAGATCAAAGCGACTCTTCCAACTCTGCAGGGAGGAACGCCTGGACAAACAAGTGCGGGTCCTACGGTCAATGCAGACTCGAATTCAGCGGCACCGAACCCGGACAACAATCCTCCTGAGGGAACGTCCCCTACCGCCGTGGATGAAGCCCGTGAAGCGAGAAGAGAGGTCCAGGAGCTCCGAGCCATGTTTCACGCTCGAGAAAATTTCCAAGACCTCAGAATACGGCAACCGTACCCTGCTGTCTGGAGGGATGTTCTACCCACCAAGATATAAGCCGTTCAATATCAATCCTTATGATGGCAAGACCTCAGCAAGTCGGTACATTACTTACTTCGAGGTCACCACCGACCATCTGCCCCATGATGATGCCATCCTCACACAATTATTCATCGGGGCATTGGAAGGAGTCGCCTTCGACTGGTATCGCAACCTGCCAGACAACTGCATTCATTCCTTCGCCGGCTTCAAGCGCATGTTCTTGGAGAGGTTCTACGAAGTAGGGCAGGACATCACAATGTCCACCTACATGGACGTCGTCCAAGGGGAGAAAGAGCTGACAAGGAACTACATTGTGCGGTTTCGCCAAACTGTAATGAAGCTGCCATCTGGAAATCCAGATTCCTCCCTAATTGAAATTTGCCAAAAGAGATTGCTCCCAACAATCAGTCTCTGGATGGGCGAAAGTCAATTCAAGGGCTGGAAGACGTTCATCATCAGTGCCACTAGCGCCGAAGAACGGTTGAAGAAGGCTCGCCAACTGGGATTGCACATCTCGGACGGAGAGAACAAGGGCAAGCATTCCAACACCAACAACGACAATGGTGGTAGCCCCTCCAACAATCGGGACAGGGGTAAGCAGGCTATGGTTGCCGATACAGCACAGAAACCTGAGCCAAAGCCGGCAGACAAACAATGGCCGCAAATCACATACTCCTTCGAAGACGGTCACGTCAAGCCCATCTTGGACATGCTCATACAAGGAGACAGAATTCAACTTCCTCCACCAAGACGGGTGTGAGCACCCTAAAATTCGGGTTGATTTTTTTAAAATTTTTCTGATTGATTTAGTTTTTAATAAATAATTTATTCTGTATTTTTCCTTAAGTGTACATTTTTGTGCCATTGATATTTGGAGTGTCAGGGATGTTCAACTCTGGAAATCATCTTCACGAGTTTTGGAGTGGACAAGATTACCTTCATGATGGTATATAGTGTCCCATCCAAACTTGTTCCCTTGAACTCTTTTTGCTTCGCAGAACTTCGGATCGATTTAGACCATTTGATTATTAATTATTTTTCCCACTCTTTTCCTTGATCATTTTTAGCACGTTATCATGACTTTTAATTTGGGAGCGCAAGACCAGTCAGTTTCTTGAAACCAACTTCTCATTGATGATCTACTCGAGACGCTCGTCACCCATGACTTTCGTGTCCCACTCAGACACGCTATTTTGTGCTCCATTTGCTTCGCACAACTTTCCCGACATGTGACCCGATTTTATTTTGCCCTACGGTGTCATATTTATCTTCCAACTTGATTTGTGGGTCCCCTGTCGACCAAAAACCTGTCAGCCCCAACTATGGACATGGCCCACTTTGAGCCTACTATCCGTCCGCCACTTGTGTTCCATTTATTGGAATCCCCATGTGCTACTTATTTACCCATGATCATCAACACCTAATTTTAATTCAATTTTTGAACAATGTCCGATTTGACCCAATCCGGCTCCACCGAGTCCAGCCCAGCCCCATGTTACTCTCTATCATAACACCCTCATATTTCTTGCCCAAAAATATCAGGTATTCTTCTACCCATTTTTTCTATATTTAATAGAATTTTTGTTGAATTAAAATCCCTTTTGGAATAACCTATTTCTCCATTTAAAATCCTAGCCTCTGATACCCCCTAATTAAATCCTACCTATCAATTTCCCTCCAACCCCATAGCAGCCAACTTGGCCGGCCCTAATTTCTAAGGAAGACATCTCTCTCTCTCATTAATGAACTCATTCTTTCTCTCTCTTCTTTCTATTTTTTTTCTACACACTCCTACACAAAACAACAACTCTAACAACAGCTACAACACCATGCCACAGCAATACTTCTTCATAGCAGCCCGACCACCACCACCCGACCTCCCCCTCCGGTGTGGCCTCGCCGCCGGCCACCCCTGGCCGAGCACAGCTCGGCCATCTCCTCCCCTCTTCCTTCTCCATTGAATAATCCACCACCATCATCATCCAAACTGTCACCACCATCACCATGGTCTCCACCACAACAGCCTCCTCTCCTGGCCCGACCCTGACCAACTCCTCCGGCCACCGCCAGGCCGTCGGCCACCGCACCCACGGCAGCACCACCTCTCCTCCTCCTTCTTCCTCATCTCCATCATCATCACTAACCATTATCCCCATCACCACCTATCAATCATCACCACCATCAACTCAAACCGCCGCCACCACCTTCATTCCGCCACCACTGCCTACACCACCCGTCGCCCTCGCCGGAGGCCATGGCCGTGCCGTCGTGCCGCTGCCAGCAGCAGCAGTTCGCGGTAGCAGCAGCAGCAGCTGCGATAGCAGGCGCCACAGCCGACCGGGAACGACCCCACGGTGGGCACGTGCAGGCGCCACCGCCAGCGCCACCACCACTGTGGTCGGCGAGGCCGACCTCCCCCATGACCAGGCACACCCCCAGGCAGGCCCTGTGGTCGCCGCTCTCCTTCCCGGCGCGACGTATAGGCGATTCGTGCGTTTCGCACGAAATCCCGCCGTGACGCGCGCAAAACCAAGTTCATTTTGGCACCCCGTTGCAGCAACTTCGTGCACGGTTTCCCAGAATCTGACCATTGGATCGGCGATTTCTTCGCTCCGTCGCAATCTCGGTATATCCACCTTCATTCTTGTCAATTTTTGTCCATTAATTTTATCGTTTGATACATCAAAACCGGCCACCAAGTTGCCGTTTAAATTGTATTAATTTTGGACAGTTTCGTGGGGTCAACTTCGTCAGCTTGTATTAATTTTGGACTCGTTGACATATAATTTGCTAGGTTTTGGTCGACTTTGGATCCGGCACGCATTTCGGTGCAAGTCAGATACCAATATTTGGGTCAATGGGTCATTTTGAGATCGACTCATCGGAATCCAATTCCGGAGATACCGTTGAGTTCGTATGATCATTCTGGACTCGTTGACAGGTAGTTTGCTAAGTTTTGAGAACATTGGCTACGACACGCGTTTCCGTGCAAACCGAAATTCCAAGTTCTTGTCAACGGACCAAATTGAGATCGGGTCAACGGAATCCAATTCTGGAGATACCCTTGGGTTCGTATCGTCATTCTGGTTTCGTGGACATATAATTTGTTATATTTTATAGACTTATTTTCTTGCACGTTTTTGGTGCAAAATGGCTCCGATACGGACATCGTTTTGACCCAAATTACCTTTTTGCCCTTGTGTCCAAATTGGACCGTTGGGTAGGCTATCCTAACTAATTTGACCATTCTGGACATGTTGGCGATGTTTATTTCATCGTCCGACAATGTTTGTTGATAATTTCTCTGAGTTTAACCATTTTATAATTAATTAATAATTAATTCTTATAATGTTCGTATTTCGGGATTAGTACAACGAAACTGAGCTCAGTCAATTCCAGTGATCTCACATCGCTGAAATTGACAAGATGGACACGTGGATCACTATAATAAGATTATCAATTTTACCGATAATCTTTTTATCTCGATTTGCGTGCCGTAAGTTTCGACGTAGAAATAACGAAGTACACTTTATATTAGACTAGAATTGACCCTGTTTGACCAGAGTTGACCAATTGACGCAAAGTCAACTGTAAGTCAACACTTGACCTAGTTTGACTAGATTATTGACCGGAGTTGACCTAGAGTTATTTTGACTTAGAAGAACCTAGGATAATGTAGATTGATTATAGAGATTCTTTTATTACAACTTGAACACCTTGTAACCTGTGTTGCTTTAAATAGGACTCTGTGAGTTCAGTTGGACCCCCTATACTTATCAGCTGTTCAGGTTATCAGGCGAGTACATTCTCTGATTATTTTATATCCTGCTTAGAATTATTTTCTGCATTAAATTACTTTACTTGTACTGTCACGTTGGTCACACGGATTTGTACTATACGGATCCCTTCTTGAGATGTTATCCTTAGGGAGCATCGGGTACTACATGTTCTGTGCGTTTCACTTACATGACGTATCACTATGCTTCACAGGTTCTTTGATCACTTGTGACATATACTCTTATGATTACAGAGTCTCCTAGAATCCCCATTTTTGGGACTACTATGTACCATCCTTCGGGGGCTTACCACCCTTCGGAGGCTTACTACCCTTCGGAGGCTGTTACATAGTATCATAACATAACCTGATTGGATCCTTGTGTATTGATTGGGGATACGGGAGAGTAGAAGTAGACATGTGAATAATACCCAAGTAGTATCTTATCAGAATTTTTTCCATAGTGTCTTATCAGAATCTCCTATGCCATTTACATGTCTATATTGTACTCTGACTCACTAGCCACATGTTAGTTCTCTATCTATATTAGATATTTCTATTACAGCTTTCTCTCTCTGTTTACATACTGTATTTCTTTCAATACCTGTATCTTACTTTACTGCATGATTATATTTCTAACCTACTATGAGCTGTTGAGATGTAATGTGCTCGCTCCTGTCCTGACTGGACCTGTTGATAAATTTTACAGATGGCCTGGGATTGCCTGCTAGCCTAGAGGAGACACAGTAGAGGTTGTTTAGGTAGTTATTTCATTTTGTTTGGAGTTGTATTTACTTTGTGGATTACTGTATCTGTATTTGAGTTTTGAGATGTATTTCTGGGTTTATGTATCTTAGACACTTAGACTTCTATCTCCTGTATCTTTTTTGGATTTCATGTTTTATCTATCCTTATCATGCTCTACCTTAGATGTGATTGAGTCTGTATCTGCTATGTCACCCCCATTCGGGGAGTATAAACTGCTTAGCATTATATTGTTAAATGTTGTAACCTAGGACAGCGTTCTACCGCCGACACTACGGTGTAGGCTGGGCGTAGTTACGTTCTCGTACCCTAACAGTGGGTGCGGATCGTGACAACGGGAACCTCGGCCGACAGACATGGAGAATCCAAAGTACTGTCATTACCACCGCTACGTCCACCATGCCACACACGACTGCTACCAACTAAAGCGGTACATCCAAAATCTCATCGATTCGAACGCTCTGGCCATCGATTTCGAAGAGGTGACCGTGGCAGCCAACATGTTATCCGTATAATTTGGCAGCTTTTCTCCAACCAAAACTCAAGACGGTGTGGTACCCATCCCTCTGGCGACAATGGAGGTTGCTAATCTTCCACCTCCTCGAGATCCGGCTGCTGGGCTAGTGCCTCTCACCACATCATGAGGGGAGATTATGTGGGTCCATCCAGACCTGATATCAGAAGTAACTCAGCCCACACCATCTTTCATGCGCAGGAAGAGTGGAAAAATCAGATCCTGCCGCACAATCTCGACAGATATCGAAGAAGCTACAACCGTCGTCACTCGGTCTGGGGTACAGTCCCAACCTGTGGCTGATAACTCAACTGAAGATCATCAGCCCGCTACAACTGGCGCTCCGGGACCGGCTTAGCCTCCGACGACCGACAAGCCTAGGCTAAAGGAGACTAGCTTCGATAAATCCCTCCGAAAAGAGGCACCGCAGAGGCTGGAGAAGCCCTACAACTTCGACATCTTGGCGCAATTGGCTAACACACCGGCCAAGTTGTCATTATACGAGCTTTTAAGACTCTCAAAAGATGTTCGCGCGGCTTTGAGTGATCCACTCCAAAATGTCGACGCGTACCTGGCTCAGGTCAACCTCACGGGAGAAAACCCGCCTGCAGATCTCCAAGACAGTTCTTGCACAGGAGCGACGTGAAGGTGGACCGGATGCACATTGATCCAGGCTTTTCCATAAGCATCATTCCGAAGGGTCTTCTACATCATCTTCGCATTCCGATGCATCGCCTGACGCCAACAAGCGCCGCCATCAGCGGTTCCAATTCGGGCAGGAGCTACCTAATTGGGAAGCTTCGTCTGAAGTGTCAGATAAGCAATCTCCAATCAGAAGTCACCTGCTATGTCATAGATGCAGATACTTCTTACAACATCCTCTTGGGGCACCCTTGGATACACGATTACATGATCGTGTCTTCCACGCTGCATCAGTGCTTCAAGTACGTCGACAAATACGGCTTCGTGAGGACAGAATTTGCTGATATCGATCCCTTCAAAGGGGTCGAATCCTACTACTCAGACTCCTGCCTATATGAAAAGTCGAAGAAGCACCTTGGTGAAGGAGATGTGCAAGCTCGTACCGAGACAGCCACAAGATCAGAAGAACCTCTGACGATCCACCTCCAAGCTCGCAAACCTGGCAAGTTCGCACCCCTTACAGCCACTCTGCGTAAGGACGCAATCAGCCTCTTGGCGCAAGAAAAGCAGATGATAATCCGGCTGCCAAGGTTTGGCCAAGTGCCAAGACCCACAACAGAGCCACTGACAATCAGGCTGTCGAGAGTCGGTCAGCCACAGACGGAGAAGCTCAATCCCTCCGATAAGCCAATGACGATACGTCTTCCCAAGAAAAGTCGTCATCCCGATGAAAGGTCTGGGACTTCTAGCGAACCAAACACTCCCCGCCCAGCATCAAATACCAAGCTGGGGGTCGCTAGTCTGCCAACAACTCAACGCTCTGCTCCACCAGCTGAACCTCTGACGATCAAGCTGCCCAGGTCGTCCTCTCAGTCTTCGTTTATACAGGGGGTAGCCGAAGAGGAACCGGAGCAAGCCAAGTATGTGGCTACCCATACTGATGTTTCCTCCGTAGATGATGTAATCCCTCTAGAAAAGATACCTTACTTCATCAATAAAGGGATATCTTTGAACTACCTCGAGCTCAATAAGATATGTACAATGTATGCTATAGAACATGGTATAGGCACTCACCTACACACACATGTGACAAATGTGTACACCGCAATCCAGCTTACTCCAGTGGAAGATGCCTACCGCATAATCGAGGGAGGGGATCATCCAATCATCTTCGGCCGGAAGGACGATCCGTACCCCTTCACCATAAAAGAAGTCGACCTTGGGTCAGATGCCGGAAGACTACCTCTGTATCTTTATAGCCTCCAATCCAAATATCTCATACAAAAACAGGGGTATGATCTAGAGACTACGCCCGGCTTGAACTACGGCACCGGGTGACCATTACCTTTGAAGCCACCAGTCCCGGCTGGCAAGCCACGGGAATACTATAGCAAAACTCGATGTGGATTAGGGTATATAACACCCACGACGACCCCTGTGAGTTCAGATGAAGAATGTGACTGGCAGTCACATTCAACCGGGTCACCAACTTCTGACTCGGATACCAGCATTGGAGACATATTCAGACAAGTTCTGTCCGTCAATATGGCATTCGCTGACGCTTATGAAGAAGATAAGGACATGCCTGAAATCCTCGAGCTAGAGCCGTAGGCCCAACAGTTGGATGCACAATGGGAAAAGCGGTTCGAACTAAGAGAACCCCCTACGGAAGATGAGGTTGTACAAGTGGATATCGGTAGCGAATCTTCTCCAAAACCAATCTTCATCAGTAAAAGCCTAACAGACGAAGAGCGAGAATTGCTGCTGGAACTTGTCAAAGAATATATTGACGTGTTCGCATGGAGCTATGAAGACATACCGGGGTTAAATCCCGATATTGCTATCCACAAACTCAATATTCGGCCAGATGTAAAGCCGGTCAAGCAACAACAGCGACGCTTCCGCCCAGGCATCATGGACGCAATCGAAGCCGAAGTCAACAAACTAATAACCAGCGGCTTCATTCGTGAGGAGCAACACCCTGACTGGGTCGCCAACATAGTTCCGATTCTCAAGAAGAACGAGAAGATCCGAATCTGCATCGACTTCCGCAATCTGAATGAGGCATGTCCCAAAGATAAATTCTCCTTCCCTATCACAGACATCATGATTGACAACACCTGCGGCTTCGAACGCATGTCGTTCATGGATGGTTTCTCGGGGTACAACCAGATCAAGATGTCTCCCGACGACGAAAAGTACACATCATTTCGAACACTGATCGACACGTACTGCTACACAGTCATGCCCTTCGGTTTAAAGAATGTTGGTGCCACATATCAAAGAGCCATGAGTATCATCTTCAGAGAACACTTGCGCAAGACGGTGGAGTGCTACGTTGATGACATCACCGTCAAGAGTCGCTGTAAGAGGGGCCATCTGCAGGATCTGAGGACAGTATTCGACCTGATACGAGCGCACAATTTGACAATGAATTCTACGAAGTCCTTCCTGGACGTATCCAGCGGGAAATTCTTAGGTTTTCTCATTACGGCCCAGGGTATCCATGTAGACCCTAAGAAGACGAAGGCAATTATGGAGATGGGTCCCCCGAGAAATCTTCACGAACTCAGAGGCCTCAAAGGGAGGCTAGTTTACATCAGGAAGTTCATTTCTAACCCTTTCGAGCGATGTCGACCATTCACCCATCTCATGAAGAAAGGCGTCTCATTCGTATGGGACGAAGAATGCCAACGGACTTTCGACAGCATCAAAGAATATTTGTCGAACCCTCCAGTCTTGGTGGCTCTGGTTGCTAGAAAACCATTCCTGCTCTACGTACGAGCAATGGAACATTCCCTCGGTGCTCTGCTGGCACAAAACAATGATACGGGCCATGAACAAGCTATATATTACCTCAGTCGAATGATGATTGGGCCAGAGCACCGATACACCGCTATGGAGAAGGAATGCCTCGCCCTGGTGTTCGCCATTCAGAAGATGCGGCACTATGTTTATGGACAAACCATACATGTGATATCACGAGTCAACCCTCTCAGGGTCCTCATAACGAAACCAGGGGCACTCAGCTCCCGCCTCGCTACATGGGCAATATTGATGTCCCCTTATCATATGATCTTCGTCCCGCAGAAGGCTGTCAAAGGTCAAGCCCTGGCAAACTTTTTGGCAGCCCACCCGGGCTCGAAGTCGTCCAGAATATATGAAGAAATCCCAGATGAGGTCGCCGACTCGCATGCAACTTCTCACGATGATATATGGCGGATGTTCTTCGACGGTGCCTCAAGAACTGGACCCAAGGGCAACATCGTTGTCGGAGTCGGGGTGGTGTTGGTTTCTTGTCACCCTCACTTTTGCAAGTTAGGGGTAAAATGGTAATTTTACATTTTATAATATTTTTGAGAATTTTATTTCATGAATATTAATATTTAATGATTATAGGAGTCGGGTTTGAATTTTATCGTATTCCGACTTGATTCGGGACTCCGGAGAATTTTGACTTGAGTTGTATTTAACATGTTAATTAGCCATGGCCCACCAAACTAAACTTTTAGGTTTAGGAGTTTGGACTAGTCCCCCATGAGTGATTAGGCCTAATTATGATTTTTATTTGGTCTTTTCAAACCCCCAAACCCTAATACCATTTAACCCTTCATAAAGTAAAGGAGGGAGGCAAACTTGTAATTATGAAAGGGGACAAATATCCCCCTTATATGGGGGCCACCTCTTTCCCCCTTTTCACCCATTCACACTTCAATATTTCTCAATCTTCTTCTCCAAGTGTTCTTCAAAGAAAGAAGAGCAAATCTCTTGGAATCATCTCCAAATCAAGGTTCCCTTTCCAATATTCTTTCATCAATCTCTTCCTCTACCTCAAGTGGTGCTTCTACAAACTTTTGGGAGCAAGAGGAGAAGAGGTATGTCCTAAACAATTCACTTTGTGTCGGAGCCGTGTCGGAGGATTTTGTATTGGGATCCATCTCGCAATAGATACAAACTATCCTCTATTTCCATTTTCTCATCATGTAGAATAGTTTTGACCAAGTAGGATTGATCCCCATGGTTGTGTCCCTATTTGTATCAAGTTTGAGTCCATTTGGTGTGTCCTAGGAAGAGTTTTGATTTGTGCTTGTGTCCTAGTGTTTTCCCCCAAGTTGGACACCCCAAGAATATTTAGTTTTGCCTCAAAGTGGTTTAGACACTTTAATTTCATATTTGTGTTAGTGTTGTGGAGTGTAATATTCATATTTAGTGTGTGTGAGAGTGTGTCTATATATATGTATACACATGAGTGTGTGTTTATATATATAGATATATATATATATGTGTGTGTGTGTGTGTGTGTGTGTGTGTGTGTGTATATATATGTGTGTGTGTGTGTGTGTGTGTTCCTATATATATGTGTGCGTATCTCTATATATATATTAGTGTGTGTGTATTTATATATAGAGAGGGGAATGGATGAGAGAATATATATATGAGTGTTTATATATATTTAGAGAGGAAATAGAGGGATTAGAGAGGGAAAAATAGAGGAGAAAAGAGGGTAAGAAGAGGGGAAGAAGAAGGGCAGGAGCAACAGCAGCTGGGGGGGAGTGGGGCTGCTGTCACCCCCACAGCAGCAGCAGCTGCAGCAGGAATAGCAGCAGCAGTAGCAACAAAATCAGCAGTAGCAGCAGCATTTTGGAGCAGCCTAGCACCCCCTTTTGACCCCCAATTCACCCACCTATATACCCCCATAAATATACATATATATATCCTACATATTTAGCTATATATACACCAAATTAACCCACTAAATAACCCCCTAAAGTTAGTCCTAAGTGGAGGTTAGAAAGTGAGTTTTAGTGAGTGAATGAGTGAGTGAATAGTTTAGTTAGGTTTTGGTGAAGGGGTGATTTTGAGTTTCGTGTTTCGAAACGCGTCCAAACTTGAAGGGGACCTAGCTAATATAAAATAGAGTTTGTGGGTAGGCTCCTAGATGGAAATTGGGGTTGCGTGTGGGATTAGGAGAATGGTATCGCACCGTACCATTGTGTATCTTGAGATATTCAAGATAACGGGTAAACGGACGATACGGACCGTAAGATGGACTGGATGTCCACTTACCCTAAGAAACTTGGTAGGTAATGGTTGTATAGGCTAGTACCCTATTACCCTAGGAAGCCGGGAATGAAATTCCTAAGGGAAAGCCACTTGGCGTCAAGTTAGAACGTTTAAGGGTAAATGTTAAGGGATAATCGGGTAATTTCGAGATGCGGAGTTCGGGTAGTCGGATTGACTTGAAACTTGGGTGGCATGTTGGGAACCCTACAAATGTCATTTTTGAGCCGATTTTGGCTCGGTTGACCCAGAGTTGACTTTTGACCTAAAAGTCAACGATGAGTCAACACTTTGTCCAAATTTGACCAAATCCAAACTAGAGTTGACCAGTTGACTAAAAGTCAACTGTTGGTCAACATTTGACCAGGTTGACCTAGAGTTGACCAGAGTTGACTAGGGTTGACTAAAAGTCAACTGTAGGCCAACTCTTGACCCCGTTTGATTTACTTTGACTTGTTTTGACTTGCGATGACTGGTATGACCTAGGGTTGACTTAGTCTGACTTAGATTGACTTGATATGACTTGATTTGACCTAGATTGACTTGACAGGACTTAGTGTGACTCAGTGAAACCTAGTTTGACCTAGATTTCATATTATTCATTATAAATCATTCTTAACTTTGTTAAACCTAAAATTAACATGAGATATCTCATCTTTAGGTCTCTGATTACTACTCTGAGCATTGATATACCCTACAGCTCAGGACAGCAGGCGAGTACATTCACTGATAGTTTTTATTGTCTTGATATCTGCTATATCCGATTCAGTTGTAGTGTCTTACTCGATTCCAGTCATGATAGTTCACGGACTAGTATACGTTGGATCATGACATGAGATGTTGTTCCTGGATTTTCTTGGTATATATATACATTTTCTGTCTTGTTCCCTGTACTTGTATAGACATCGATTCCTGAGAGGAAGTAGCTATCCTCTTAGGGAATCTCGTGTCATGACGTGTCATGTCCAGGTCCATTATACTACTCGGGGATGGAGAATTATTAGGGGTTATGTGATCAAAGCCCCATGTCACTATTTTTCTTGCGTCGCTCTCACCTCACGTAGGGTGTAGCAGATACCTCCATATCTATGTTATCCAGGTTGGCCGACATGACTTTCCGTTGAGGTCACCGCGGATTGCCGGGCCAAGTGGATAACCCTACCATGATTTCCTTGTCGATCACATAACGGTCTAATAATTCAAGGCACATTTTATATTTACTTATCTTATCATATATCCTGTTCTGCTCTACATTCAGTACTTTCTCACCATACTATGATATTCAGTTACTCACATGTTCAACATGCCGTTATATCATATCTTGATTGGAGACTAAGTTCTGCTCGGAAGAAAGGTTACAACCCCGGTCCTTGTTTGGTTTAAGGGTTGTAGCTCAGCTTTCGATCGGTTCCCAAGTTTTCATATATCTTTGTCTTGTAGTTCATTATACTGTCTCTTATAGAATTTGTCAATTTACATGGAACTGCTGTTAGTGCTTGTACTTTCTCATTTTCCTGACAGGATACCGTTATAATATATTACAGATGACTCTGAGGTAGACTGCTCGACCTATTATGGGATCGAGTCAGATGGAGTAGTCCAGGACCGTGGCCTTATAGTAGAGCCACTAGATTTTGTACTTCAAGAGTATTGTAGATTAGCTAGGTTTGACTGGACTGCGATCCAGCTAGCTTTATCAGACTGTAGCTTTATATGTTATGTTTTGAGACCCTGTGATGTTATATATATCTGGGCTTGTGTTGGATACTGGACTTATTCCTTTTCATCTATCATATATTATCCTTCTGCGCTATCTATCTTAGTTTTATTCTGTGATTGAGACTGTATTGCTATGTCACCTCCACTCGGAGTGTATATACTGTACAAGTACCTTTATACTGTTAGTCGTAGTATTTACAGACCTTATATACAGCATTCTACCGCCGATACTGCGGCGTAGGCTGGACGTACCCACTGCTCGTGCCCCTGATCAGGGTACGGGTCGTGACATTTCTCCTTCCGGATTGGTGATCAATCGCACTTACTCTCTCACAGAACCCTGTTCTAACAATGTGGCCGAGTACAACGCTTTGGTCAATGGCCTCCAACTTACAAAAGAGCTGGGGGTAGAATATCTTGAAGCATACGGCGATTCTCAGTTAATCGTCAATCAGATCCGGGGCTCATACGAGGTCCGCCATGAAGACATGATCCCCTATCACCAAATAGCGATCAACATTATTTCGTCATTCGAAGGGTTCTTCATCGAACATGTTCCCAGACTCCAAAATATCGAAGCCGATGCCCTAGCTGTCCTTGCCGCTTCCCTAGCAGTGCCAAATCATGCTCATCAATCGGTAGACGTAATAGGCCGCGAACTGGTCTGTCCCAAGAATAACGTTCAATTTTTGGCGAGTTATTTCGCCCAGACGATTGACGATGTCCCAGATTAGAGACAGCCATTCATTGACTTCGTCGTCTACGACATCCTGCCGGAGAACCCAAAGGAGGCCACCTCCATCAGAAGGCGTTCTTTCAGATTTTTCTATGACACAGAGACGAAAATGCTGTATCGACGATCCTACGATAGGTTATTGCTTTGGTGTCTATCAAATGCAGAAGCCAAAGAAGCCGTACGCGAAGCTCATGACGGTGTCTGCGGGGCCCATCAGCCTGGCCCCAAATTACAGGACCGTCTCCGCCGAATGGGCTACTACTGGCCCACGATGGTAGCAGATGCGATAGATTATGCAAGGAAGTGCAAGGCTTGCCAAGTCCACGCAGACTTCATCCACCAACCATCCGAATTTCTACATCCGACAGTGGCATCCTGGCCATTCGAAGCATGGGGGATGGATATCATTGGTCCAATCACTCCACCTTCCTCCCGAGGACTTCGCTTCATACTCGCGATCATGGATTACTTCTCCAAATGGGCGAAAGCTATCCCACTTGTAGAAGTAAAGACTTCAAACGTGATCAGCTTCCTCAAGCATCACGTCATCTATCACTTTGGACTGCCCCGAAGGATCATCCATGATAATGGTCCGCAGTTCGCATGCCACGCCTTCTATCGGTTTTGCGACAAGCACAGAATTCAGAATGTTGCTTCGACACCTTACAATCCAGCAGCAAATGGATTGGCAGAAGCATTCAACAAAACCATCATCAAGTTGCTCAAAAAGTTCGTATCCTCCAACAAACGCGACTGGAACGAGAAGCTTGGTGAATGCTTATGGGCATACCGTACCACGGTCAGAACGGCCATAGGGAATACGCCATTCTTTCTGGTGTACGGAAGTGAGGCAGTTCTCCCATTGGAGACTCAAATACCCTCACTCCGCGTCGCTCTTACTTACCAATTAACGACGGATGATAACTACCGTCGCCGACTATAAGAATTGGAGGCCTTAAATGAAAAGCGCCTCTTAGCTCAGCAACGAATAGAGCTATATCAAGCACGCATCTCTGGAGCCTTCAACAAGAAGGTCAAAATTAGAACATTCCAAGTAGGCGATCTCGTTCTGGCAGTCCGGAGGCCGATGGTCATGACTCATAAGACCGCCGGCAAGTTCCAGCCAAAGTGGGAAGGCCCATTCATCATCGAGGCTGTATTCTCCAACGGTGCTTACCGCCTCGTAAAACAAAATGGAGACTTGCTCATGTTGCCCGTCAACGGCAAATTCCTGAAGAAATATTATGTCTGAACGACATTCCAGATCATCGAGTCATGTACCTGCTGGTGCCGTTGAGCTCGTATCTTCACGTTTTCCAGATTTTTGAGTCATGTACCCGCTGGTGCCGCTGAACTCGCCCTCACAACCTTCCAGATTTTTGAGTCATGTACCCGCTGGTACCTCTGAACTCACCCTCACAACCTTCCAGATTTTTGAGTCATGTACCTGCTGGTACCTCTAAACTCACCCTCACAACATCCCAGATTATTGAGTTATGTACCCGCTGGTGCCGTTGAACTCACATCTACAACATCCCAGATCATCGAGTCATGTACCCGCTGGAGCCGCTAAACTCACACATCTACAATATTCCAAATTATCAAGTCATGTACCCGCTGGTGCCTCTGAACTTACATCCCGGTCACTCTGTCAGAAAGTAAGTCATGTATGATCATACCTCTAAACTTTCTTCCTGGAAGAGATCCTCCCTCATGATCCACTACCTGCACTCCCCAGTGCACAAAAAGGGTAACAGATCCACAAATTTCCAAAACGGCCATGTCCTCATTACCTCTGAGTCGTTCCAGTTGCGCCAAAAATAAATTACCCCTTACATAGAACTTCCATGTCCTCATTACCTCTGAGTTGTTCTATGTACCCCCTCTTCATTGAGCCCACTCCTGCCATGTCCTCATTACCTCTGAGTGGGAAGGCTCCGTCGAAGAAACCTTTATACTTGCCATGTCCTCATTACCTCTGAGTAAGTATGTCGATTCTCTTTCAACCTATTATCTGTACCCACAACCGAAGTACGACAAGGATAATAGGTCCACAAATGTCCTATGTTGACCACAAATAGCCTCCGTTGAATTCACTGCTGCCATGTCCTTATTACCTCTGAGTAGGAAGATTCTACGGTAAAACCCTCATACTTGCCATGTCCTCATTACCTCTGAGCAAATATGTTGGTTCCTTTTCATCCTATTATCCGTATCCTAAGCCAGGGTACGCCAAGGACAAATATCCTTTGCTGAGTTTCTTAGCACAAGCCCACCATCGCTCATCATGCCCCGGAAGCCCAGCTGCTCTACGGCATTCTTTTTCCCGATACCAGGAGCATCCATGACCACTTTGCCATGACGGTTCTAGGTATCCCCAACCAAACTTGTTACCCGTACCTAAAACCAAGGTATGCCATGGGTAGCAGGTCCACAAACAAGTCCCCCATGCGGGGCAAACACTACCACAATACCACAAGCACAACAAGCAATACAAATGAAGGATAGAATCGAAAGTACTCTTTATTTGAAGAAAGAAAAAAAGCACTACATGTTTTGGGACCACGTCCCTGTAGGAGCGTAAAAAGTGCTTCAAAGAAAGAGTCATCCCATTCATAAGTGATCGATTTTTACACCAAGCAGAGCGGGTAATCTCTTTTACGGCCAAATCTAAGCTAATCAATTTAAGCCTAAGCAGGTTAATCATTTTACGCATGGGTCTACACCTATGGTTTTATGCCAAGGACAGAGCAGCCTCTTTTACGCTGGACAAAGTTGTCAAATCTCGTATTTAATGCAAACTCTGACATGAAGATATTAATGATGGCATTTACCACAGAATTCAATGGAATTTGTCTTATACGAAGACCATTGTTGTCGTTTATGGGGATCGAGCTACTTTACGCTCACTGTATGGTTTCTTTTACGCACGAAGTTTTTCATGAGTTATTACGCTCATAAAACAATATGTGCGTAAAGTCTATTTGAGCCATTTTACGCTCAAGGTTATTCAATAACCACTTTACGCGAGAAACCTATGACAGAGCTATTTTACGCTCATCTTACTGTTTTACGCCCAGAGGACGTTGGAGCAATTGTTACGCCCTATTCTTTCTGGCCAGTTTGGAATATGGTTTGCCTACATGGCCTTCATGCCACATATTTCGAAGAACGTGTGTACATGTATCCTATTCTTACTGAAATGATGGGATGCGTGTCAACATATGCAAAGGATAACTCTGATCATGGGTGGCAGTTGTTAGCTTAAAAATAGACTTTGATGCTCTTTTACGCACAGAAGCCCCAATCTATAAATAAACTCATTTTTCTCAAAGAAAACAGACAGAGAGAACAGGAGAGAATAGAGAGATCAGGACTTCGAGATTTTGATTCTCCGGAGCATTCTTCAACTTTTCTTTCAGAACAGAGTAAAGCAAAGCAGGAAAGCATTCGGCCTCGCCATCAGTGCCCAAGTGTGTCGATACCTTTCTGGTGACTTAGTTCTTCCAAGTTGTTCTACTTCAAGCAGTGATCTTCATTATCATCATATGGTCCAAGGAACAAAGTAATCATTTACGAATCAGACTTCCATAGCAATACTTTCCCAGAATCAAATTTGTACTTCTTGTACTTTTTCTCGTTTTATTTTCAAAACCCAACTTTTGTTTGGCAATTTTGTTAAGTAAAACAAAATAGCGACTCTGCTGGGGACTACCTTCTCCTCCGACGAGGAGGTAATTGCTCAATATGATGATGTTTCCGTCAGTTCGACCAAGAAGACTCTGGTTGTGCACTTCGACCAGACTGCCTATGAAGAAATACTCCGAACTGAGGGTTGTTCTCGCTACTCCAATGTTCAAAAGTCTCGTAAAGCATGAAAAGTTTGGATTCCCAAATCCAAAGTAGTTTCTGATCTCTCTGTGACTTCTGATGACAAGGGAATTCTACCCACTCCTGTCGTAGGGGCTCCCGTTCGTAACGAGGCGGTCCTTACTTCAGAGTTGCACTCAAAGTGTGATGATTTATCTCCCGTTTGTAACGGTGATGATAATCAGGTTTCACGCCCACTGCGTAAGAATCAAGTTTTACGCTCAGTGGGTAAAAACCAAGTTTTATGCTCAAGGCATGAGAATGAGTCTCCCATTTGTAATGTGGCAGATTCTAATACTTCTGAGTGTAAAAATAAGTCTCCCGTCCGTGACATGGTAGGACCAAATAAATTACGCTCCTCGCGTAAAGCAAAATCTCCCGTCTGTGATGTGGTAGATAATCAATTTTCATGCTCTACGCGTAAAGGTAAGTCTCATGTCTTTGACAATGTAGATAAAATTCATAACGATGTTTGCACATCTAATATGAGTGTACCTAAACGTATGCAGCATAAAAATATTGTTGGTAAAACTTCTGTCCTACACCAACAACCTTCTTATACTGCTTTACGCAAGGTGCCAAACTTACAAATCACGCGCCATGAAAATGGAGTCCTTCGTGCTAAATCTCAAGATTTACGCACACAACTCCAAACGCGTAAAAATGTACGGTTTGGTTCTGCGAATGAAGCCAGTAATCTTCTTTATACACAAGGGACTAAACGTTTTTCTACCCCAAATGTGATAAAGAAGAATACTCCATCTGTTCCTTCTGATTTACGTGACTTGCTAATACAAAAACGTAAATCTCCGGTGATGCTCCCCCAAGAAAAACATCATTGTGAATATCACCAGGTTGTGATCAACTGTTGTTGTTCGGCTTCAAGACGGTCAGTTTTTGATCGTTTAAGTTTAAACTCGCTTCAACATCAAGCTGAAAACCAAGAAGATGAGCTGTCATATGCATCAGTCAATATGGCATCTCATACTAACAGAGGACGACGACCGAGACGGAATATGTCCCAAACTCCAGGTCAATAACAGTTCAACAGGCTTCTTGATTTCTTTGAAGGAGTATATCAGAATACTCGATCAAGAAGACAAAGGCAGTCGCAGACTTCTAATTCAGAAGCTGGGGGTACTCAATCTTTTGAGTCTGATACCGATAGTGTGGATTCATACTTCTATACTAATCCCTCTATATCTTCAAGAGAGGTTGAATCCTATGCTGTTGGTGATGAACCAGAGACGTTATCTGCTAATACGGAACAACGTCTCACTGTAGTGGAGCAATCATTGAAAGACATGCTCAACATGGTGTAAAGCATGCATCAGATAATTTTGAATCAGCAAACTGCTCAACCTACAGTAATAACTCCGGTACCAGTAGCAGCACAAACTCAAGATAGTCAAGGGGCTTATATACCTTCGAATATTCAAGAGCCTGCTGTTAATCAAAATTCTGTATCTCCAGATCCCATCATTCCAGAAGATGTACCACCTCCAGTGGGGGTTACGGTACATCCAACGACTATTCAATCAAATGTGCTTCCTCAAACCAGTGAAGCCATTCAAGAAGTGCGTGAACTCAAAGCACAGTTTAAAGTTTTGAGACACAAAGATCAGCTCCAGAGGCTACGGATTAAGCAACCTTATCCTCCTCATTGGAATGATGTACCCTTTCCACCGAAGTTCAAGCCACAATCCATGGTTTTATTCGATAGAAAAGCATCTCCCAATCAATATATCAATTACTTTGATATTATGACTGTACACTTGCAGAAAAATGATGCTCTTCTCACTCGAGTGTTCATCGGGTGTCTGACGGGTTCAGCTTACGATTGGTATCGTAGCTTACCCGATAACTCTATTTCGTCTTTTGACGAATTCAAGGCAATGTTTCTCTCCCGTTTCTATGAAGGAGGTATGGACATGAACATGTCCTCCTTAATAGAAATTAAACAAAAGGAGAAAGAAGATACTCGGACGTTCATTGAACGTTTCCGACAGGCTACTCTCAAGATGCCTCCTGGTATGCCAGATTCAGCATTGATTGATACATGCAAGATGAATCTACGACCATCTATTGCTGTCTTCACAGGTTCCCAATTCACAGATTGGGCTTTGTTTATCATAGCAGCAGTTTCTGCCGAGACCAATGGTAGGTTGGCTCGGGAATACGGGATGATTTTCGCTTCAGAAGATAAAGGAAAGAAAAGTAATACTGGTAATAATCCTGGCAATTGTAATGTGAAAGGAAAAGATACTCTTATGGTCATTCTCTCCAAGAACAAAACGATGCCAAACAATCAGGAATCTTCCAGGCCAAAGGAAGAATACTCTTTTGACGAAAATGATATCCCAGGGATATTTCAGTGTCTGGTGAAAAGTGGCAAACTTCAAATTTCAGAGCCAAAAAGGCCTAATGAGGTGAATCTGACTGACAATCCCAAATATTGTATCTATCATAGATACGTTAATCATTCTACCAGTGCTTGCTATGTCTTGAAAAAGAAGATCCAAGACCTGATAAATGGTGGCGCTATCGCTCTAACCAATGATGACCATACAGTTACAACCAACATGGTCTCTCTTTAATTTGGAGATTTTCCTCCACAGCAAATCCTAGATGGAATTATCCTAATTCTGAAGGCGACTATGAAAATCGTGAATATCCTACCCGCCAGGGAAGAAAATACAGGATTACTGCCGCTCACATTGAAGAATGGTAAAATCATGTGGGTACATCCTGACTTAATACCTGAGTTAGAAAATGAAGGTAAAACTTTAAAATCTAAGAAGGATAAGAAAGTCAAAACCTGCAACATAATTTCCCATGTTATTCTAGATCCCGATGACTTGGATCACCTATGGGATGGCCTCCCTTTATAAGATAGACTGAAAGGACTGAACATCTGTCCTCCAAGTCTAGCTTCTCCTACCAAGCTCAAGCTTACTCATCAGCAGTGGCTAGCCATGAATAGTGTTCCTTTATACCGGGCACAACAA
Source organism: Iris pallida (assembly GCA_029216955.1). Classification (NCBI taxonomy): domain Eukaryota; kingdom Viridiplantae; phylum Streptophyta; class Magnoliopsida; order Asparagales; family Iridaceae; genus Iris; species Iris pallida. The sequence continues at coordinate 5,969,083 of JANAVB010033819.1, forward strand.
GTCTTTACTGCTTATGAAAAAGCTCCAACAGGGATTTCTCCTCGTATCCCGAACCCTTCTCCTTCCTTAACTACAGAGACGTCTATGCTTCATTCTTCTGTAGTTGCAAAGGTTCCTTCCTCTTCCTGTGCTGGAACACCTGTCCAAAGTTCACTGCCTATCTACTTGTATAGTCAGCAATCTGTCATTCTCATGAAGAAGATGGGTTACGACTTTCAAAAGGCAGAAGGTTTGAATTATGATAAAGGAATATGTCTTCCTTTATAAATTCAAAATCAGAATTCCACTGCTGGATTGGGTTCTGAAGTGTCTCGTAACAACCCGCACAATAAGAAGGCTAAGGGAAGAAAGACTAAATCCTGTAATATGGTACTTCTTTCTCCTGAGTCTGAAGAAGAAACTTTTGCTGGTACAAGATCTGGAAAAGAGTACCACAAAGATTATGAGGGATCCTCCAAAGAAGCAGAAGATGTAGTGGAAACTCTACAAATTCAACCTTCTCCTGTTCCTGCTAAACCTTCTGTGGTTGAAAAGGGGAAACAGAAGGCAGTACGCTTTGATATCCCATTGAAGCCTGCTTCCAATCATGGGGTGGTGATGAAGCCTTACAAGTTTGACATTCTAGCTCAGCTAGCCAATACTCCGGCTAGACTATCTATATTTGAACTGCTTCGCCTTTCCAGAGAAAATAGAGAGACTTTGAGCGAAGCTTTACTTCAAGCAGATTCATGCTTGGCTCAACTCAAGACTCATGATAATATACCAGTGTCATGCCCGCAGTGCCATAGTGTGATGGAAGCAATTCCCAACATACTTTACACAAGAGGATATGCTATTGAAACACAACAAGCATGATAGGCCTCTATGCTACACTGGATATATTGGATCCACTGAAATTGATAGGATTTACATCGATCCTGGGTCTTCAATTAGTATAATTCTTCAGAGTATGCTAAGACCCCTGAGGATTCCTACTAGTGAGCTGACTTACACTAGTACTACGATAGTCGGTTTTAACTCTGGCAAGAGCAAACCACTGGGGAAGATTTGTCTACAGATTCAGATTGGTGATCTTCAAACTATGGTAACTTTCTATGTTATCAACTCGGACGTATCCTACAATATTCTTCTTGGAAGACCGTGGATTCATGAGCATAATATTGTGCCTTCAACTCTTCACCAATGTTTCAAATATATGGACTCCCAAGGAGTTGTGAAAACTGAGTTTGCTGATATTAATCCGTTCAAGGGTGTCGAAGCCTACTTCTCTGATTCAAGGCTTTATAAACAAGAGCATGTGAAAGATATATCAGACATGGCTGAAGATCAATCATCATCTGAGGATCAGTCTATTAATGAAGATTCGCCAGAGGAGCAACCTTTGAAGATCATAGTCAAAGGACGAATCCAATCTCAACCTGTCAATGATCAACCTTTGATGATCAAGGTTAAAGGAAGAACTCAAACTTCGTCTGAGGAATCAATAAATATTCCTGCTAAGAGCCAAGTTCAACCCTTTATGATCAAGGTCAAAGGACGTACTTCTTGTACGAATGACCCAGGTCTACCATTGATTGTCAATCTTGGCAAATCTACGCAGAAGACGGATGATGGTCCATTGTTGATTAATCCGAAGCGTAGCAATCAAACTGTAAATGATGTAAATATTGATCATTCTGTACTTTCTGATATCAATAAAGATTTTCTGTTCGAGTATATGGCTGTCATATTTATTGAGAGAATGACTTTATCTTCTGATAATCAAAGTCATCAATATAAAGACAACATAGAACCGGAAGAAACTTTATACATTGATCATAAAGAGAATTCTTTTCCTCCTTATACAGATGTTGGACCATATGCTCAAAGGTTCCTAACATCTTCTCCTTATCTTCTACCTGCGGCCGCTTCATCACAAGCTTGCGTAACTTTTAGACGTCATGAAGAATCTTACTTCGTGGTTCCGTCTGATAAGAAAAACAAGCATCAAATTATGTTTGACCTGGCTAGAAATATCCCTGTTGCTCAGGCAGATGAGCTGAAGGATAAAGACAAAAGAAGAATCCGAATTGACAAATACAGTTAGCAATCTATCAAGATCATTCAGAACATGGAGTATGATTTGAAGACTATGCAAGGTCTCAATCAAGGCAAAGGCAGACGATTACCATTATGTGGTGATCCGTTTTACCAAAAGACTCGTCATGGGTTGGGATATGACCCGTCCCACATGTTTTATGATGATATACAGGAAGAATTCTCTTCCAGCTCTTCACAGTCATCAGATTCAGAGGAACTTCAATCTGGACAAGTACTCTCAGTCAATATGGTTCAAGCCGATGATGAATCAGAACTATTCGGGCTCAACAAATGGATACTCAATGGGAACTTCGTTTTGAACAACGACAGCCACCTACAGAAGATGAGGTTATCCAGATTGATGTTGGAGATGGAGTTACGTCCAAACCAATATTCATCAGTAAGAATCTTTCTGAAGATGAAAAGGAAGAGCTGATAAAACTTATAAAAGATTACATTGACATCTTTGCATGGAGTTATGAGGATATGCCAGGGCTAGATCCTAAAGTTTCTACCCATAAACTCAATATTTTGCCTAATGTCAAGCCTGTAAAACAACAACAACGACGCTTTAGACCAGATATGATGGATACAATTGAAGCAGAAGTAAAAAAGCTGATTACATGTGGCTTTGTTCGTGAAGAACAACACCCAGATTGGGTGACCAATATTGTTCCTGTTATGAAGAAGAACGGAAAAGTCCGAGTTTGTATAGATTACCGAGATCTTAATACGGCTTGTCCAAAGGACGGATTTCCACTTCCAATTACTGATATCATGATAGACAATACATGTGGATTTGAACGCATGTCTTTTCTGGACGGATTCTCAGGATACAATCAGATCAAGATGCATCCAGAAGATGAGAAGCACACCACTTTTCGTACACCTCTTGGGGTCTACTGCTATACAGTTATGCCGTTTGGTCTTAAAAATGCCGGTGCCACGTATCAACGGGCTATGAGCAATATCTTTCAAGAACATCTACGGAAGATAGTTGAATGCTATGTAGATGACATCGCTGTTAAAAGTCGATCCAAGGATGATCACATTCAGGACTTAAGAACTGTATTTGAATTAATGCGCCAGCATCAATTGAAAATGAACCCTACTAAGTCTTTCTTAGGGGTTTCCAGTGGCAAGTTTCTAGGATTTGTCATTACCTCTCAAGGTATCCATGTTCATCCTGATAAGGTTAAAGCAATTCTTGAAATGCGTCCTCCTCGTAATCTGAAAGAACTTCGTAGCTTTCAGGGCCGTATTGCTTATATTAGAAGATTTATATATAATCTTTCTGGGAGATGTCAACCTTTCTCCCGTCTATTAAAGAAAGGGGTATCTTTCGTCTGGGATGAAGCGTGTCAAAAAGCCTTCAATGACATTAAACAATATCTTACAAACCCGCCTGTTCTGGTACCTTCGATGATAGGAAAACCATTTTTGCTATATGTTCGAGCCTTAGATCATTCACTTGGCGCTCTCCTGGCACAGAAAAGTGATATGGGTCATGAACAAGTAATATATTATCTGAGCAGAATGATGGTTGGAGCTGAACACAGATATACTCCTGTGGAAAAGGAATGTCTAGCTTTGGTTTTTGCCGTCCAAAAGACAAAGCATTATGTCACTGGACAGACTATTCATGTCATTTCCAGAATAAATCCTATTCGGGTATTGATGAGAAAATCGAGCATTCTTAATTCCAGGTTAGCCACCTGGGCGATGTTGCTCACTCCTTATTGTTTGCCATTGATTGTAAAAGAACAGAACAATTATCGGAGGACTGAACTTAGACTCACAATACAAACTCGCTCGCACAAAGAAAGCCTAGGGACGAAAACCTAGGTACAGCAGACTAAGTGCGATTGTTTATTTTTGATTCTGGGGGGTGACGATAGAGGCTCGGGAAAGCGACGGCCGCTCTGCCTTACTCCTTGGACGATCAGTATGCAGTCTTGACTCGGAGAAGATTTGCTCGGCGTTGACGAAGAAAGGCTCTTCTTGCTCCTCTCTGGTTGCTCTCTGGGCTTCTCTCTCTCTGTGATTGTCACGAAAAAAAGGGAACTCTCTCTCTGTGGGTATCTCTCTCTTCTTATTTTTTTTTTATTATTGCCGCCCTCTTTTTTTTTTTTTGGGAATGCTGCTGGCTATTTATAAGGGTGGGATGTGATTATTAGGGTTTGCTATCTGTTTGGAATGTCGGCGCTCCTTCATTCTATCTGGACCCTTGATCTTGATCATAACGAATCTCGGCCACTAATGCGGATAGCACCAAATCTTATCAGCAGTTAATGCTGATTGCTTTAAATCTTCGTGATTGGTTATGCTAATATCTGATTGCTCGCCACGTGTCTTGCTGATGATGTCAAATATTCTCGTTGGGATTCGGTCGAATCTTCAATGCCACGTCTTTTGATTGAAGATCCTGCCAGGGCCGCATAGAGTGGCCAATACTTGAACCGCAGGGAGATACCCTTCATGAGCCGCATGAGTCAACATCTCGTCGAGCCGCAGGGGACGAACTTTCCGTGAGCCTCATATGCGTGGTCTTTGCGAACCGCAGGAGACGACCTCTCCATGAGCCGTATAGTTTCTGTGGGCCGCATGTGGTATTGAGCCGCATAGGCCGGGCTATGAGTGGACCGCATATGGCGGATTTCTGTTAATCATATTAGAATGACGCCTCACGGAGCCGCATGAAGCTGTTCTTTAACCGAGCCGCATGAGACTTTTGTCACGTGGCAACATAGGATTTCTGACAGATCGGGTCAGAGATCTTCTTCTTTTTCCGAAGAATCTGTCATTATTATGTCAGAGACGTCGCAGCCGTCGAGTCGTGTCAGAGCATTAAATGAGGCCATTACTCCAATGGCCAACTGTAGGGGGGGTCACACGTGGCATCGATTTGAGCCGCATGTCCCCGAGCCGCATGAGTCTGGGGGTCTCCTTTTGGGCCGCATAAAGCAACTCCAGTATGAACCGCATAGGCTTGCTGTCCAGAGCCGCATGGGTCATTATGCCTTTATTTCTAATATTTTCCATGCTTCTACAGGACCCCCTTCAAAGTTTTCAATTTGTAAAATTGGAACACTTTGAATAATAAGCATGGCCCCGTTCATGCCGCATAAGTGTCTCAGTCGCATAGAGTTAGCTGTCCGCATAGACTCTTTTCCACATGTTCTGATTAAATGCTCTTGATTTGTTTTGATTTCATGCCGTCTCTTGGGGGAGGATCCTAAGGGTTTTTTCCTTCTGATTGTCCAGTTTGCCTCGATAGCCGAAGGGTCGATCATGTCGTTCGAGGCGTCGTTCAGTAATCCTTCTTTTTCTATAAATAGACGGGTTTTAGATTTTTTTTTTTTTTTTTGACTGAAAACTCCTGTCTTGTTTTCTTCTTCAACTGACAAACAGTAATGGCGCCTAGGGTTTCCAAGATTGTGAAGAAGGCCGCGGCGAGGAGAAAGAAATCGGCTTCGTCGTCGACCGTCGCACCCCCCATCTGCCTTGATGTGCACGTCGCCATCGAAGGTAATAACCTATGTAGAAGATTGGGTATTTTGAAACCCTAACAGGGTCTGCTCTACTGCCTCCTCCGTGCACGCAACCACGTGACCCACATACACGTTCCCTGATTGAGCCGCATGGGGTATACCCCATGTCTGAGCCACAGACGAGTTACGTGATTCGCATGCACGTCCATGAAACCCTAATAGGGTCCGATCTACTGCTTACTTTGTGCACGCAACCACATGACCTGCATACACGTCCTTTGATCGAGCCGCATGGGGTATACCCCATGTCTGAGCCACATACGAATTATATGGTCTGCCTACACGTCTCATGCATGGGAGCCGCCAGTGAGTTGTCTTTAAACGTGCCGCATGACTATTTTCTGAATATTTTTTTATTTTGTCTTTCCGTTTTTGATTCTTTCAGTATCTCCGCTGAGCGCTGAGGTTGCAGTCACAGAGGAACCGCCACCCCCTGTCATCGACCAGGGGTCTCCCTCTGTTAAGGAAGAAACAAAGAAGGAAGACTCGTCGTCTGCACAGGATAGTCTCTCTCCGAGCGTCGAAACAACTGGGGGTGATAGCTCGGGGAATTCTGATACTCCTATTCCAGATGAGGATCTCCTTCAACTGCATCCTTCCTATGTAAGGTGGTTGAGGGAGTGGTATGGGCGTTTCTGTAACTAGGTTTTAGGAATCTCTTGCGGATATCTATTCTCTGTCTGCATGTTTCTATCTGTTTAGCTGTGGTTTGTGTCTTTCCTTTCCATCTGAAGAAGTAATGAAGAATTTCCTTCGGTTTCGTTTGTTAATTGCGTGAATGTAGCCGATCATTCTGATGAAGAGAATGTATTTGCTTTCCTCCTTTCTTGTCATGATTTACTTTCAATAGGATATTCTGTGTGAACTTTGTATCCCTGGTGTACCCCACGATAATTTGGATTATGACTGGCATGCTTATCCTGAAAGAATGGGGTTATGTCAAGTCTGGGGACTTTATTTTCCAATGGGATCTTTTGCTCATTTGGGCGACGTCGTTGCCTCCAGAGCCGGTGTATCGAACTAGTCAGTGGTTTGAGCGGTCGACTGCCTCGCTGAAAGACCATTTCTTGACGTTTTGTGGCCTCCGGATCATAGTTGTTCCTCTGTCTTATCCTGCTTATTTTCTCTTTATTTCTATCTTGTAGCAGTGATATAATCCCGGAGGATGTGAAACTTCGAAAATGGATATGTTTCATCTTCATCTTGTACTTGCGGTGTTTATGGAATTTGGACTTGCTGGGGGATTTATTTGTGGACCTATTATCCTAGGCGTACCTTGGTTTTAGGTACGGATAACAGTTTAGATAGGATGTCCGGGACAGTCACAACAAAGTGGTCATGGATGTTTTTGGTACTGGGGGAAGGAATGCCGTAGAGCAGCTGGGCTCCCGGGGCGCGGTAAGATGGTGGATTTATGCTAAGAAGCTTAGCGAATGAATATTTGTGGACCTATTACCCTTGGCGTACCCTAGTTCAGGATGCGGATAATAGGGTGAGAGGGAACCGAACACATTTGCTCAGAGGTTATGATGACATGGCAAACATGAAGGTTTTATCCTGAAACCTTCCTGCTCAGCGGTAATGAGAACATGGCAGGAGAGACTTTTCGGAAGCTATTTGTGGTCAACAGAGGACATTTGTGGTCAACAGAGGACATTTGTGGTCAACAGAGGACATTTGTGGTCAACAGAGGACATTTATGGTCAACAGAGGACATTTGTGGTCAACAGAGGACATTTGTGGACCTATTATCCTTGTCGTACTCTAGTTGTGAGTACAGATAATAGATTGAGAGGGAACCAACATACTTGCTCAGAGGTAATGTAGACATGGCAAATATGGTGATTTCTTCGACGGAGCCTTCCCACTCAGAGGTAATGAGGACATGGCAGGAGTGGGCTCAATAAAGAAGGGGTGCATAGAGCTACTCAGAGGTAGGAGGACATGGAAGTTCTATGCGAGGGGGCGGTTTGTTTTTTTGGTGGTAGTGAAAACGACTCAGAGGTAATGAGGACATGGTCGTTTCGGAGATTGGCGGATCGATTACCCTTTTTTGTGCACTGGGAGTACGGGTAGTGGATCATGAGGGAGGATCTCTTTCAGGAAGAAAGTTCAGAGGCGTAATTATACGTGACTTACTATCTGATAGAGTGACCGGGATGTAAGTTCAGAGGTACCAGCAGGTACATAACTTGGTGATTTAGAATATTGAGGAAGTGAGGGTTTAGCGACGCCAGCAGGTGTATGGCTCGGTAATCTGAAATGTTGTGGATGTGGGTTCAGTGGTATCAATGGATACATGACTCGATAATTTAGAAAATGTTGTCTAAACATAGTATTTCTTCAGAAACTTGCCGTTGACGGGCAACATAAGCAAGTCCCCATTCTGTTTGGCGAGACGGTAGGCGCCGTTGGAAAATACGACCTCAATGATAAATGGGCCTTCCCATTTTGGCTGGAATTTGCCTGCGGTCTTGTGAGTCATGACCATTGGCCTCCGGACTGCCAGAACGAGATCGCCCACTTGGAATGTTCTGATTTTGACCTTCTTGTTGAAGGCCCCTGAGACACGTGCTTGGTATAGCTCGATCCTTTGCTGAGCTAAGAGGCGTTTTTCATCTAGGGCCTCCAACTCTTGTAGTCGGCGTCGGTAGTTATCGTCTGTTGTCAATTGATAAGCGAGGGCAACGCGGAGTGAGGGAATCTGAATTTCAAGTGGAAGGACTGCCTCGCTCCCATATACTAGAGAGAATGGTGTATTCCCAGTAGCTGTTCGAATCGTGGTGCGATAGGCCCATAAACATTCGCCGAGCTTCTCGTTCCAGTCGCGTTTGTTGGAAGATACAAACTTCTTGAGGAGTTTGATGATTGTTTTGTTGAATGCTTCTGCTAACCCATTCGATGTCGGGTTGTATGGTGTTGAAGCAACATTCTGAATGCGGTGCTTATCGCAGAATCGGTAGAATGCGTGGCTTATAAACTGCGGACCATTGTCATGGATGATCCTTCGTGGCAATCCAAAGCGATATATGACGTGATGCTTGAGAAAGCTAATCACGTTTGAAGTTTTGACTTCTGCGAGTGGGATAGCTTCCGCCCATTTGGAGAAATAATCAGTGATCGCAAGTATGAAGCGATGTCCTCGAGAGGAAGGTGGGGTGATTGGACCAATGATATCCATTCCCCATGCTTCAAATGGCCAAGATGCCACCGTTGGATGTAGAAACTCGGATGGTTGGTGAATGAAGTCTGCGTGGACTTGGCAGGCCTTGCATTTTCTGGCGTAGTCTATTGCGTCTGCCACCATCGTGGGCCAGTAGTAGCCCATCCGGCGAAGGCGGTCTTGCAGTTTAGGGCCAGGCTGATGGGCCCCACAGACACCGTCGTGAGCTTCTCGTACAGCTTCTTTGGCTTCTGCGTTTGATAAGCACCGGAGCAATAACCCGTCGTAGGATCGTCGATATAGCATCTTTGTCTCTGTGTCGTAGAAGAATCTGAGGGAACGTCGTCTGATGGAGGTGGCTTCCCTTGGATTCTCGGGGAGGATGTCGTATACGACGAAGTCAATGAACGGCTGCCTCCAGTCTGGTGTTTCGTCGATTGACTGGACGGAATAGCTTGCCATGAATTGGATATTGTTCTTGGGACAGACCAGTTCATGGCCTATCACGTCAACCGAGTGATGGGCTTGGTTCGGCACTGCTAAGGAAGCGGCAAGGCCTGCTAGGGCATCGGCTTCGATATTTTGAAGTCTGGGGACGTGTTCGATGAAGAATCCCTCGAATGAGGAGATGATGTTGATTGCTATTTGGTGGTAGGGGATCATGTCTTCATGGCGGACTTCGTACGACCCCCGAATCTGGTTGACGATTAATTGTGAATCGCCGTATGCTTCAAGATATTCTACCCCCAGCTCCTTCGCGAGTTGGAGGCCAATGACCAAAGCGTTGTACTCGGCCACATTGTTGGAACAGGGCTCCGTGAGAGAGTAGGCGCGATTGATCACTAGCCCGGTAGGAGAGATCAATACCACTCCGACCCCGACGACGATATTTCCCTTGGGTCCAGTTCTTGAAGCGCCATCGAAGAACATCCTCCATATGTTATCGTGGGTGGTTGTATTCGAATCAGCGACCTCATCTGGGATTTCCTCGTATATTTTGGATAGCCCCGATCCTGGATGGGCTGCCAAAAAGTCTGCCAGGGCTTGGCCTTTGACAGCCTTCTGTGGGACGAAGATCATATGATATGGGGATAGTAGTATCGCCCATGTAGCGAGGCGAGAGCTAAGCGCCCCTGGTTTAGTCATGAGGACCCTGAGGGGATTTACCCGTGAGATCACATGTATGGTTTGTCCTGTAACATAATGCCGCATCTTTTGAATGGCGAATACCAAGGCGAGGCATTCTTTCTCTACGGCAGTGTATCGATGTTCGGGCCCGACCATCATTCGGCTGAGATAGTATATAGCTTGCTCGTGGCCTGCGTCGTTGTTTTGTGCCAGCAGGGCACCGACGGAGTGTTCCATTGCTCGTACATAGAGTAGGAATGGTTTTCCAGGGACCGGGGCCACCAGGACTTGAGGATTTGACAAATATTCTTTGATGTCGTCGAAAGCACGCTGGCATTCCTCGTCCCATACGAATGAGACTCCCTTCTTCATGAGGTGTGTGAAGGGTCGGCATCGCCCGGAGAGATTGGAAATGAACCTTCTGATATAAGCTAGTCTCCCTTGGAGGCCTCTAAGTTCGCGGAGATTTTTCGGGGGACCCATCTCCATTATTGCCTTGGTTTTCTCAGGGTCTACATGGATACCCCGTGCAGTGATGATGAAACCTAAGAACTTCCCGCTGGATACGCCCAAGAATGACTTTGTAGGGTTCATCTTCAAATTGTGGGCTCGCATCAGGTCGAATACCGTTCTCAGATCTTGCAGATGATCTTCCTTACGGCGACTCTTGACAGCGATGTCGTCGACGTAGCATTCCACTGTCTTGCGCAAATATTCTCTGAAAATGATACTCATAGCCCGCTGATATGTGGCACCAGCGTTCTTTAGACCGAATGGCATGACTGTGTAGCAGTACGTGCCGATCGGTGTTCTAAATGATGTGTGCTTCTCGTCGTCGGGGGACATCTTAATTTGATTATATCCCGAGAATCCATCCATGAATGACATACGTTCGAAGCCGCATGTGTGGTCAATCATGATGTCCGTGATTGGGAGGGGAAATTCGTCTTTCGGACATGCCTCATTCAGATTACGGAAGTCGATGCAGATTCAGATTTTTCCGTTCTTCTTAAGGACCGGGACTATATTGGCGACCCAATCAGGGTGCTGCTCCTCTCGGATGAAGCCGCTGGCTATCAGCTTGTTGACTTCGGCTTCGATTGCGTCCATGACTCCTGGGCGGAAACGTCGTTGCTGTTGCTTGACTGGCTTTGCATCCGACCGTATGTTGAGTTTATGAAGAGCAATATCGGGATCTAATCCCGGCATATCTTCGTAACTCCAGGCAAATACGTCAATATATTCTCTGATGAGTTCCAGTAGTGATTCTCGTTCCTCGTCTGTTAGGCTTTTACTGACGAAGATTGGCTTTGGAGAGGATTCGGTGCCGAGGTCGACCTGTATAACTTCATCCTCTGTAGGAGGTTCTCTCAGCTTGAACCGCTTTTATCATTGTGCGTCTAGCTGTTGGGCCCATGGCTCAAGCTCGAGGATTTCAGGAATGTCCTCGTTTTCTTCGTAAGCGTCGGCGAATGCCATGTTGGCTGACAGGACCTGTCTGAATATGTCTCCGATGCTGGTATCCGAGTCGAAAGTTGGTGACCCGGTTGAATGTGACTGGCAGTCGCATTCTTCATCTGAATTCTCCGGGGTCGTCGTGGGAGTTACGTACCCTAGTCCGCATCGAGTTTTGCTATAGTAGTCCTGTGGCTTACCTGACGGTACTGGGGGCTTTAAAGGTAGTCGCCGTCCGGTACCGTAATTCAGACCTGGTGTAGTTTCTAGATCATATCCTTGCTTCTGCATGAGGTATTTGGACTGGGGACTATAAAGGTATAGAGGCAATCTCCCGGCATCTGACTCAAGATCGACTTCTTTTACGGTGAAGGGGTACGGATCGTCTTTTCGGCCGAAGATAATCGGGTGGTCCCCTCCCTCGATTATTCGGTAAGCGTCTTCTGCTGGAGTAAGCTGGATTGTGGTATATACATTTACCACTTGTGTGTGTAGGTGAGTGCCTATACCGTGGTCTATAGCATACATTGCACATAGCTTATTGAGCTCGGTATAGTTCAAAGATAGCCCTTTATTGACAAAATAAGGTATCTTCTCGAGAGGGATTATATCATCCGCGGAAGGGGTATCGGAGTGGGCAGCCACATACTTGGCTAATTCTGGTTCTTCTTCGGCCACCCCCTGTATAAGTGAAGACTGAGAGATCGACCTAGTCAGCTTGATCTTCAGAGGCTCGACTGGCGGAGCAGGTCGTAGAGTTGTTGGCAGACTGGCAACCCCCAGTTTGGCATCTAACGCAGGGCGAGGAGTGGATGGTTCGCTAGAAGCGTCTGACTTCGCATCGGGGTGATGTCCCTTTCTAGGAAGATGTATCGTAAGCGGTCTATCGGAGGGTTTGAGCTTCTCCGTTTGGAGCTGACCGACTCTCGGTAGTCTGATGGTAAGTGGCCCTGGTGTGGATTTTGGCGCTTGGCCAGACCTTGGTAGCCGGATTCTTATTTGTTCTTCTTGTGCCGACAGACTGATTGCGTCCTTACGCAGAGTAGCCGTAAGGGGTGCAGAACAGCCCGGTTTGCGAGCCTGGAGGTGGATCGTCAGAGGTTCTTCTGATCCTGTGGTTGTCTTGGTGTGAGCTTGCACCTCCTCTTCGACCAGGTGCTTCTTTGATTTTTCGTACAGACATGAATCTGAGTAATAAGATTCGACTCCTTTGAAGGGATCGATATCAGCAAACTCTGTCCTCACGAAGCCGTGCTTATCGACATATTTGAAGCACTGGTGTAGCGTGGAAGGCACGATCATGTAATCATGTATCCAAGGCCGCCCCAGAAGGATATTGTAAGATGTGTCGGCATCTATGACGTAGCAGGTGACTTCTGATTGAAGATCGCCGATCTGACATTTCAAGCGTATCTTCCCTATTGGGTAGCTCCTGCCCGAATTGAAACCGCTAATGGCGGTGCTTGTAGGTGTTAGGCGGTGCATCGGAATACGAAGATGATGTAGCAGACCCTTCGGAATGATGCTTATGGAGGATCCAGGATCAATGTGCATTCGGTCCACCTTCACGTCGCCGATGTATCCAGTGTAGTACAATGGGCGATCGTACAGGTTAGTTTTGATGAGCATATCCTGCGGAGAGAAGACGATATTGGGCATTGCCCCTGTACACGCACTATCTTGGAGCTCTGCAGGTTGGTTATCTCCTGTAAGGTTGACCTGAGCCAAATATGCGTCGGCATTTTGGAGCGCCTCGCTTAAAGCTGTACGGACATCCTTCGAGAGCCTCAGGAGTTCGTATAAAGACAATTTGGCCGGTGTATTGGCCAATTGAGCCAAGATATCGAAGTTGTAGGGTCTTTCTAGCCCCTGAGGTGTCTCCTTTCGGAGGGATTTGTCGAAGCGAGTCTCCTTTGGCCTAGGCTTGTCGGTCGTCGAAGGCTGAGCCGGTCCCGGAGTATCAGCGTTTGTGGGTTGCTGATCATTAGTCGGATTCTCGGCCACTGGTTGGGCTTGTGCTCCAGATCGAGTAGTGACAGCTGAGACTTCCTCCTTCTCTATCGAGGTGGTGCGGCATGATCTGACCTTTCCACTTTTCTTTTTAGAAGGTAAAGTGGGCTGAGTCACCTCGTGGATTAGGTCCGGATGAACCCACATGATTTCCTCTCGTGATGTGGTGAGAGGTACTAAACCGGGAGTTTGATCACGGGTGGGCGGAAGATTAGTGATTTCTATCGTTGCCAGAGGGATGGGTATGACACCGTCTTGAGTCTCTGTTGGAAGGAAATTGCCGAATTGTACGGATACCATGTTGGCTGCTACGGTTACCTCCTCGAAGTCGATAGCCAGAGCGTTCGAATCGATGAGGTTCTGGATATACCGTTTCAGTTGGTAGCAGTCGTGTGTAGCATGGTGGACATAGCGGTGGTAATGGCAGAATTTCGGATTTTCCAAATCAGCCGGCCGAGGTTCCCGCCTTGGTGGAGGAAGCTGAATTCTGTCCCCTTGTATAAGCATGTCCAAGATAGGCTTGACGTGGCCGTCTTCGAAAGAATAAGTGATTTGAGGCCATTGTTTGTCTGCTGGCTGTGGCTCGGGTTTCTGGGCTGTATCGGTCACCATAGCCTGCTTGCCTCTGTTGTCCCGGTTGTTGGAGGGGCTACCCCCATTGTCGCTGCTGGCATTGGGACGCTTCCCCTTGTTCTCTCCCTCTGAGATATGCAACCCCAGCTGGCGAGCTTTCTTCAATCATTCTTCGGCACTTGTAGCGCTGATGATAAAAGCCTTCCAGTCCTTGAATTGGCTTTCGTCCATCCAGAGACTAATTGTCGGGAGTAATCTCTTTTGGCAAATTTCAATCAAGGAAGAGTCCGGGTTGCCAGATGGCAACTTCATTGCGGCTTGACGAAACCGCTCAATGTAATTCCTCGTCAGCTCTTTCTCTCCTTGAACGACGTCCATGAGGGTAGACATCGTGACGTCCTACCCTACCTCGTAGAACCTCTCCAAGAACAAGCGCTTGAAGCCAGCGAAGGAGTGAATGCAATTGTCTAGCAGGTTGCGGTACCAATCGAAGGCGACTCCTTCCAGTGCCCCAATGAATAACCGTGTGAGGATGGCGTCATCATGGGGCAGATGGTCGGTAGTGACCTCAAAATAAGTGATGTACCGGCTTGCTGAAGTTTTGCCGTCATATGGGTTGATATTGAACGGTTTATATCTTGGGGGAAAGGGAACATCCCTCCATTCAGCAGGATATGGTTGCCGTATTCTGAGGTCTTGAGAGTTTTCTCGGGCTTGGAACATTGCTCGGAGCTCCTGAACCTCTCTTCTTACTTCTCGAGCCTCATCTGTCGCGGTAGGAGCCGTTATCTCGGGAGCATTATTGCCCGGGTTTGGTGCCGCTGAATTTGAATCTATGTTGTTCGTGGGACCCACGCTTGTCTGACCAGGTATCACTCCCAGTAAAGTAGGAAGCGCTGCTTTGATCTCGTCCACAGACTTGACCAAGGCGTGCAGTATGGCCTCCAAAGTGTCGATACGTTGGCGATCGCCGGAACCGCCGTGGCTGTTGTCCGTCATGAATGCCGTCCTCACGTGAGGAGTGACAGAAGGAGTGGGGGCGGACGTGCTCTCCGAGTCATACTCATGCATCGAGAAATCATCAGGATATGTGGGTATGTCTTCTTCAGGTTCGGACTCGGAAGGGGCAGTACCCCCAGCTTCTGAGCCTGCTTCGTTTAGGATGTCCTCGGGGACGTCGGTATCTGTTGTACCCGTTTGAGGATTTGCTTCCTCCAGTCCGTCTTCTTGGAATGTCGGGTTGTCGTGGATGTTCGGAGGAGAGCTACCCCCAGTTCCAACAACCCCCAGTGACGTGGGCGGTGAACTTCCTACTGCAGCCGTTTTTGTCTTTGAACGGGTGTGTTGGAATACTCCAGCAGAGGATGATCCTTTAGACGACGGCTTCTTAGCTGCAATAGTTGACACCTTTGGACTGGAGATGCTGGTTTTCTTTCCTCTCCCCTCAACAGGGGCTTTCCGCGCGGAATTGCAGGAGGCCACAGGGGGTGCCTCGTCTTCCGAGCTCGGATGTCGTAATCTTTGGAAGGCGGATGGTCGGTTTGCCGTGTTGCTGCAACAGCAGTTGACGATAATCTGGGCGCAGTGACGTCCCTGCGAGGACTCTCTGCACGCCGAAGCCCCTTCTCTTTCCTTACGCTTGTGGAGGATCGCCTCACGCAGGTCAGAGGGACCACTCTGTCCGTTCGCCGTCGGGGTTTGGACTTGAGCGGTTCTGTATAACTTCCCATCAGGGGCCCGTGTGATAATCAGCGGGATGCCCTGATAGTCAGAGGTTGGGGCAGCTATCTGGGCTTGATGAGCCCGTGCTGCCCTAGACTTCTTCTTTTTAGCACTTGTGGGTGCATAATAAGAAGAGTCCAAGTTGAACATCACAGAGTCTAGCTTATCATCCAGAGAGTCATCAGGGTTCGGGCCGTACGAGAGACGGTCGAAAACTGATCGAGAGGAGCATGGAGCGGATGCTATGCGGCTGGGAGTGGAAACCGTGCAGGCTGTCTGTACGCGGTTGTCTCCTGTCGTCGGACGAGTTCTTATGCGGCTAGGAGCCATGACCGTGCAGGCTGGCCGCATGCGGTTGGCATCTGTGGCCGCATGGGTTTTCTGCAAACGATTGACTTTTCTAGCCGCATGAGTTTCATCCATGCGGTCGAGAACTGTAGTCGCATAAGTTATGCGGCTGACAGAAGTAGCCGCATGAGTTTTCTTCATGCGGTTGGCGGATGTAGCCGCATGGACTTTCTCTCTGCAGCTAATACTCTTCTGCGGTTCGGACCGCGTAGAGTCCCTCTTTGTCCCTGCAAGTCTAGCATCATAATGTTTTCTTCTGTCGGACTTGGGGGCAGCAGAGTTGTCTACGATCTGAAGTGGGACCGCAGGGGAATCCTTCTCGCCGTCTTGAGCAACAGAGGGCATCCCATCGAGGGCTTGAGGAGGAGCAAATGACTTCGGTCTCCATTCTTTGCGAGCCTTCGTGGTGCGAGTGCGCTTCTGGGCTGGGCCAGCGCTGCCTTCAGAAAGCATCTCTTCGAACGCCTGTTGGTCGAAGCGGACGACCATCTTCTTTTGTGTGGAGCCAAGTTTGGCTGCATCTGATTGCATCACCAACTCCTCAGCCGTGGAGAAGTTAGTCCCCAGCAGAGTCGCCATCGTGTTTACCATTGATTGTAAAAGAACAGAACAATTATCGGAGGACTGAACTTAGACTCACAATACAAACTCGCTCGCACAAAGAAAGCCTAGGGACGAAAACCTAGGTACAGCAGACTAAGTGCGATTGTTTATTTTTGATTCTGGGGGGTGACGATAGAGGCTCGGGAAAGCGACGGCCGCTCTGCCTTACTCCTTGGACGATCAGTATGCAGTCTTGACTCGGGGAAGATTTGCTCGGCGTTGACGAAGAAAGGCTCTTCTTGCTCCTCTCTGGTTGCTCTCTGGGCTTCTCTCTCTCTGTGATTGTCACGAAAAAAGGGGAACTCTCTCTCTGTGGGTATCTCTCTTCTTATTTTTTTTATTATTGCCGCCCTCTTTTTTTTTTTTTTTGGGAATGCTGCTGGCTATTTATAAGGGTGGGATGTGATTATTAGGGTTTGCTATCTGTTTGGAATGTCGGCGCTCCTTCATTCTATCTGGACCCTTGATCTTGATCATAACGAATCTCGGCCACTAATGCGGATAGCACCAAATCTTATGAGCAGTTAATGCTGATTGCTTTAAATCTTCGTGATTGGTTATGCTAATATCTGATTGCTCGCCACGTGTCTTGCTGATGATGTTAAATATTCTCGTTGGGATTCGGTCGAATCTTCAATGCCACGTCTTTTGATTGAAGATCCTGCCAGGGCCGTATAGAGTGGCCAATACTTGAACCACAGGGAGATACCCTTCATGAGCCGCATGAGTCAACATCTCGTCGAGCCGCAGGGGACGAACTTTCCGTGAGCCTCATATGCGTGGTCTTTGCGAACCGCAGGAGACGACCTCTCCATGAGCCGTATAGTTTCTGTGGGCCGCATATGGTATTGAGCCGCATAGGCCGGGCTATGAGTGGACCGCATATGGCGGATTTCTGTTAATCATATTAGAATGACGCCTCACGGAGCCGCATGAAGCTGTTCTTTAACCGAGCCGCATGAGACTTTTGCCACGTGGCAACATAGGATTTCTGACAGATCGGGTCAGAGATCTTCTTCTTTTTCCGAAGAATCTGTCATTATGGCAGAGCCATTATGACACTTTATGTCAGAGACGTCGCAGCCGTCGAGTCGTGTCAGAGCATTAAATGAGGCCATTACTCCAATGGCCAACTGTAGGGGGGGTCACACGTGGCATCGATTTGAGCCGCATGTCCCCGAGCCGCATGAGTCTGGGGGTCTCCTTTTGGGCCGCATAAAGCAACTCCAGTATGAACCACATAGGCTTGCTGTCCAGAGCCGCATGGGTCATTATGCCTTTATTTCTAATATTTTCCATGCTTCTACACTTATGACATGATTTATGTGCCTCAAAAATCAGTGAAGGGCCAAGCGTTAGTTGATTTCTTAGCTGCTCATCCTATACCTGAAACTTCGAAGTTATATGAAGACATTCCAGACGAAATAGTGGATTGTAACATGACTTTAAAGAATGATATATGGCAATTATATTTTGATGGAGCATCACGAGTGGGACCTAAAGGCAATATTGTCTCTAGGGAAGGAATTGTCTTGGTTTCTCCTGATAAAATGGTCATATATCGTGCCTATTCTCTTAATGAGCCATGCTCTAACAATATAGCAGAATATAATGCTCTATTGATTGGTCTCCAAGTAGCAAAACAATTGGATATTGAATTCTTAGAGGCTTATGGAGATTCTCAATTGATCGTTAATCAAGTTAGAGGGATTTATGAAGTCAGAAATCCTGATCTCATCCCCTATCATCAAGTGGTAGTCGAGTTGATCCTATCATTCAAAGGATTCTTCATCGAATTTGTACCACGTTCTCAGAATGTGGAGGCTGATGCTCTTGCCAGTTTAGCTGCAGACTTGGCTGTCCCAATCCGAAGTCAAAATACAATTACTTTGTTGGACCGAGACTTGTTTTGTGTGAAGAGTAATCTCTATATTGAACAAAGTTATACTACAGAGTCAAGTTTTCAGCAGAAAGATTGGAGAACTACATTCATTGATTATGCAGTTCATAGAATTTTGCCTGAAGATCCTAAAGAAGATGCATCAATTAAGAGACGATCATTTCGATTCTATTATGATTCGTCTTTGCATATGCTATATCGTCGTTCATATGACGGACTCTTGCTGTGCTGTCTCTCAGAAAGTGAAGCCAAACAAACACTGCGTGAGGCTCATGATGCTGTCTGTGGTGCTCATCAACCAGGTCCGAAATTGCAAGACCGCATTCGAAGAATGGGGTATTATTGGCCTTCTATGATAGCAGATGCTGGAGACTATGCCAAAAGATGTAAAGCATGTCAGATTCATGCTGATTTCATTCATCAACCGTCTGAATTTTTACATCCTACAGCAGCCTCTTGGCCCTTTGAAGCTTGGGGCATGGATGTCATTGGTCCTATTAACCCTCCTTCTGTCAAAGGACATCGGTTTATACTAGCTATAACTGATTACTTTTCGAAGTGGGCAGAAGCAGTCCCCCTTGCGGAAGTAAAAACATCTAATATGATCAGTTTCATCAAACACCATGTCATTTATCATTTCGGGATTCCTCGACGAATAATTCATGACAATGGTCCACAATTTGCCAGTCAAGCATTTTATCGATTCTGTGACAAGAATCGAATTCAGAATTTGGCTTCTACGGCTTATAATCCAGCTGCTAATGGTTTAGCTGAAGCTTTCAATAAGACGATCATCAAACTTCTCAAAAAGTTTGTCTCTTCTAATAAACGTGATTGGAATGAGAAACTTGGAGAATGTTTGTGGGCCTATCGAACAACAGTCCGGACTCCTACTGGTTTTACACCATTCTTATTGGTTTATGGATGCGAAGCTGTTCTCCCATTGGAAATCCAGATCCCTCCTCTACGAATAGCCATTGCTAATGAACTAACTACAGAGAATAATGATCGCTTACGACTCCAGGAACTTGAAGGATTGGATGAGAAGCGTCTTCAAGCACAACAGCACATTGAACTATATCAAGCTCACATATCTCGAACTTTCAATCGTAAAGTTAAAGAGAGGATATTCAAAGTTGGTGAGCTCGTGTTAGCTGTTCGGAGACCAATGGTAATGACTTATAAAAGTAAAGGGAAATTCTAAGCAAAATGGGAAGGCCCTTATGTAATTGAGTCCGTGTTTTCCAATGGCGCTTATCGGTTGTCAAAACCCAATGGAGATCTACTCATGCTGCCGATCAATGGCAAATTTCTTAAAAAATACTATGTATAAAAAGAGAAGACAGAACAAAAATAAAACTTCTTTTATTATTATTTTTTGTTCAAGATAAAAGACTAAGGACGAGGGCTACTCCCTTCCTTATTGAATACATAGTCGGCCAATGTATAGAAGGCGTCGTTTCCTGAACTCATGAAAAGTTTACAGACAGCCATCCTCGACGCTTCTTCTTCAGGAGTTTTCCCTGGCTCTACTAAAAAAGCAAGAATGTCTTCGGGTGGCTTGGGCGCAGAAGAGCTTCCACCTATTTCAGTCGAGCCTGATGAGCCTGATACAGGGGGTTCAACGGGGAACGTATCAATGATGCCCTCGACTTCCTTGGTGACTTCATTCTTTTGCTGTATATCTTTAGAAGACATTTCCAATAGAGGAGCAGAAATATGAATGAAATGATTACAGAGAATTCTCACCTATTTATAGAAAGAGAATTACTAATGAACTAGTCTTTGAAATTGTAAACGACTTTTCATTTCTGAAAAGGCTCGTCCATTCATGTTACCGGGTTCATCCATTTAATTATGGAATTGAATCGTCCTTTCTGTTCCCAAGAAACGTGCTGATTCATCCACCGTCTTGACATTTACGCTCACAACATTTGTCTTCATAATCCCCAGCTACCAAGGTTTGGTTAAGCTGACTTCTTGTTTCCTGGAAAAGGGGTTTTATATTTTCTATTTTTATCAATTGATTAGAAAGTGAGATTCACTATTTATCATGTTTTCATGACCTCTGAATAAATATTAAATCTACTTTCTTTTTCTATCTATCACTTCTATTTTGACCTCTGCATAGATATTAATCTAATTTTCTTTTGAGTTCATATGTGCTATTATGTCCATATTACCTCTGATAGTATCACATACTCTAAAACAGAAAAAGATTTCATTTATCTATCATGTCCATATTACATCCAGATAGATACAAATCATTGATCATAGAAGAATCATCATTTTTATTCCCATATCATCAAAAAGTATATTACATTTCTTAGACTTTCTTACAAGTTATAATGGAAATCTCTTACATTCTTGGATTTTCATTCTATACACCAATGATAACCTAATAGAGATCTATTTTCTTCTTTGATCCTCTTTGACGGGTTCGTTGTTGGTGGCAGTTCCTGACTGTCTGAGCTCCAGTAGCAACCAGAACAGCAGGAATCAAACTTTGGTCTTCTCTCTCAGACGAGAGAGAGAACCCCAGAGTATGGCAGCCCGAAGGCGTGTTGCTGCCAATACAATTGGTGGATTAGTGGCGGCACCTCAAAGAAGATAGGAATGTATCCAGCATTGGGATACGATTCCTAGTTCTGCCGTGAAAGGAACTCTACTACCCGATTTCTCGGGGTAGAGTTGACTCCACCATCTAACTCTCCGTATATAAAGGCTCTTCCTACCAACAGAGGAAGACCCTTCTATCTCACGAAGAGTTCTGAGTTGTCTGATTTGCGCGTCAAAAGCGCATGAGCTCCCTAATGTTGATGTCAGAAGAACGCTCCTCACAACGTCAAAATCACCAATGCCAGTTCTGAAAAAGCTCTTCAGCCAAGCTTCTGCAGAAAACAACGAAGAAAAAGTGTTTTAGACAGAAGTATCATCGGATGCGTATTAAACGCTAACTGAAAACAAATGGCAAGGCTCTTTAGCCAATGCTTCAGCAAGGCTTTTTACGCCAATGATTCAGCAAGGCTCTTTACGCCAGTGCTTCAGCAAGGCTTTTTATGCCAATGATTCAGCAAGGCTTTTTACGCCAGTGCTTCAGTAAGGCTTTTTTTGCCAGTGCTTCAGCAAGGCTTTTTACGCCAATGATTCAGCAAGACTTTTTACGCCAGTGCTTCAGCAAGGCTTTTACGCCAGTAATTCAGCAAGGCTTTTACGCCAAGAATCAGCAAGGCATTTTATGCTAATGCTTCAGCAAGGCTCTTACGCCAGTGATTCAGCAAGGTTTTTACGCCAGGAATCAGCAAGGCATTTTATGCTCGTCAAGAATTTACAAAAAATTCGAAAGATAGATATTTGCTTACGACCGGATTTACCATTCGAGTCGAATGGTTTGGCTCTAATGGTGGTTGAATCTGCGTCTAATGACTGGGCATACAAAAGAACACCGTGGGAAAGCTTCGCCATCCTCATTTGTTGGAGAACAACATCACGGAAAGTTATCTTCAGTGGAATGAGTACGAGAATATATGAAACATTCTCGGCTATTTATAAAGATTGAAGAACTGTTGGGAAGAGTCTATTTTCGGGGGAAGATCCTATTTTAAGGCTCTCGTAACCACAAGACAGACGCCACGTGTCAAGTTTGTTTCTTGAGAATGAACAATCATAGAAGCAGTCAAAATAAGTGTTGAACAGTTGAGATTAACATCAGACTTTATTTATAAAAAAGGGGAGTGGACCTCTACATATAAGAGAGTCGCAATACATGGAATTTTATTTTCCCTCTCTTTCGTTGGACTGACGAAGAGAGGCACCTAACTCACGCATGTTGTGAATCCCGGAGCGACGCATCAGATTTAAAAATGCTTCTGCATCTCCTGAGCCCTCATATGCAGTCGGAGGACCACCATCGATGCGGCTGAAGACTGCTGGAGTTAGTCCGAAGAACGCTACAAAGTTGTGTGCTCGCTCAAAGTCAATCCTTGAGCCCGAAGCCTCTTCATTGTTAATCTCCTTCTTGGACGCCATGTTACTATGGAGATGAACGACAAGAGTGAAAAATTTCTCCTCATTTATACGGTTAAATCAACTCTCTATATTCTTCTTTGGAAATTGCTCATTATTAATGTAGAACTCGGGAAAACGAAAAGGCATTCGAAAGTCTCGAGAAAAGAAATTCATTGTGACAGTTGAGTGTTGACCGACACTATTGAAAATTACGCCGACTGTTGGACATCCCTGCTTTTACGCGGATGGCTGTTGCGTATCCCAAATTTTATGCTGGCAGATCAAATCTCAACTTTTATGCTTCTGTTCAAAGTATTTCACATTTTGGAGATATTTGAAAACTTTGAAGGGGGTCTTGTAGGAGCGTAAAAAGTGCTTCAAAGAAAGAGTCATCCCATTCATAAGTGATCGATTTTTACACCAAGCAGAGCGGGTAATCTCTTTTACGCCCAAATCTAAGCTAATCAATTTACGCCAAAGCAGGTTGATCATTTTACGCTTGGGTCTACACCTATGGTTTTATGCCAAGGACAGAGCAGCCTCTTTTACGCTGGACAAAGTTGTCAAATCTCGCATTTAATGCAAACTCTGACATGAAGATATTAATGATGGCATTTACCACAGAATTTAATGGAATTTGTCTTATACGAAGACCATTGCTGTCGTTTATGGGGATCAAGCTACTTTACGCTCATTGTATGGTTTCTTTTACGCACGGAGTTTTTCATGAGTTATTACGCTCATAAAACAATGTGTGCGTAAAGTCTATTTGAGCCATTTTACGCTCAAGGTTATTCAATAACCACTTTACGCGGGAAACCTATGACAGAGCTATTTTACGCTCATCTTACTGTTTTATGCCCAGAGGACGTTGGAGCTATTGTTACGCCCTATTCTTTCTGGCCAGTTTGGAACGTGGTTTGCCTACATGGCCTTCATGCCACATATTTCGAAGAACGTGTGTACATGTATCCTATTCTTACTGAAATGATGGGACGCGTGTCAACGTATGCAAAGGATGACTCTGATCATGGGTGGCAGTTGTTAGCGTAAAAACAGACTTTGATGCTCTTTTACGCACAAAAGCCCCAGTCTATAAATAGACTCATTTTTCTCAAAGAAAACAGACAGAGAGAACAGGAGAGAATAGAGAGATCAGGACTTCGAGATTTTGATTCTCCGGAGCATTCTTCAACTTTTCTTTCAGAACAGAGTGAAGCAAAGCAGAAAAGCATTCGGCCTCGCCATCAGTGCCCAAGTGCGTCAATACCTTTCTGGTGACTTAGTTCTTCCAAGTTGTTCTACTTCAAGCAGTGATCTTCATCATCATCATATGGTCCAAGGAACAAAGTGATTATTTACGAATCAGACTTCCATAGCAATACTTTTCCAGAATCAAATTTGTACTTCTTGTACTTTTTCTCATTTTATTTTCAAAACCCAACTTTTGTTTGGCAATTTTGTTATGTGAAACAGTCCCTCTCAAAAAAGAAAAAGAAAGGAAACAAGAAGAAGAAAGGGCCGATTATAGTTCGGCATTACACAATTCCAAAAGGTGATTCTTCACTGAGATGGCCTCCTGTTCGAGCCGCTGTTTAGCTCGACGCTCAGCCTCTTAGGATAAACGCTCCTCATCATCCAAGCCCATGAGCTCCTGCCAGTCATCTTCCCACTTCTTCAGGGCAGTTTCCAGGTCGGTCGAAGCTTGATTGACTCTGTCAGCCTCCTGAATAATCAGCTCCCTGTCAATACGAGCGGCCTCAAAGTTCAGACTCCAAGAAAGTCAACTTCCTCTGAAGCTCAAGGATCTGCTCCTACGTGTCAGCGATCCTACGGGAGGCAGCCGCTTCCCGAGCTGTGATATCTTCACTCTCGTGGCTCAATTAATCATATCGATCAGACAGATCACGAAGATCCTTCTGTACGGCCGGCTTGGTTTTATCCCGAGCAGCCCTTGTCTTCTCTATAATAGTAGTGAGAGAACCACGCTCCCGGTCTATAACAACAGACGGATCAGCCTGCCGCAGCACCTGCAGCTGGGCCACCAGTTGCTCAGTCTCTAACAACTTCGCCTCCAAGAGCGCAGCCAGCCTTGCACCACCAAGAAGAGTCTTAAGGATATCGATTTGACCTTGGCTGCATTGCCAGGACAAGACGAAAGAGGTCCTTCTTTCCACAACAGCTGTTATTCCCCTCTACAAATGACGATGAAAGTTGTCAACCACGTCCTGTAACGCGTCATCCAGGACCTCTGTAGAGGACGGCATCAGAGGAAGCGTGGCCGGCAAAATTGTAGAAGTGATGCTAGAACTTGCTGCTAAGGGGATAGAATCTGAGCAGAACGACGCGCGGATAGCGAACAACTCTTCCTCCGCCACCCGAAGAGCCTGGATACTCAGTAGGGCAGAAAGGTCGACTCTCTGGGCCGCCCGAACAGAGGAAGAAGCGAGGACCATTGTCCCCTACCCCGATTGTCCCATCTCCGGACTTGCCGAACTCAAGCCCACAGGAGGACCATCAAGGCGGGCCGGAGGAGGAGGAGGTACTCCCTTCTCCTCCAGTGTCCCTTCGACATGGTCTGGCTCAACAAGGTCCATCCTCGGCACGGGAGGGGCAGGACCTGCATGTCCATGACAATGATCAATCGACGTGACCCGAAGGATGTGATCATAGAGCAGATAGGCCTCCTCGCTGGTTAAGATTCGGCTTAGCTTACCAGGAGAGGAACATAGAGGCTGCAGCTCGTGCATTGCTGACATGACCTCCTTATCCGTAACCTCCAAGTTAGATTCAGCGGGTTCTTTTATCCCAGCCACCCCGGAGGGAAGTACGACGCGATCAACGTCATCTTGATAAAATTCAGCAATTTCAGGGACAGGTTCATTAAAGTCCCCGTCATCCCGGGTCACCACATCGGCATCTTGAAACTCTTCTCCTTCTCCTGACACCTACAAGAAGGAAAGAAGATGATTAAAATCGAAACTAGAAGGAAAGAAGAAAGGAGGAATCGGGAGTGGCTTGGTTACCTCTAACGCGGGGTTAACTTCTTCTCCGCTTTCTCTTATAGTTAGCTGGCGGTATCTGGTGACAACCATCTTCCGGGAACGAGATATACCGCCAACAGGAGAAACTTGCCTGCTACGCTTTGGAGTAGGGCCAGACGCAACGGATGGCTGATCTTCCAACATCTCATCTAACAAAATAGGCGATTGATCCACCTCTACGTCTGCCACCAGAAGGATAGAGTCATCTCCATCATGCTCGTTGCCTTCATCATCCTCAACAGCGGAATCCAAATCTGGCACTTCGACTCTGGTCTTTCTCTTCTTGGCCCCTTGGGATCCTTCCTCCAGGCCGGTACCAACAATAAAACTAGCACCCGGGTTAAAACCGACCGGGGGCTTGTTCGCCATGACATGGTACAAAGTCGCCATGTACAAGATCTCCACTGACGCCTTAATAGCAGGGACCCAAAAAATGGTACGGGTATGGAATGTATCGTAGTATTGCCAAGCCCTGATACCATCAAGAAGGCTACCTTCAAAACCCAGACAGGAGCTGGGACTGTCTAGACAAAACTGGCTGTATCCAAACTGTCGGGCAAACCTGCTAGGAAGATAAGGCTCCAGAAAAACAGTATTGCGGTTACGGTACACCAGATGTGCGGGGCAGATGTTGCGCAGCCATAGGAGCATCTGGCCGTCCAGAAGTTGAGGGGGCACAATATCGTTAAGATGTACAGCCTCTATGTCCTTAGCAGTAAAGCGAGGGACGGATACAAAAATATGGTACATATCCGCCCTCGCCAATGCCATCCGACAAGCCCGTATAGTCTCATACTACCAAGGCTCATCACGATAGCGGAAGATAAATGCGTTATCATCAGTTACACCGTCTTCAGAACCCGGTCTCATCAAAGATGGATAATGTATCAACAGCCACCCCATCAAATAGTGATAGGGCAACTCAGTCCGTTCAAAATCCTGAGTCACGTTGCGAGCAATGACCTTGGATGTGAAGGTGCAAAGGCCATGGTGTCTGCACACCCGGGCTGGGAGGAGAGCTAACCTGATTCGCAAAACTAACTTCACAGCCGGAAGGATGAAGTTACGACTGATTCTCTCGATAGAACAAGCTCCTCCAGAGACTACACAATTTCGTGGCCATATCATCAAAAATCCCGCCAAAGTGCCTTCTCTGACAGCTCTTGGGTATCCTGGTAAAAATAACCGAAAGAGTCGGTCTTACTCCCGAATCTGTCACTGGTGGTGGCCACCCTCTTAACCGATGACACCAAGTCTTTAACCGCCTCCCGGGACCGAGGGCGACGGAAAGTAACTCGACCTGAGGCATCCGTCGGGAAGAGATAGTGCACCCAATCCTTGGTGCGGGGAGCATTCCCTTCCGAGTTGCTATCCTTTCTGGAAATCTGATGACATGTGCTATAGTGACACGATATCTCTTGGTAAAGGGCCATGAAGCCTGGATGCCGTCTTTCCAAATCTTCGAATTCCTCATTCGTGGGAGTATACGACTCAAAAGCTTCGTCCTCCCAAGGAAGCTTCGAGATCACGTGTATTTCATGGAGCACAAGCCCCATTTCCCCTATGGGTGTATAGAAGGTTCCCGTACGGCAGTTATACATCTCCAGCAGAGACATGAACAACTTCTTGTTTATGGGCAAGCCATGGCTGGTGCCCCGAATAGCATGGTAAAGGCCAATCTCACACAAAAAGCCCTCATACTTTTGCAAAATCCACATAGACAGATTGGTCCATGAGGGAATAGGATGTATCCAACTGGGGAGCATCAACCGACTAATAGGGTAGGAGCCCTTCCGAGCAAGTTGATTTATGAAAGTGTCGGCGGTAGAAAATGTGAAATTGGGGCCCGGCACATTCAAGAAGGTACCTGGGACCAATCCCATTACAGAACAGCTGGTGTGCACCTTGCCTGCAGTCACTGACTTCAGACTGTTGTTATAATGGATGTCTTCCACAAACATCCCACCTCGAGTAGGAGTTAAAGTCTCTTCCATCTTCCGGTCCAGTAGAAGCATGTTGAACCAAGATAATGGGAAATGTCGCTCCATTTGGGGGATACGGATCGCCATCCCGTTAGAGACAAAACTCCAGTTATCCGACACCTCCAGAACATGGCTGTTCTCCACAGTCAAGGCATCTCCAAAGAAGAACGCAGGCTTCAAATATTCTCCTTCGAATTTCCCGGAGTTCATCATAGCGGTAAGGAAATGGAAGGGCTGGTTCTTGATGGCCTTCAGTCTAGCCGGAGGTTCGTCACTCGAAAACTGGTCCGTCATATGCTGAACAATATGGTCGTACCTATAGCCCAAAGCAGCTTGGGCACTACCTACCAGGAGTTCTCCAGCAGCATTAACCGACAGATTCACTGAAAAGAAGACAAAAAAAGATAAGTTAAAAAAGATGGATAAAAAGAACTGATTGGGTGCCTCCAAGTCTCATACGGCTCAGAAAAACACCCATGCAGCTCCAACTTGATGAAGCCTTATGCGGCTCCAACTTAACGAAGCCTCATGTGGCTTAAGTTCAGAAGAACACTTATGCGGCTCCGATCAGTGAAAGTCTATGCGGCTCAGCGTCGCTTATGCGGCTTCGTCGGCGAAGCGCGCATGCGGACACAGTGGCTATCCTTATGCGGATCGCAGCTCAGCCATAGGACGAACATGAGGCTCACAAAGGCTCGTGCATAAAATATGCAACATAGCCATAGCAGTTAGGGTTCTTTTACTCATACAATGTCCTTACCAGTAATGGAGGGATGAACGTCAGGATGAACATCGGGTACGACGACCGTCGGAGGAGCGGCCGCAATCGAGGCAGAAGTAGTCTTCTTGCCTTTCGATGTTGCGATCGATAAAGAGGCCGCCTTCTTGCCCTTTGCTGTCACGGTCTTCTTGGGAGCCATTAGTTATCGGAGAAGAAAAGGACAATCGGGATAGGAAAGAGTTGAAGAAAGAAAAAAAAAGTAAAGAAGCCCTTTCTCTCTCCAAACTCCTCTTATTTATAGGAAGACGAGAGAAGGAGGACACGTGGACTAGTAACCGCCTCGTAAAAAGTAAAACCGACTCTTCGGATTTCGCCCCCAAAATTCACCCATGGCATAAAATCCGAAAAATTTAATGAGCCGACCCTTGGGATTTCCCCCTAAAGACGGCGCTGAAACGAATTGGAGATAATTGAAGACCCGCAACACGTGGCAAGAAGCTATGCGGCTCAGAAACCCCTGCGACTCGAAAGTCCCTTCGGCTAAGCCCTCCATGCGGCTGAAACATTCATGCAGCCAGGACTTCATATGTGGCCAGAAGAATATAGCCATGCTTCTTATTCAAAGTATTTTAATTTTGCAAATTGTAAACTTTGAAGGGGGTCTTGTGGAAGCATAGAAAATACTAAAGAAAGATTCATGCGGCCAGGAAATCCCATGCGGCTCAGAAAGCCCATGCGGCTCACAGATTCATGCGGCACAAGGGACTATACGGCTCAAGACGTCCCATACGGCTCAGAACAGAAGACACGTGGCTTGCAAAACAGTTCTTCCCTCCTACATTAATTACTTTGATGGCTACAACTCTGAAGAAGTGGCAGTCCTGACACAAAAGAGGTAATTATGACTCTGTCATAATGACAGACACCTAGGGAAGCGAAGGAGATCTCTGACAGAATCCCCCGAGATCCAGAAAATGCCATATGGCCCTGACACGTGGACAGTCATATGCGGCTCGAACGAAGATTCCCTATGCGGTTCAGGATGAAGCTGCCTTATGCGGCTCAGGCAGAAACAGTCTCATGCGGCTCAAGCAGAGGCCCCCCATGCGGCTCGCAAGGATCATCTCCATGCGGCTCATTACCCATTATGCGGCTCAAATTATCATATGGTTCGAAGGTTCGGGGGGCCACTCCCCAAGCAGACCCGACACGTGGCCAGTCTTATGCGGCTCCATCCTTATGCGGCTCAACCCTTATGCGGATCAATCCTCATAGCGGATCTCAGGACACGTGTCATAAAGTCAATCAATTTTCCAGATTTACTGCAATCAAAGATTGGATCAAATTCTAATAATCTGGGACACGTGGCAGGAGAATGAATTAAACTTATTCATCCAGATTCGCAGACATCAGCAAATCATCATCATGAGAATTCATTCCAATCAGCATTAATTACTGATAGGATTTGGTGCAATCTACATTAAGTGGCCTAGATTCATCACACTCAAGATTAATGGCCCAGATTGATCAATCAACAGGCCGCTGCCACTCTAAGGGGTAATCACTGCAAACCCTAATGATTGCATTCCCCTTCTTATAAATAGTGAGGTGCCATTCCCTTGCAAAAGGACCCTTTTTCGAGATCAGAGAGCACCAGAATACTTAGAGAGAAAGTGTCACGACCTGCACCCGCTTTTCGGATGCGAGCACGTGAGCAAGCCAGCTACGTATCGAATGGACTCCAGCCCGACTCGAATACGTAAACGCTGTCAAGGCCATGGTATACTGCCAAATCATGGCAAACAAATCTATATCTAAATCCACAATAAGAATATAAAACATGAATGAACACTATGTGTCGTGGTCTGCAGCCCACTAGCATAAATGTCCGATAAGACTCTATGAAAAATAACAAGAGTCTAAAACTGAATCAAGAAACAGGATAACTCATGATAGGAAATATAAAGCACGAAAGGATAATAAACGTAATAATGATACCTGAATTCCACAAGAACCGCAAATCCTCTGCCATCCAGAACTACGAGCTAACTCCATGCAATCGCTAAACCTGAGGGGATCATCAGGTCCTCAGAGGACATAGCAAGATACATAATATACGTGCCTATCTAACAATTTTATCATACGTAAAAAATAAACAAAAAAGAACAAGAACAAGACAATGACTGCGAATACGAATACGGACACATACACGAACACTAGAACAACTACGCATAATGAACTGCCAGATGAACGATAATCACGAGATCAATGAAAGAACCAAACCCTCGTCCCGAGTGTGGATTCACTGGTTTGAACTAAACACTAACCCTCGTCCCAAGTGTGGACTCTCTGGTAAGTACTAACCCTAGTCCCGAGTGTGGACTCTCTGGTTAGTTCACGGCAAGGCACCCTCGTCTCGAGTGTGGACTCTCTGGTGCAAATACTACATCCTCGTTCCGTGTGTGGACTCTTTGATGTAAATACCCTCATCCCGAGTGTGGACTCTCTGGTGCAAGTCAAGTCAAGTCTACACCCTCGTCCCGAGTGTGGACTCACTGGTGCAATAATCGACATCCTAGTCCCTAGTGTGGACTCACGGATGTAAACAGATCAAGAAAAATACCCTCGTCCCGAGTGTGGACTCTCTGGTGCCAAGGAAGCAATATCAAGGATTTAGCAGTTCACTACACGCACTCGTTCTATGACACGACTCAAGCAAGGTACTGACGAGAAACTCCAAATGTGAAACACAATGCCAAAACATGAACATGGCTATAAACAATAAAAACAACTCCACAGAAAATAACACAAAAAAGCACATGTCCGTAAATAATCCAAAAGCTGGAAACTGAAATAAAATGCATGTAAATAAAACTGTAGAGGGAGGCAAGGTATCTTGCCTGGTGGCAGCGCGAAGAATCAATAAATATCATCAACTGGTACACCATAGCGTCCAAGTCATCACAACTGTCTCCGAAAGCTGAAACAAACATCAACAACATTCGTAGAATAGTCAAATTAGCTAGGATTGCCTGTCCTTAAGTCCAATTCTGGATACAGGAGCAAAACGGTAATTTTGGGCAAAAACGATGTCCGTTGTTGGACCCGCTTTGTACCGAAAAGCGTGCCAGAGTCAATGGCCTCTAAAGTTGTCAAACTATATGTCTACAGATCTAGTTTTCCGATACGAACCCAACCGTATGTCCAAAGTTGGATTCCGGCGGGCCGTGCACAAGATCGCCCGTTGAGTGGGACCATGGGGCCCGCAAAATGGTGATTTTATCAACGGTCTCAGAATCGGACCAAACTTGGCATACAGGACCAGAAAAACGATACGGTCCTGCTGGCTTAAGTTTTGTCTCGATCTGACGAACGTGTACAAATTAATTGAGAAATTTGCAAAGTGTACGATACGATGAATTTCGACGGATACACATCAAATTCGTCGCACACACGCGACCAATTTAAATTCTGTCAAAGCCCACACGACCACGGAACCATTACGCAGCTTTCGATGCGTTCGGTTCACGACCACGTCGTCCGAATTGGCGTGACGTACGTCGTGTGGATGAATTTTCTAATTTTGAAAACTGTTTTTCATGTATTTTTGTCAATTTTTCCTAGGGTTTCTTTTACTGGATACACAGCTAGAAATTAAACCAATAATGGGGTTTCAATATCCTATAGGTTGTCATCAGGTCTGCTCAGATCAATTTTTGATTCGGTCTATGGATTCGCGAGAAATTGCCTTCCAAGTTGAGTGTCTGGACTGCTCATTACTCTGTTTTTGAACAGGGTTTTGGCCGATTTTGGGTTCAATTTCTCGACGCTTATATTACACATTGTCGTAAACTAATTCATGGATTGGGAAGAGGGTTATAAGGGCTATACGTAGGAATTTACCGATCGAATTTTCATGGAGTAGGAAGGAAGAAATCTCATATCGAAGTTGGGGACTTGGACCGATGGTTGCTGCTGTCTAGTGCTACTGTTGCGCACGGCCGACGGCGCTGGCCGGTCGGCGACGGCTCGCGGCAGCGCGCAGTACGGCGCGCGTGGTCGAGGGGTGGCGCGCAGGGTCAGGGTTAGGGTTTACTCGACGCTCTCTGTCATATATATCTCTTATACAAAACACAAAGGTTTTTGAATCCTAGGGCTGACTGTGCCAAGATAAAGTGTGGTTGGGATTTAATCTTGGTGAATCAACGGTTGTGGGGTTTTATGGGGAAGAGCATTATTGGGAGTGGAGGTTTATGGAGAAGATCATTATTGGGAGTGGGGTTTTATAGAAAATCCAAAGATGGGGATTTAATATTTTGATGGTTGGGATTTAATATTTTGATGGTGGCCTCATAATGGTTTTGGATGAGCATTATTGAGAGTGGAATTTTATGGGAAATCCAAAGAAAATTCACATCCAGCAGTGGTTGGGATTCAATATTTTGATGGGGGCCTCAAAATTATTATTGTCCGTTTAAAATTGGGGGTCCAATATTTTGAGGAGGAATACCTTAAATGAACCATGCCCTATGGGCACGGGTTATGACTAGTATATATATATATATATATATATATATATATATATATATATATATGCCGCAGCTGTGTGTATATACAGGGAATCGGGTTTCTCAGGGTGCTCAGCTGATGGAGTTTCGGGCTGAGCTCGCTGTTGGGCTGAAATGTTTTGGGAAGCTACTGCTCCCTTGCTCGGTCGAAATGGCTCCAGCCCAGGTGGGCTGGGCTGGTTTGGGTCATAATTACTTCTTTTTATTTTACTTTATAATATACACATATATATAATTACTTATATATATACATATACATATATTTAAATACCTATATATATATATATATACGTATAATCAGATAATATCTATATACACACGTATATATCTATATATGTATATATACATATAACCAAATAATATTTATATAAATATATATATATATATATTTTATATATATATATATATATATATATATATATATATATATATATATATATATATATGTACATATAACCAAATAATATTTATATACAAAAATATATATCTATGTATATACATATACGTATACCAAATAATATTTATATATACCAAATAATATTTATATACACACATATATAATATATATATATACCTTTGGTAACGAATAAAATAATAATAACTAATAATAATAAATAATTTATATATTTAATTACCACAATAATAATAATAATAATAATCCTAATAATACTGAAATTAAACCAATATTATATTTTGGTGCACTCATCAAACACACCATTTATTTGACTTCCAGAAATTCGTACAATATTCTAAACGCTATTTAATAACAATAATATCTATATTCTACCCATAACAATTATTTAGTAAATAATTGCCAATTCCTAATATATACAAAATATTTGCATTTACCAAACATGTCTACAAGGTCGTATTTGGTCCCACTACACGACTACATGGGCCTGGACTCAGTTAGGGTCCAGTTTGGCTAGTTTTGTGCAACCGGATCTCCTAAACGTCAAATAATATAATTAATAAATAAATAAAATCTTCGGTACGGTTAAGTCGCAACTTGGTCTGGTTTTCCTAGTTGGGACATCCCTATGGCTAGGTTTCCCCGGGCATGACTAGTACATTAGTCAAGGCACACTGCTACATCTCCCGTGCCAGAAATCCTAGTCGTCTAGTACTTCAAAACTCAACTATGGCTAAGGTTATCTACCGTAATAATTAACTAAATAATTATTTACAAAAGGCTAAAAATCTTATTTAACTCAAATAAATAAAATAAGAAAATATTTCCAAATTTTCGGGAAGGGGAGCTACAGAAAGAGCCGAGAGAGAGCAAAGAGAGCATTTCTTCAACGCCAAGCAATCTTCTGGAGCCAAGGCTGCATACCGATCGTCCAAGGAGTAAGGCAGAGCGGTCGTCGCTTTCCCTCCAGAATCTAAAATAAACAATTGTACTTAGATTGCTGTACCCAGGTTTTCGTCCCTAGGCTTTCTTTGTACAAGCGAGTTTGTAACGTGAAGTAAAAGTCCAGTCCTCCGATAATTGTTCTGCTCTTTTATATTTCATGGCAAATATTGCTTTTATGAGGTCAAACTTAATTCACGTAACTGTTTTAATATACAACAATATTTAACCTAATCATCGTCTTCGTTCTCATCCTCGGCCTCGTCTTCATCATCATCCTCCTCCTCATCTTCATCTTCATCCTTATCTTCATCGTCGATTTTATCTGTATCCTCATTCCCATCAAATTATTCTTCTTCTTCTTCTTCTTCGTCTTCTTCTTCTGCCTCAATATTTGGGACAAGACGCCTCTTTCTCCCCTGGTTGACAGCTAAGTCTTGTGTATCAACCTCTTCCTCCCCTCTATTTTCCTTAACAATATCTTCAACATCCATTGTATCTGAGTGTTGTCCCAAGTATTAGAACTTTTCGATCTGGTCCTCTTGGTATGCTGGGTCTCCAACGTTGAATGTATTTCTAGATTTAATCTTACATACTGTCCAACAGTCAAATCGATCTCTACGATGCCTTGGGTAGCTTGTATAGTAGACTTGAATAGCCTGATTTGCTATCGCAAATGTATCGGACCCTCTATACCTCCTGCGATGATTTATATCGACAAATCCAAATTGTTTATCGATTCTCCAACCGATGTTTGGTGTCGTATCGAACCACTCACATTTGAACATCACAATATGCATATCATATGGGCCAGTATATTGTAAATCTACAATATCCCGAAGCACTCCATAATAGTCAAAGTCCGGTTCGTCGTCATAGATGGTGCCTCTTATGCAAACACCGGAATCCTTGGTACTGATGCCGTCATTGATAAATTCGACATTTATAGCATTCTGAGTTAACTTAAACCTGAAGCCATTAACGACATAGCCTGGCCAAGTCTTTATTTGCTTCTTCGGTCCCAATGCCAGATAACGAACACTCTCATGAGTGAGTGTTATTTCAGGCAATAAAATCTGTAAACAAATATTTATAATTTAAATGTTTTAGATTATATATTTATTGTAGGACCGTTGAGCACCTCTAGAGGGGGGTGAATAGAGTGTGTGCGTATACAGCGAAAAATAATAACTAATTAAAAATATTAAGCACTTATATATTATGGCATATAAAAGACGGTAAATAAAATACGGTAAAGTAAGATTCAAGAATTCAAACTCAGTGACACAGCGATGTATACTGGTATCCCTCTGAGAGGACTAATCCAGTCTTGAGTACTCTTGCTCGATGTTAATCCACTATGACACAAGCTTTAACTGAGTGCTTACAACTCTTACAACACCGTGCTTGGCGACAAGTGCACGACCGACTTCACAACACCGTGCTTGGTGACGAGCGCACGACCGGCTCCAGAAGGCAATTAGAAAACTGAAACATTTTCTGAATACAACCTTCGATACAACTCTTCAATACCAAACTCTAGATTAAACAGAAACTGTATTGCTTGGCTAAGAGTCGTAAAGGCTTAGATATGAAAGTAAAAGCTCAGAACACTTTAGATAGAGAAGAGAAGAGATGAAATTGGATTGTTGAAATGAATGGTAATCTCAACTCTATTTATAGTGTTTTTGGGGAACCGAACTCGGGCAGAGTTCGGACAGAGTTCGGATGCTAGGATTTTGCATACGAACGTTGGATGCAGATTTGGTGGGAACTAAAATTCAAATAACCCAGACCGAACTTGGGCAGAGTTCGGACCGAACTCGGACCGAACTCGGTCAGAGTTCTGTCAGAGTTCTGCTAGTTCAGAACAATAAGGAATAAACCAAATTTGCATAGGTTTTGGGCTTTTTGGAATTGTGGATTTTTGGGATACTTAGGTAGGCTTATTTTTGTTTATGGACTGAGAAAAACCTAAGCCAGTACCGATCCGATCAATCTCACATTTTTCCTAGACTCAATAAAAGGGAAAAATACAGAATAAATATGAAAACAAATAGCCCTTTAGATGACGTCTTTTTCCTGACATTGAAGACGTATTTTTCCTTAATGGCAATCGTCCAAAGATAAACAGATCTGAAAATCTGAATACCTTTCGGGTGCTTCGCCCCCGAACCCCTGACGGGGGGCGCTGCCCCTTCGACCCCTGTCCGCTGACTGGGCAGCGGAACCCCCGATGCGAGGCCCCGGATAGGTCGTTGGGCAGTTCAGAGAAAACTCCTTGTATAACGCCGTTTTTGGCCCATTAATAATTCTTTGTTGCATATGTCCCGCTTGTCTACAAGTACATGTTAGACGAACAAAACAGTATAATGCAGTATGATATAATAATATGATATAGAACATTTAGGACAATGCTAAGTTTTAAGTAGCATGAATATTAGTGACATCACTAGTTAAACTTAATTGATTAGCCATATTAAAAAACATGATATAATCATTGGGCTAACATTTATAATCTCAATTATAATCTCAGTTACTTACGTATTTGCAAAACCATAACGGAAATGTACAATCAACCTCTCTTTGAAGTCCCTCATCGGTAATATTGGGTGTCTTCATTTTGACTTCATCTCTAAATACACTATTAGAGAAAACAAGAATATATAAGTGTAGTCACTTACTTCATCAAATTCGAGATTATAACGAGTGCAAGTGTACTGACTTACTTCTCCAAATCTCTCACTTCTTGTATGTCACAGTTTAACAAGACATATCGGTGAGCGGCATCATACTCGTCGTCTGTCAACCACCGTCTTTACTAGCCCCAACAGTTGTTACTAATAGTTCGATACCGATAGTTCGATACCGATACCGATAGTTCGATACCGATACCGATACCGATAGTGCGATACCGATACTGATAGTCCGATACTGATAGTGCGATACCGATATCGATAGTGCGATACCGATAGTTCGATATCGATACCGATAGTCTGATAGTCCGCTAGCGATACCGATAGTTCGATACCGATACCGATAGTCCGATAGTTCGATACCGATACTGATACCGATAGTCCGATACCGATTCTTCGATAGTCCACTAAGTCGAAATGATTCCTCTTAAGCGTCGAGCATGTTATACACGGTTCAACTTGACGATTCAGTAAATATTTTTGTGGTGTTGTATGCTTGCAGCAGCAAATCAAATTTTAGAGTCATTATAGGTCAATTAATCAAACTGAGTCAATCTATCTATTTCTAAATTGCAAGAGTCCACTTCTAGGATATGGGAGCTATATCCTAAATATATAGGCTAAAATTAACTTGGTTAGGATACTAGAGTGTCCTTACTATCTAGCAAGCACTAACTTAGTCTAGTTACACTAGCATTACCTATATTTCCTACCATGCCTACACTCACACATTACACCCCAAGCCGTCCTGCATGCTAATAGGCATGGCAGGCCTGCCTTCATTCCTCACTCTCTAAAGCACACACACACATACGTATATCACATTTAGATGTATAGATATATACATCTATATATAAGCACACAACTGATACACTCTAAGGGTCGATTTTCTAGAAAAACTTCACTTATTCAGTGACTTTGGTGAAGCGAATGTCCCAAGGATATTCTTAACAAAGAAGGCAGATAAAGAACTCACACTGCCCTTGACATAGTGAACATATACACCATGAACCCAAACTCCATATTCACATTCACTAATCCAAACACCACCAAACTAATGGATAACACCCAATATGGATAACACATTATTTAGCAAATATATAAACTCAGATGAATTTGAGAAGCAAAGGCCCCCGCTGTCGCCGACCAAAGCCCGTCGTCCAGCCACCGACGCTCCCGCCCCAAGCCCGCCGCCCAGCCCCCGATGCCCCCGCCCCAAGCCCGCCGCCCAGCCCCCGACGCCCCCGCTCCAAGCCCGCCGCCCTCCGCAGCCCTGCCACCCACAACCCCCCGCCTGTCACGACCCGCACCCTATTTAGGGGCACGAGAACGTGGGTACGTCCAGCCTACGCCGCAGTGTCGGCGGTAGAACGCTGTATAGGTCCTCTATAACATCTAACATCTAACAACAAGATATATAAACATGTCATCTCCATACGGAGGTGTAATATAACATCTCAACTCTATATCTCAATCACAAGTCTAGGGAAGATAGAGCATGATATGGAATCTGATAAAAGGAAGAAACTGAATATAAATAGAGTTATCACACCACACAAAGTAGATGTTTAACACAAATAAATACAAGTCCTGAAATATAACTAAGTCTCAACTAACAATCGAAACAATCTGATACAAACTGAAAACTATAAATACTAGACTAGAGTAAGCACCCTCTACTGAGCTAAATGCTCCACGGGCTCTTGAGTGTCACCCTCATGTGCCCCATAGAAGGTAGGGCAGTCACCATCATCATCTATAATATTTTCAACAGGTCCAGTTAGGACAGGAACGAGTACAAAATCTCAAACAACAGTTCTAGTTATACGATATTAAAAATGTAGCAGTAGATAGAGAGAATATACTAGGTAAAGTAGAGCGTACATGTATCCTGGCAGATTATAGCAAAACTGTAATAAGATAAGGCAAGAAAACAATGTATAACATGTACGAAATCTGGAACTGCTATCTATGTGAGTTTAGCACTAGTTTCAACATGTGATCGGCTTAGAACTTGATAAAATATTTGGCCTGGCTAATCATACGTGAGTGTATGATTAACACTATACAATGAGGATACTATAATGATATAATGATGATACAATATAATACTATGGGGTATTGATCACATATCTACGCTAACACCCCCATCCCTGACTAATATAGTAGATCCAGTCATGACATGTATTCTCTGAGGAGGTCGCGAGCCTACGCAGGAATCGTATCTATACAATGAACAATAAACAATGAAGACTTGCCCAGTGTATACCATATATAAGAGGAATAATATCTTATGACGGGATCCAGACAATACCAATCCGTGTGCACAATGTGTCAAGAGAACAAGGATATCTACACTAAATACTAGAAACAAAGATGATATCATAAAACAGAAATATTATCAGAGAATGTACTCGCCTATGGTCTTGAGCTGATAAGGTGAACAGACGCTCAGAGTAATCACAGACCTAAAGATGAGATACTACAAGTCAAAACATGGTTTAATAATGAAAGGAAAGCTAATCGAGTCATGATATGCAAGTCTAAGTCAAAATAGGTCAAACTAAGTCACACCAAGCTAAACTAGGTCACACTAGGTCAACCAAGGTCAAACAAGGTCACATGAAGTCAATCCAAGTCAAACTAGGTCAATCTGGGATAAAGGTTGACTTACAGTTGACTTTTGGTCAAAAAGTCAACTCTGGTCAACTCTGGTCAACATTGAGTCAACCCTGGGTTAATCCTAGGTCAAACAAGTCAAATGTTGACTAACCGTTGATTTTCAGTTAACTCTGGTTTGGTTTCGGTCAATTCTAAGTCAAGTGTTGACTTGAAGTTGACTTTCGGTCAAAAAGTCAACTCTTGGTCAACAGGGGTCAAGACTAGTCTAAACTACCCTCATCTAGTCATTACCTACCAAGACAACCTATTTTTAAGCCCATCTAGCAATCAGAAACCCAATACCTTATATTACCCTATACCCTATAATTTACCCTTATAAGGTATTCCCGATACCTTGCCCATTACAAAGAAAACCCCTCTAGATCTCAGGATACTAGCCTAGGCTTCTTAGGGTAGCTAGATACTATCCTATCTAGGGTTTACCAACCAAGAAATCTAGGTATCTAGTCCATCCAGTCCATCTTATCTTCCATGTTGGTCATCCCAACATTACCTTAGGGTATCGTTATGATACGCTATGGTATCGTGAGATACCACACTCTATCTTCTATCCAACCTTCCTAGTTTACTCTCCCACACTCTCCTAGTGTCTAGGTTAGTCCTCTCTACTAGTCCACTAGGATATTAACCTAGTTAGGACACTAACTTAACTAACTCACTACTAACACTAACACAAACATTAAGCTAACACCAACACTAACTAACCCCTCTAACTAGATACTCACCCACACTAGACACCACTCAACTAGACACTAACTAAGGGTTTATATAGGCTTCTAGTGGATCAATTTGTGGGGCATGCAGGTGGGCAACATTGGGTTCAATGCATTTGAGTGGATAGATTAATGGATGAATGAATGATGGGATGAATGATACCTGGGGTGAAGTGTATATGTATTGAATGGAAAATGAATGTATAATGAATGAAAGAATGAAGGGAAGAGTGGGGAAATGAATGGTAGAATGTGTGAATGAATGGAAATATGATGATGGGATTAATGAATGGATGAGTAGGAGAATGAATGAAGAAATGGGTGGATGAAACATGTGAATTAATGAGTGAACCAAGGGATGATATGGGGCTGAAATATGGTGTCTATGGGCTGAATTATAGGCTGATTTGGACTGAATATAGGGCTGAACATGTATGTGTTATAGGGGCTTTGGGTGGCTAAAATGGATGTGAAATCATGGGGCTTTGAATACATGGATGAGCCAATGGATGGGGGGGTCCTATAAGGCTGATATGGCTGTCCATTTGGACTGATATTGGGACAGATTTGGGGTCTAAATGGCTGTCAATTTTGGGTGTCCAAGGGACTGAACATGGGCTGCTAATGGACTGATTTTAAGGGCTGTTTAGGACTGAATAGTGGTTGTCCTCCTCCCCCTCACTGCTGCAACAGCAGCTGCTACTTCTGCTGTCCATGGGGGCTGTCCCCCTCCCCATTCCTTCACCTATCTCACTCTCTAAAACCTCCACACACACACACAAACTTATATATATACACCCACGCTCACATATATATACACATGCACACACACACACACACATATATATATATATATACATATGCACACACACACACATAAATATATACATATATACACACACACATACATATATATAGATACATAGATATAGACACACAAACACAATTATATATATAAAGAGACTCACACACACACACACATATATTCCTAAACGACCCAAAACCTTATCCGAACACCCAACTCTTGCAATTCTACCCTCTAGGGCCTAGACACGTGCCCCACACAAGAAATATAACTCGCACACGCGAGCGGAAATGAGAAACGAGGCCCGAATGGCCAAATGGCCATTCTGGCGACTCCGAGGTGTCCGATTCGCGATACCGCGTGATACGAACACCAAACTTATCTGAATTCGACCCAAACTCTATCCACGAGTTCTAAATAATGATTAGGACCTATTCTAAGTACTAACTTGTCAATTCTAGTGTCGGTACAAAAAGTCACCCGTGTGTTGGAACCCGAAAACCCCGAAAAAGCCTATTTTTATGATTTCTCGCAAAATGGCCCCACGTATCCAAATATGGACACGTACCTAGCCTCATCTTACCCAAACTAACCTAATTAGGTCTAATTAGGCTAGGGGTAACACCCAAACATGTCAATTTAGAGTTTTCTCCAAAATTGACACTAAACCTAGCCCGAAAGTCCCGAATTGAGTCCAATGGGTTCCAAACCTCTTCTAATGGGTCGTCCTACGTCTCGGGTATCCTCTAATATGCGAATAACATTAATTAGGAGCAATTACAAGAGTTAGAGCTAGGGTTTACCTCTTGGGAGTTGGAATTCCAAAGAAAAGCTCCAAAATTGGTTCTTTTTGGGTCAAGAGCCAAATCTAAGCCTCCAACCCCTCCATGCTAGGTTCTACTTAGATAAAAATCACAAATAAGAGATAAACAAGTGTTAGCACCAAGATTAGAGAGAGAACGTCAGGATGGAATTCTCTAACTCACACATTGTCCTTACTAATAATGGGAGGGCGAACGTCAGGATGAACATCAGGTACGATAACCTGCGGAGTATCAGCCGCAGCCGAGACGGAAGTGGAGGCCGCCTTTTTGCCGTTTGCTGCCACGGTCTTCTTGGGAGCCATTAATTATCGAAGAAAGGAAGGGCAATCAAGATAGGAAAGGTCTGAGGAAGAAGAAAGAAAATAAAGAAGCCTTCTCTCTCTTCAAAACTCCTCCTATTTATAGGAAGACGGGAGAGGGAGGACACGTGGGCCAATGACCGACTCATGAAGAACGAAACCGACTCCTTGGATTTCGTCTCCAAGATTCACCCAAGGCGTCAAATCCGAAAGATTTAATGAGCTGACCCTTGGGATTCCCCCTACAAAGACGGCGCTGAAACGAATTTAAGACAATTAAAGACCCGCACATGTGACGAGAAGCTATGCGGCTGAACAGTCTCTGCGGCTGAACCACCTA
This sequence comes from Iris pallida, assembly GCA_029216955.1. Classification (NCBI taxonomy): domain Eukaryota; kingdom Viridiplantae; phylum Streptophyta; class Magnoliopsida; order Asparagales; family Iridaceae; genus Iris; species Iris pallida. Next base: position 6,011,651 of record JANAVB010033819.1, read on the forward strand.
TGCGGCCAGGACGTCTATACGGTCAGGATTTCATATGCGGCTAGAAGAACACAGCCATGCTTCTTATTCAAAGTATTTCAATTTTGCAAATTGAAAACTTTGAAGGGGGTCTTGTAGAAGCATGAAAAATACTAAAGAAAATGACTCATGCGGCCAGAAAAGATTCATACGGCTCAGAAAACTCATGCGGCTCAGGGAGTCATGCGGCATAAGGAGCTATGCGGCCCGAGGCATTCCATGCGGCTCAGAAGACACGTGACCTGACAGTGCTCCCCTCCGACCTATGCTGCATTAATTGCTTTGACGGCTGACCCCTCTGAAAAGTTGGCAGCCCTGACACAAAAGCAGATAATTATGACTCTGTCATAATGATGAATCTCTAGGGAAAAAAAAAGAGATCTCTGACACAAATCCCCCGAGAGCCATAAAAATGCCACGTGGCCTTGTCACGTGGGCGTTCGTATGCTGCTCACTTCTCATGCGGTTCAGAGGGAATCTGTCCTATGCGGCTCAGGCCAAGAAAGCCTCATGCGGCTCGAGCAAGAAACTTCTCATACGGTTCAGAGTGAATCAGCCCTATGCGGCTCAGGCCAAGAAAACCTCATGCAGTTCAGAGTGAATCTGTCCTATGCGGCTAAAGCCAAGAAAGCCTCATGCGGCTCGAGCGAGGACTTCTCATGCGGTTCAAGAGGATCATGTCCATGCAGCTCAGACGAATATGTACCTATGCGGCCCATAAGGATTACTCCCCTGTAGTTCGAGGGCTGAAGTGAGGGCCACTGCCCAGGCAGCCCTGACACGTGGGCTTAACCATATGCGGCTGAAATCCATATGCGGCTCACTCGTCATGCGGTCCAGATCCCCCCAGCAGCTTTTAGGACACGTGTCCTAAACCGACTAATTCCTCAGATTTGCTGCCATTAAAGATTGGGTCAAATCCCAATAATCTGGGACACGTGGCAGAAGAATAAATCTAATTTATTCGCAGATATCAGAAGATCATTATAAGGAAGATTTATTCCAATCAGCATTAATTACTAATGGGATTGGTGTAATCTACACCTAATGGCTCGGATTCGTCACAATCAGAAACGAACGGCCTGGATTGACCAATCCCCAGGCCGCCGCCATCTCCAAGATGTAATCATTGGCAACCCTAATAATGACATCCCACTATTATAAATAGCAGGGTGCCATTCCCTTGCAAAATAGAGATACGATATCAGAGAAAAAAATACGTATATACAGAGAGACTTTCCCCTACAGTCAGAGAGAAAATACACAGAGAGAGAGAGAAGCCAGGAGAGCAACAGAGGAGCAAGAAGAGCATTTCTTCATCAACGCCAACCATCTTTTCACAAGGAGCCAAGGCTGCATATCGATCATCCAAGGAGTAAGGCAGGGCTGTCGTCGCCTTCCCGAGCCTCTATCGTCATCCCCCAGAATCTAGAATAAACTATTGTACTTAGACTGCTGCACCTAGGTTTTCGTCCCTAGGCTTTCTTTGTACAAGCGAGTTTGTAACGTGAAGTAAAAGTCCGGTCCTTCGATAATTGTTCTGTTCTTTTATATTTCATGACAAACACGATGACGACTCTGCTGGGGACTAACTTCTCCACGGCTGAGGAGTTGGTGACGCAATCGGATGCAGCCAAGCTTGGCTCCACGCAACAAAAGATGGTCGCCCGGTTCGACCAACAGGCGTTCGAAGAAATGCTCTCCGACAAGAGCACTGGCCCGGTCCAGAAGCGAGCCCGCACAAAGAAGGCCCGTAAAGAGTGGAGACCCCGATCCTTCGTTCCTACTGAAGCTCTTGCGGAGACACCCTCTGTTGTTCAAGACGGCGAGCAAGATTCCCCTGCGGCCCCACTTCAGATCGTAGACAACTCTGCTGTCCCCAAGTCCGGCAGAAGAAAACACTATGATGCTGGACTTACAGGGGCAAAGAGAAACTCTATGAGATCCGAGCCGCATAAGAGTATCAGTCGCAGGAAGAAAACTCATACGGCTACATCCTCCAGCCGCATGAAGAAAACTCATGCGGCCACAACTGTCAGCCGCATAACTTATGCGGCTACAGCTGCCAATCACATGGATGAAACCCATGCGGCCAGGACAGTCAATCGCTTGCAGAAAACCCATGCGGCCACAATTACCAATCGCATGCGGCCAGCTTGCACGGTCGTGGCTCCTAGCCGTACAAAAACAATTCATCCGACGGTAGAAGACAACCGCATGCAGACAGCCTGTACGGTACCCAACCCTAGCCGCATAACGTCCATTCTACGCTTCTCTCGATCAGTCTTCGACCGTCTCTCATGCGGACCTGACCCTGATAGTTCTGTGGATGATAGGCCAGACTCTGTGGCATTCAACTTGGACTCCTCCTATTACGCACCTGCAAGTGCTAAAAGGAGGAAGTCTAGGACAGTGCGAGCTCGTCAGGCCCAGTCAGCTGTCCCAACCTTTGACTATCGAGGCGTTCCGTTGATTATCACACGGGCCTCGGATGGGAAGTTGTATACAACCGCTCGAGTCCAGCCCCCGGCAGCAAACGGACAGAGTGGTTCCTCTGACCTGCGGGAGGCGATCCACCACAAACGCAAGGAAAGAGAAGGAGTATTGGCGTGCAAGGAGTCCTCTCTTGGACATAGCTGCACCCAAATCATCGTCAACTGCTGTTGCAACAACGCGGCAGTGACGGACGATCGGCCATCCGTCTTCCAAAGACTACAGTATCCGAGCTGAGAAGATGAGGCACCTCCTCTTGTCTCCTACAATTCTGCTCAGAAGATCCCCACCGAAAGGAAGGGAAAAAAGACAAGCATTTCCAGTCCTAAGATATCAACCACTACAGCTAAGAAACTGTCGTCTAAATGGTTGTCTTTTACCGGAGTATTCCAACACACCCATTCAAAAACGAAATCTGCTGCATTGCTGGGGGTTGGGGGTAGCACTCCTCCGAACATCCACAACAATCCGATGTTTCAAGGAGCCGAGCCCGGGGAAACGACTCTCCCATCAGGTACGACAAGCACCAATGTCCCCGAGGACATCTATGACTCTCAAGACGAAGTAAATTCTGAGGCTGGGGGTACTGTTCCCTCCGAGTCCGAACCAGAAGATAATATTCCCACATATCCCGATGACTTCTCAGTACATGGGTATGACTCCGAGGGCACATCCTCTATCGTTCCTTTCATCACTCCTCATGTAAGGATGGTGTTCATGACGGACAGCAATCAAGGTGGTTCCAGTGATCGCCAGCGTATCGACAATCTCGAAGCCATATTACTTGCTTTGGTAAAGTCTGTAGACGAGATTAAAACAGCCCTTCCAACTCTGCAAGGAGGGACGCCTGGCCAAACAAGCACGGGTCCCACAGTCAATGCGGACTCGAATTCGACGGCACCAAACCCGGGCAACAATCCTCCCGAAATAACAGCCCTACCGCGACAGATGAGACCCGAGAAGTAAGGAGAGAGGTTCAGGAGCTCCGAGCCATGTTCCATGCCCGAGAAAATGCTCAAGACCTCAGAATTCGGCAACCATACCCTGCTGAATGGAGGGATGTTCCGTTACCACCAAGATATAAGCCGTTCAATATCAACCCATATGATGGCAAAACCTCAGCAAGTCGGTACATCATTTACTTCGAGGTCACCACCGACCATCTGCCCCATGATGATGCTATCCTCGCACGGTTATTCATTGGAGCGTTGGAAGGAGTCGCCTTCGATTGGTACCGCTATCTACCGGACAACTGCATCCACTCCTTCACCGGCTTCAAGCACCTGTTCTTGGAGCGATTCTACGAAGTAGGACAGGACGTCACTATGTCCACTCTCATGGACGTCGTCCAAGGGAAAAAGGAGTTGACAAGGAACTACATCGAGCGGTTCCGCCAGATCGCCATGAAGCTGCCCTCCGGAAATCCAGATTCATCTTTAATTGAAATTTGTCAAAAGAGACTGCTCCAAACGATCAGTCTCTGGATGGGCGGAAGTCAATTCAAAGATTGGAAGGCATTCATCATCAGCGCCCCAAGCGCCGAAGAACAACTGAAGAAGGCTCGCCAACTGGGATTGCACATCTCGGAAGGAGAAAGCAAGGGCAAGCGTCCCAACAACGATAATGGGGGTAACCCCTCCAACAATCGTGACAACAAGGGGAAGCAGGCTATGGTGGCCGATACGACACAAAAACCTGAGCCGAAGCCCACAGACAAATAATGGCTGCAAATCGATTACTCCTTCGAAGACAGTCACGTCAAGCCCATCTTGGACATGCTCATACAAGGGGACAGGATTCAGCTTCCTCCACCAAGGCGGGAACCCCGACCGGCTGATCTAGAGAACCCAAAGTTCTGCCATTACCACCGTTATGTACACCATGCTACACACGACTGCTACCAACTGAAACGGTACATCCAAAGCCTCATCGATTCGAACGCTCTGGCCATCGATTTCGAAGAAGTAACCGTGGTAGCCAATATGGTGTCCGTACAATTCGGCAGCTTCCCTCCGACGGAGACTCAAGACGGGGTAATCCTCGTCCCTCTGGCGACGATGGAGATTACCAATCTTCCACCTCCCCGAGAACAGGCTGCTGGTCTAGTACCTCTCACCACCTCATGAAGGGAGGTCATGTGGGTCCATCCAGACTTGGTGTCAGAAGTAACTCGGCCCACACCATCTCCCACCAACAAAAAGAAGAGTGGAAAAATCAGGACCTGCCACACAACCTCAGTAGACAACGAGAAAGCTACAGCCATCGTCACTCGGTCCGGAGCGCAATCCCAACCTGTGGTTGACAACCCAGCCGAAATCATCAACCCACTACAACTGATGCTCTGGGACCGGCTCAGCCTTCGACGACCGACAAGCCTAGGCCGAAGGAGACTCGCTTCGACAAATCTCTCCGAAAAAACGCAGCCCAAGGGCTAGAGAGGCCCTACAACTTTGACTTCTTAGCACAATTGGCTAACACTCCGGCCAAATTATCACTGTACGAACTTCTAAGGCTCTCCAAGGACGTTCGTATTGCATTGAGCGAAGCACTCCAAAATGCTGATGCCTATCTGGCTCAATCCAACCTCACCGGGGAGGACTCACCCGTGGATCTCCAAGACAGCGCCTGCACGGAAGCAATGCCCAACATCGTCTTCACTCCGCAGGACATACTCATCAAAACCAACCTACATGATCGCCCGCTATACTACACGGGATACATCGACGACGTGAAGGTGGATCGGATGCATATTGATCCTGGCTCTTCCATAAGCATCATCCCGAAGGGTCTGCTACATCATCTCCGTATCCCAATGCATCGCCTGACACCTACAAGTACCGCCATCAGCGGTTTCAATTCGAGCAGGAGCTACCCTATTGGGAAGATTTGTCTGAAGTATCAAATTAGCGACCTCCAATCCGAAGTCACCTGCTATGTCATAGATGCAGACACTTCTTACAACATCCTCTTGGGGCGCCCATGGATACACGATTACATGATCATATCTTCCACGCTACACCAGTGCTTCAAATATGTCGACAAGCACGGCTTCGTAAAGACGAAATTTGCTGATATCGATCCCTTCAAAGGGGTCGAATCCTACTACTCAGACTCATGCCTATACGAAAAGTCAAAGAGGTACCTTGATGAAGGAGACGTGCAAGCTCATACCGAGACAGCCACGGGATCAGAAGGACCCCTGACGATCCACCTCCAAGCTCGCAAACCAGGCAGGTCCGTACCCCTTACTGCCACTCTGCGGAAGGACGCGATCAGTCTCTTGGCGCAGGAGGAACAGATGATAATCCGGCTGCCAAGGTCCGGCCAAGTGCCGAGACCCACAACGGGGCCACTGACAATCAGACTGCCGAGAGTCGGTCAACCCCAAACGAAGAAGCTCAATCCCTCCGATAGGCCACTGACGATACGCCTTCCCAAGAAGGGTCGTCACCCCGATGCAAGGTCTGACACTTCTAGCGAACCGACTACTCCTCGCTCCACCTCGAGTGCCAAACTGGGGGTCGCTAGTCTGCCAACAACTCCACGCTCAACTCCATCAACTGAACAACTGACAATCAAGCTTCCCAGGTCGTCCTCTCAGTCTTCATTTATACAGGGGGTAGCCGAAGAGGAATCGGAGCTGGCCAAGTATGTGGCTGCCCACACTGATGTTCCCGCCGCTGATGATGTAATCCCCCTAGAAAAGATACCTTACTTCATCAATAAAGGGTTATCTTTGAACTACACCGAGCTCAATAAGCTATGTACAATGTATGCTATGGAACACGGTATAGGAGCTCACCTGCACACACAAGTGACAAATGTGTACACCGCGATCCAGCTTACTCCAGTAGAAGACGCTTACCGAATAATCGAGGAAAGAGACCATCCAATCATCTTCGGCCGGACAAATAACCCGTATCCCTCCACCACAAAGGAAAATGACCTCAGGTCAGATGTCGGAAGACTGCCTCTGTATCTGTATAGCCCACAATCCAAATATCTCATACAAAAATAGGGGTATGATCTGGAGAAGACGCCGGGTTTAAACTACGGTACTGGGCGACGATTACCTTTGAAGCCGCCAGCCCCGGTGGGTAAACCACAGGATTACTATAACAAAATTCGATGCGGGCTAGGGTATGTAACGCCCACTACGACCCCCGAGAGTTCAGATGAAGAATGCGACTGGCAATTACATTCAACCGGGTCACCAACTTCTGACTCAGATACCAGCATCGGAGACGTGTTCAGACAAGTCATGACAGTCAACATGGCATTCGCCGACGCTTACGAAGAAGATGAAGACATCCCCGAAATCCTCGAGCTAGAACCGTGGGCCCAGCAGTTGGACGCACAATGGGAAAAGCGGTTCGAACTGAGAGAACCTCCTACTGAAGATGAAGTTATACAAGTTGACCTTGGCAGCGAATCTTCTCCAAAACCAATCTTCGTCAGTAAAAGCCTAGCAGACGAAGAATGGGAGTCGCTGCTAGAACTTGTTAGAGAATACATTGATGTGTTCGCCTGGAGCTATGAAGATATGCCAGGGTTAAATCCCGATATTGCTCTTCACAAACTCAACATTCGGCCAGATGCGAAGCCAGTCAAGCAACAACAGCGACGCTTCCGCCCAGGCATCATAGACGCGATCGAAGCTGAAGTCAACAAACTGATAGCCAGCGGCTTCATTCGTGAGGAGCAACATCCCGATTGGGTCGCCAATATAGTACCCGTCCTCAAGAAGAATAGGAAGATTCGAATCTGCATCGACTTCAGCAACCTGAACGAGGCGTGCCCCAAAGATGAATTCCCCCTTCCTATCACAGACATCATGATCGACAATACCTGCGACTTCGAACGTATGTCATTCATGGATGGTTTCTTAGGGTACAACCAAATCAAGATGTCTCCTGACGACAAAAAGCATACATCATTCCGAACACCGATTGGCACGTACTGCTACACAGTCACGCCTTTCGGTTTAAAGAATGCTGGCGCCACATATCAAAGAGCCATGAGCGTCATCTTCAGAGACCACTTACGTAAGACAGTGGAGTGCTATGTTGACGATATAGCCGTTAAAAGTCGCTGCAAAGGAGACCATCTGCAGGATCTAAGGACGGTATTCGACCTAATGCGAGCACACAATTTGAAAATGAACCCTACGAAGTCCTTTCTGGGCGTATCCAGCGGGAAGTTCTTGGGCTTTATCATCACTGCAAAGGGTATCCATGTAGACCCTGAGAAGACAAAAGCAATCATGGAGATGGGTCCTCCGAGAAATCTTCGCGACCTCAGAGGCCTCCAAGGAAGGCTAGCTTACATCAGGAGGTTCATTTCTAACCTCTCCGGGCGATGCCGACCGTTCATACACCTCATGAAGAAAGGAGTCTCATTCGTATGGGACGAGGAATGCCAGCGTGCTTTCGACAGCATCAAGGAATATTTGTCAAATCCTCCAGTTTTAGTGGCCCCGGTTCCTGGAAAACTATTCCTGCTCTACGTACGAGCAATGGAACACTCACTTGGGGCTCTGCTGGCACAGAACAAAGATGCAGGCCATGAACAGGCCATATATTACCTCAGCCGAATGATGATTAGGCCAGAGCACCGATACACCGCTGTAGAGAAGGAATGCCTCGTTCTGGTGTTCACCATTCAGAAAATGCGGCACTATGTTATCGGACAAACGATACATGTGATCTCATGAGTCAACCCTTTCAGAGTCCTCATGACTAAACCAGGGGCACTTAGCTCTCGACTCGCTACATGGGCAATATTGCTGTCCCCTTATCATATGATCTTTGTTCCACAAAAGGCAGTCAAAGGTCAAGCCTGGCGGACCTTTTAGCAGCCCACCCAGGCTCGGAGTCCTCCAGAATATAGGAAGAGATCCCAAACGAGGTCGCCGACTCGCATGCAACCTCTCACGAGGGTATATGGCGAATGTTCTTCGACGGCGCTTCGAGGACCGGACCTAAAGGCAATATAGTCGTCGGAGTCGGGGTAGTGCTAATCTCTCCTTCTGGATTGGTGATTAATCGTGCTTATTCCCTCACCGGGCCCTGCTCTAACAATGTGGCCGAGTACAACGCTCTGGTCATTGGCCTCCAACTTGCAAGAGTGCTGGGGGTACAATACCTTGAAGCATATGGCGATTCCCAGCTAATCGTTAATCAGATCCGGGGCTCATACGAAGTCCGCCACGAAGACATGATCCCTTATCACCAAATAGCGATTGACATCATCTCGTCGTTCAAGGGGTTCTTCATCGAACATGTCCCCAGACTCCGAAATATCGAAGCAGATGCCTTAGCGGGTCTTGCCACTTCCCTAGCAGTTCCAAATTATGATCGCCAAGCAGTGGATGTGATAGGCCACGAACTGGTCTGTCCCAAAAACAATGTGCAATTCGTGGCGAGTTATTCCGCACAGACGATCGATGATGCCCCAGATTGGAGACAACCATTCATCGACTTCGTCGTCTACGACATCCTACCCGAGAACCCAAAGGAAGCTACTTCCATCAGACGGCGTTCTCTCAGATTCTTCTACGATACAGAGACAAAAATGCTATATCGCCGCTCCTACGACGGATTACTGCTTCGGTGTCTGTCAAATGCAGAAGCCAAAGAAGCCGTACGAGAAGCTCATGACGGTGTCTGCGGGACCCACCAGCCCGGCCCAAAATTGCAAGACCACCTTCGATGAATGGGCTACTATTGGCCCACGATGGTGGCAGATGCGATAGATTATGCTAGAGAATACAAAGCTGCCAAGTCCACGCGGACTTCATTCACCAACCGTCCAAATTTCTACATCCGACAGTGGCGTCCTGGCCATTCGAAGCATGGAGAATGGATATCATTGGCCAAATCACCCCACCTTCCTTCCGAGGACATCGCTTCATACTTGCGATCACTGATTACTTCTCCAAATGGGCGGAAGCTGTCCCACTCGCAGAAGTTAAGACTTCGAACGTGATCAGCTTCCTTAAGCATCACGTCATCTACCGATTTGGATTGCCCCGAAGGATCATCCATGATAATGGTCCGCAGTTTGCAAGCCACACATTCTACCGGTTCTGCGATAAGCACCATATTCAGAATGTCGATTCGACACCATACAACCCGGCAGCAAACGGATTGGCAGAGGCATTCAACAAAACAATCATCAAACTCCTCAAGAAGTTTGTCTCCTCCAACAAACGCGACTGGAACGAGAAACTCGATGAATGCTTATGGGCTTATCGTACCACAGTTCGAACAGCCACCAAGAATACACCATTCTTCCTGGTATACAAAGTGAGGCAGTTCTTCCATTAGAGACTCAAATACCCTCATTCCGCGTCGTCCTCACTTATCAATTGACGACGGATGACAACCACCGACGTCGACTACAAGAGTTGGAGGCCTTAGATGAAAAGTGCCTCTTTGCTCAGCAACGAATTGAGCTATACCAAGCACATCTCTGGAGCCTTCAACAAGAAGGTCAAAATCAGAACATTCCAGGTGGGCGATCTCGTCTTGGCAGTCCGGAGGCCGATGGTCATGACTCACAAGACCGCCGGCAAATTCCAGCCAAAGTGGGAAGGCCCATTTATCATTGAGACAGTATTCTCCAACGGTGCTTACCGCCTCGCAAAACAAAATGGAGACTTGCTCATGTTGCCCGTCAACGGCAAGTTTCTGAAGAAATATTATGTCTAAACGACTTTTCAGATTATCGAGTCATGTGTCCGCTGGTACCACTGAACTCACATCCACAACATTCCAGATTATCGAGTTATGTACCCGCTGGTACCGCTGAACTCACGTCCACAATATTTTAGATTATCGAGTCATGTACCCGCTGGTACCGCTGAACTCACACTCACCATTCTCCAGATTTTCGAGTCATGTACCCGCTGGTACCGCTGAACTCAGACCCACAATATTCCAGATTTTCGAGTCATGTACCCGCTGGTACCGCTGAACTCACACCCACAATATTCCAGATTTTTGAGTCATGTACCTGCTGGTACCGCTGAACTCACACCCACAATATTCTAGATTTTCGAGTCATGTATCCGCTGATACCACTGAACTCACCCTCATAGTTCGTCAGATTTTCGAGTCATGCACCGCTGGTACCGCTGAACTCACGCTCACCATTCTCCAGATCCTCGAGTCATGTACCCGATGGTGTCTCTGAACTCACATCTCGGTCGCTCTTTCAGATAGAAAGTTATGTGTGATCATACCTCTGAACTTTCTTCTCGAAGGAGATCCTCCCTCATGATCTAATACCCGCACTCCTAGTGCACAAAAAGGGTAATCGATCCACAAATTTCCAAAACGGCCATGTCCTCATTACCTCTGAGTCGTTCCACTTCCGCCAAAAACAAATCACCCCTCACATAGAACTTCCATGTCCTCATTACCTCTGAGTCGTTCTATGTGCCCTCCTTTATTGAGCCCACTTCTGTCATGTCCTCATTACCTCTGAATGGGAAGGCTCCGTCGAAGAAATCTTCATACTTGCCATGTCCTTATTACCTCTGAGTAAGTATGATGATCCCCTTTCGACCTATTATCTGTACCCACAACCAGAGTACGCCGAAGGTAATAGGTCCACAAATGTCCTCTATTGACCACAAAATGTCCTCTGTTGACCACAAATGTCCTCTGTTGACTACAAATATCCTCTATTGACCATCAATATCCTCCGTCGAGTTCACTTCTGCCATGTTCTCATTACCTCTGAGTAGGAAGACTCTACGTTTAAAAAACCTTCCTACTTGCCATGTCCTCGTTACCTCTGAGCAAGTATGTCGGTTCCCCTTCATCCTATTATCCGTATCCTAAACCAGGGTACGCCAAGGATAATAGGCCCACAAATATCCTCAGCTAAATTTTTCAGCATAAACCTATCACCTCATCAGGCCCCAGGAGCCCAGCTGCTCTACGACATTCCTTTTCCCAATACCAAGAGCACCCATGACCACTTTATCATGGCTGCTTCAGGTATCCTTTCCAAAACTTGTTATCTGTACCTAAAACTAAGGTATGCCATGGGTAACAGGTCCATAAACATATCCCCTATGCGGGGGAGAACATCACCACAATATCACAGGCACAGCAAGCAATACAAATGAAGGGTAGAATTGAAAGTACTCTTTATTTGAAGGAAGAAAAAAAGTATTACATATTTTGGGATCACGTCCCTTTCAGAGAGAAAGAAAACAGAAACAAAACAAAAAGAAAAAGCCGACTACAGTTCAGCATTACACAACTCCAAAAGACGGTTCTTCACCGAGGCAGTCCCCCGATCAAGCCTCTGCTTAGCTCGACGCTCGGCCTCCTGGAATAAATGATCCTCATTGTCCAAGCCCAAGAACGCTTGACAGTCATCTTCCAATTTCTTCAAGGCAGTCTCCAGGTCGTCGAAGCTTGAGTAACCCTGTCAGCCTCCTGAACGATTAGTCCCCTGTCATTGCGGGTAGTCTCGAGTTCAGACTCTAAGAAAGTCAACTTCTTCTGAAGCGCAAGGATCTGCTCCCACGTCTCAGTAATCTCACGAGAAACAGATTCCTCCCGAGCCGTGATATTTTCATTCGCATAACTAAATTGATCATACCGGCCAGATAAGTCGCTGAGGTCCTTCGGTATGGCCGGTCTGGTCCTATCCCGAGCAGCTCTAGTCCTCTCTATAACAGCGATAAAAGAATCCCGCTCCTCGTTTATAACAGCAAATAGATCAGCCTGTCGCAATACTCGGAGCTCGGCCACCAGCTGTTCAGCCTCCAACAATTTTGCCTCCAGAAGTGAAGCCACCCCTGCATCACCAGGAAGATCCCTAAGGATATTTACTTGACCCTGGGCGCATTGGCGGGCTAAGGTGAAGGAGGTTCCCCTTTCCACAGTAGCCTCGATTCCCCTACTCAAATGACGATAAAAACTGGCAACCACGTCCTGTAACGCGTCGTCCAGAACTTCGGCAGAGGATGGCGTCAGGAGAAGCAGGGATGGCAACGTCGAAGGAGTAACGCTAGAGCTCGCCACCGGAGGAACGGAGTCCGAGTAGAACGATGCATGAATAGCGGCCAATTCATCTTCCACCGCCCGGAAAGCTTGGATACTCGGTAGGGCAGAAAGGTCGATTCTCGGAGCCACCGGAGCAGAGGATGACACAATGACCATCGTTCCCTGCCCCGACTACCCCGATGACTGACCCGTTAAACTCGGGCCCCCAGAAGGCCTATCAAGACAAGTCGGACGGTGAAAAGGTACACCCTTCTCCACCAATGCCCCTTCGGTTGGGGTGGTACCAACAACGTTCGTCCTCGGCACCGGAGGGGTAGGACCTGTATGTCCAGAATAACAATCAATCGACGTAACCCGAAGGACGTGATGATAGAGCAGATAGGCTTCCTCACAGGTCAAGATTCGGCTAATCTTACCAGGGAAAGGGCATGAAGGTTGCAGCTCATCCATAACTGGCGTGGTCCCCTCATCCACGATTCCCGAGTTAAACCCAGTCACGTCCTCTGTTCCCGTCACCTTGAAGGGGGATACAGATTGATCTGCCTCATCTTGAAAAGGAACAGGCTCGTGGGAGTCCCCGTCGTCCTGGGTCACCGCCTCGACATCTTGAAGTTCTTCTTCTTCTCCTAACACCTAAAAGATAGAACGAAGACGGTTAGAATTGAAGCTCGAAGGAAAGAAGGAAGAAGGAATCGAGAACAGTTTTTGTTACCTCTGACGCAGGGTTAACTTCTTCTCCACTTTCTCTTATGGCAAGCAGGCGATGCCTAGTCGCAACCAGCTTCCGGGATCGAGTAACACCGCCAACAGGAGAAACTTGTCTGCTACGTTTCAGAGTAGGACCAGGCGCAACGAGGGACTGATCCCCCAACATCTCACCTGACGAAACAGGTGGTTGACCCACTTCTGTATCGGCCACTGGAAGGATAGAGTCATCTTTATCATGCTCGTTGCCTTCATCACCCTCGGCAGCGGAGACCAAATCTGGTACCTCGGCTCTAGTCTTTCTTTTCTTGGCCCCTTGAGAGCCTTCCTCCAGACCGGTACCAACAATAAAACTGGTACCTGGATTAAAACCGACCGGGGGTTTGTTCGCCATGACATGATACAAAGCCGCCATGTACAAGATCTCCACTGACTCCTTAATAGCAGGGACCGAGAAAATGGTACGAGTATGGAACGAATCATAATATTGCCAAGCTCTGATACCATCAAGAAGGCTACCTTCATAACCCAGACAAGAACTGGGGCTGTCCAGACAAAGTTGGCTGTATCCAAACTGTCGGACAAACCTGCTAGGAAGATAAGGCTCCAGAAAGACAGTGTTGCGACTACGATATACCAGATGTGCGGGCCGAATGTCACGCAGCCATAGGAGCATCTGGCCATCCAGAAGCTGAGGGGGCGCAATATCGTCAATATGTACAGTCTCTATGTCCCTGGCAGTAAAGCGAGGGACGGATACGAAAATATGATACTTATCTGCCCTCGCCAATGCCATCCGGCAAGCCCGCATGGTTTTACATTCCCAAGGCTCGTCACGGTAGCGGAAGATAAATGCGTCATCATCAGTCATACCGTCTTCAGAGCCCGGCCTCATCAAAGACGGGTAATGTATCAGCAGCCATCCCATCAAATAGTGATAGGGCAACTCAGTTTGTTCAAAATCCTTGGTCACGTCGCGAGCAATGACTTTGGATGTGAAGGTACGAAGGCCACGGTGTATACTGCACATCGTAGTCGGGAGGAGAGCTAGCCTGATTCGTAAAACTAACTTCACAGCCGGAAGGATGAAGTTACAACTAATTCTCTCAATAGAATCGGCTCCTCCCGAGACTACACAATTTTGTAGCCAGATCATCAAAAATCTTGCCAGAAGTGCTTTCTCGGATAGCTCTTGAGTATCCTGGTAAAAGTAACCAAAAGTGTCAGTCTTGCTCCCTAAGCCGTCACTGGTGGTGGCCACTCTCTTAGCTGACGACACCAAGTCCTTAACCGCTTCCCGATATCGAGGGCGACGAGAGGTGACTCGACCTGAAGCATCTTTCGGAAAGAGATAGTGCACCCAGTCCTTGGTATAGGAATCATTCCCTTTTGGGTTACCATCCTTTCAGGTTACTTGATGGCATGTGTTATAATGGCACAATATCTCCTGGTAAAGAGCCACGAAGCCAGGATACCGTCGTTCCAAATCCTCGAATTCCTCATTAGTGGGAGTATACGCTTCAAATGCTTCGTCCCCCCAAGGAATCTTGGAAACTGCGTGCATCTCATGGAGCGCGAGTCCCATCTCCCCTACAGGTGTGTAAAAAGTCTCCGTACGACAATTATACATCTCCAGCAGAGACATAAACAGCTTCTTGTTTATGGACAAGCCATGACGGGTACCTCGGATAGCGTGGTAAAGGCCAATCTCACACAAAAAGACCTCATACTTCTACAAAATCTAAGTAGACAAATTGATCCACGAGGGAATAGGGTGTACCCAACCAGGGAACGTCAACCGACCAACGGGATAGGAGCCTTTTCTGGCAAGTTGATTTATAAAAGTATCGGCAGTAGAGAATGTGAAGTTAGGGCCCGCCACATTCAGGAAAGAACCTGGGACCAACCCCGTCACAGAACAAGTAGTATGCACTTTGCCGGCAGTCACGGACTTCAGATTGTTATTATAGTGGATGTTCCCCACAAACATCCCACCTCTAGTAGGGGTTAAAGTCTCCCCCATCTTCCGGTCCAACGGAAGCATATTGAACCAAGATAATGGGAAATGCCGCTCCATCTGGGGGATGCGGATCGCCATCCCGTTAAAAACAAAACTCCAATCCTCCGACACCTCCAGAACATGATCGTTCCCCACGGTCAAGGCATCTACAAAAAAGAATGCAGGCTTCAAGTACTCTCCTTCAAATTTCTCGGAATTCATCATAGCATTAAGGAAATGGAAAGACTGATTCTTGATGGCATTCAATCTAGCCATAGGCTCATCGCTCGGAAACTGGTCCGTCATATGCTGAACAATATGGTCGTACCTATAGCCGAGAGCAGCTTGAGCGCTACCCACCAAAAGTTCTCCAGCAGCGTTAACCGACAGATTCACTGAAGAACAGACAGAGAAAAGTAAGTTAAACGGAGGGATAAAAAAAGAGCTGATTGGGTGCTTTCAAACCCCAGGCGGCTCAAGAAAACATCCATGTGGCCCTATGAAGCTCTCATAAGTCTTATGCGGCTCCAAAAAGCCTCATGCGGCTCAAGCCCAGAGGAACGCTTATGCGGCTCCGCACAATAAAAATCCATGCGGTTACGCGTCACTTATGCGGCTCTGCCGACAAGGCGCGTATACAGACACGGCGGTTTTCTTATGCGGCTCGCAGCTCAGCCGTAGGACGAACATGCGATTTACAAAGGCTCGTGCATAAAGTATGCGATGTAGCCACGGCAGTTGGGATTCTCTAACTCACACATTGTCCTTACCAATAATGGAAGGGCGAACGTCAGGATGAACATCAGGTACGACAACCTGCGGAGTATCAGCCGCAGCCGAGACGGAAGTGGAGGCCGCCTTCTTGTCCTTTGCTGCCACGGTCTTCTTGGAAGCCATTAATTATCGAAGAAAGGAAGGGCAATCAAGATAGGGAAGGTCTGAGGAAGAAGAAAGAAAATAAAGAAGCCTTCTCTCTCTTTAAAACTCCTCCTATTTATAGGAAGACGGAAGAAGTAGGACACGTGGGCCAATGATCGACTCATGAAGAACGAAACCGACTCCTTGGGTTTCGTCTCCAAGATTCACCCAAGGCGTCAAATTCGAAAGATTTAATGAGCTGACCCTTGGGATTTTCCTCTACAAAGACGGCGCTGAAACGAATTTAAGACAATTAAAGACCCGCATACGTGGCAAAAAGCTATGCGGCTGAACAGTCCCTACGGCTGAACCACCTATGCGGCCAGGACGTCTATACGGTCAGGATTTCATATGCGGCTAGAAGAACACAGCCATGCTTCTTATTCAAAGTATTTCAATTTTGCAAATTGAAAACTTTGAAGGGGGTCTTGTAGAAGTATGAAAAATACTAAAGAAAATGACTCATGCGGCCAGGAAACATTCATGCGGCTCAGAAAACTCATGCGACTCAGGGAGTCATGCGGCATAAGGAGCTATGCGGCCCGAGGCATTCCATGCGGCTCAGAAGATACGTGACCTGACAGTGCACCCCTCCGACCCATGCTGCATTAATTGCTTTGACGGCTGACCCCTCTGAAAAGTTGGCAGCCCTGACACAAAAATAGGTAATTATGACTCTGTCATAATGATAAATCTCTAGGGAAGAGAAAAGAGATCTCTGACACAAATCCCCCGAGAGCCATGGCGTTCGTATGCGGCTCACTTCTCATGCGGTTCAGAGAGAATCTGTCCTATGCGGCTCAGGCCAAGAAAGCCTCATGCGGCTCGAGCAAGGAACTTCTCATGCGGTTCAGAGTGAATCTGTCCTACGCGGCTCAGGCCAAGAAAGCCTCATACGGTTCAGAGTGAATCTGTCCTGTGCGGCTCAAGCCAAGAAAGCCTCATGCGGCTCGAGCGAGGACTTCTCATGCGGTTCAAGAGGATCATGTCCATGCAGCTCAGACGAATATGTACCTATGCGGCCCACAAGGATTACTCTCCTGTAGTTCGAGGGCTCAAGTGAGGGCCACTGCCCAGGCAGCCCTGACACGTGGGCTTAACCATATGCGGCTCAAATCCATATGCGGCTCATTCGTCATGCGGTCCAGATCCACCCAGCAGCTTTTAGGACACGTGTCCTAAACCGACTAATTCCTCAGATTTGCTGCCATTAAAGATTGGGTCAAATCCTAATAATCTGGGACACGTGGCAGAAGAATAAATCTAATTTATTCGCAAATATCAGAAGATCATTATAAGGAAGATTTATTCCAATCAGCATTAATTGCTAATGGGATTTGGTGTAATCTACACCTAATGGCTCGGATTCATCACAATCAGAAACGAACGGCCTGGATTGACCAATCCCTAGGCCGCCGCCATCTCCAAGATGTAATCATTGGCAACCCTAATAATGACATCCCACTATTATAAATAGCAGGGTGCCATTCCCTTGCAAAATAGAGATACGATATCAGAGAAAAAATACGTATATAGAGAGACTTTCCCCCATAGTCAGAGAAAAAATACATAGAGAGAGAGAGAACCAAGGAGAGCAACAAAGGAGCAAGAAGAGTATTTCTTCATCAACGCCAACCATCTTTTCACAAGGAGCCAAGGCTGCATACCGATCGTCCAAGGAGTAAGGCAGGACTGCCATCGCCTTCCCGAGCCTCTATCGTCACCCCCCAAAATCTAAAATAAATAATTGTACATAGACTGATGCACCTAGGTTTTCATCCCTAGGCTTTCTTTGTACAAGCGAGTTTGTAACGTGAAGTAAAAGTCCGGTCCTCCGATAATTGTTCTGTTCTTTTATATTTCATGGCAAACAGTGAGCTGCTGTGTAACGCCCCAGAACCAGAATACTGGAGAGCAGGGACATACATAGCCAGCTACGTATAATGAAATGGAATCCATCTCACTATACGGTCACGGCTGTCTAGATATATGAGGGTTTAACTACAATCCATCAGTCTCCTTTGGTCAAGAACCAGCCTATTGTCTCAATCACAAGCAAGTAAGTAAATGTTACGAGATGTAAGACCACCAAATATACAATATTAAGGCGTCCCCAACATTACATATTGGATGATCATGAAGCTAGTCGTACAAAATGTCAAGACTAGCAAGAGTTCAGTCATACATGATCAACCCTAGGATCTGTCAATCATGTTACAGCCCGTAGGCAGACAGTATGTAAAGGTGCAATCGAGCTAACACGTGCTCGTCGGCTAAATGTCTCAAAAGAATAATTTTTACAATAAAGTGGGAGGACAAAAAGAAATCCACTCATTGCCAGGGTTATGCCTGGTGGTCACCATCTGGCTAGAAGTTAGGTAGATCCTCTGGAGCTGCTCCGATATTTGGCCATACAAAACCAGCTGGGTCAGACCCCAGAAAGAGCAAGAGCCACAAAGGAGACTTCACATAGGAACTAAAACCAGCATATCATAATAGAACAATAAAGATAGAAAATAACGAATTAATAATAATAGAGATAACCACAGTAAACTGAGTACGAGGAAACTATTCAAGTAGCCAGGTCACAACCCTTAAACCAAACAAGGACCGGAGTTGTAACCCTTCACCTGAATAGAGACCCATCTTAAATACTATTGGTAAGGTAACAAGACAATAAACGAAGAGAGGACTCAGAACTGCTCCGGGAGCCAGGTTACAACCCTTAAACCAAATAAGGACCGGGGTTGTAACCCTTCGCCTGAACAGAACTGGACCCCTGATCTTTATTGTTAAGGCCAGTATAAATAATTTATCATGTCGTTGCAGTAAGTAAAACATGACGAACGTGGCACGGGGTTGCAATGAGACAATAACGAAGAGAGGACACAGAACTGCTCCGGGAGCCAGGTTACAACCCTTAAACCAAACAAGGACCGAGGTTGTAACCCTTCGCCTGAACAGAACTGGACCCCCGATCATTATTGTTAAGGCAAGCCTCAATAATCATGTCATGTCACAATCTGGTACAGGATCGGGACAAGACTAAGCTGGGATAAACTCCATCCAATCAATCACGGCCAATCAAGAGTACGGCTTGATACTTTTAACTAACTAGGGTTATCACAGGCCTAGTTACTAGCAAGATGCAATGAGATTATCCCAACAGCCACAAGCCCTGCAGACCATTCGGTTATTCGGGTCAAATGTCCGTTTATGGAGAATGTAACACGTGACTGTGTGCTGGAAATGTGCCCTACTCATCGGTAGGCTACAAGTCCACTTAATGCGCCCAGATAACGGGATCGCTTGTAGCTGGAAATCTCTTCATGTCTTCTGAATTATTCAAGTTTATTAGCCTTAGTCAATTACTGTAGGTATCCCTGACCGTGGTAATCAGGGATCCATGTCCTATACATGATGCAAACATTATCGGTTCATTTTGTACAAACACAATCACCCACGGTGTCCAGGCCATTCAATTCTTCCATGACATGCTAGCCGTCGCAATAGCATTCGAGATATATATCATGTCAAATTTACTGTCAAGAGTACACCACGACAGGTCACTATCATGTCATATTATTGTTTAAAATTAACATTAATCTGGTATAAGCGTGTATGCAATAACTAAATATAAACAGGGTGCAAGAGTTATGGAAGAATCATGCAGCGCAGGGAGACGAGACATAACTTCCACATATGAACTCAATTTAAGGTGCTCCAGAGATATTCAGAAAGGTAAGACAAAGATCTAAAACTTTCATGTTTTAAATTTTTCGAAATTCTAGCTAAAAAATAGCTAAACTTGGCAAAAACAGTCATTCTGTGCACTTTTTAAGCCAAAAATTCAATTCTGCACAAAATATGCAAAAGGGGAGGGTTCCAGCGTAAAATTTCACATTCTGGGTACCATCCAGCGTAAAATACACAATTTCAGGGTTCCCTGCATAAAATCTTACATTCTGGATACAATTCAGCATAAAATACGCAATTTCAGGATTCCCAGCGTAAAATTTCACATTCTGGATATAATCCAGCGTAAAATACGCAATATCAGGGTTCCCAGCGTAAAATCTTATATTCTGGATACAATCCAGCATAAAATACGCAATATCAGGGTTCCCAGCGTAAAATCTTACATTCTGGATACAATCCAGCGTAAAATACGCAATTTCAGGATTCCCAGCGTAAAATTTCAATTTTTACGCAAGCTTTCCTGCGTAAAATTCGATTTTACGCTAGCTTCCCTGCGTAAAATCTCATTTTACGCCAGCACCACTTTCTTCAGCCGACATGAAAATTCAGAAAATTTGTTTTGGCCATAAAAACTTCATTTTAACTCGAAATGAGGTGAATCAAAAAACCAAATTCACACAAAATTTTGTGCTCTTGCTCATGGAACTATTAGTTTTCGAAAATAACAAGTTTTAGTTGATCAAAACTAAGAAAAACTCCATGAACTCATGAAATCCCAAGTTACAATGTAGATCTAGAAGAATCTATCCATTAAAATGAAAAACTCCAAGTTCTAAAGAGACTTATAATCATGTAAAAAAGAGAATGAAACAATAAAACTTGAAATCCACCATGAAGCAAGTTGCACTTGCCTAAACCTCTTGGTAGGTGGAGAGCAACGGTGAGGAAGAAGAAGAGTGAATGAAGAGTGAGAAAGAGTGTTGGGTTAATAAATGATGATGGTGGTGGTAGGTAGGGATTTTCCTTTGGTTCATGATGAACCTAAGGCAAACCAAGCCAAGTCGAACCAAACCAAGAATAACCAAGCAATTGAAAATGTCGAAATAAACCAAGCAAGGTGTCATGCAATACGAGTCAGAACACGTATATGTATACCAAAATACGTAATATAAACCATAGGCATTACAACTCTCCCCACCTTAAAAGAATTTTGTCCTCAGAATTTAATCAAGAGGCTAGAGATGCAAGGACAAGCTATACTAATCACAGGCAAGCTATACTAGTCAAGCAATCAAGCAATTATTTATGAAAGCAAGGAATCGAAGGCATGAGGCATAAGAAAGATATTATACCTCACGAGTCAAACAGGTCGGGATATCGCGATCGGATATCATCCACACGCTCCCACGTTGACTCACCCAAAAAGTGATGACCCTAAGCAACTCGGACTAACTTAATAGTCTTGTTCTTGAGTATCTTCTCTCTCCAGTCCAATATAGACACGGGCCTCTCCTCATACGAAAGGTTGGTACCAACAACCAATTTTAAATGATCCAGGATGTGGCTCGGGTTCGGGATATACCGTCGCAATTGAGATACATGGAATACGTCATGCACCTCACGTAGCGACGGTGGAAGAGCGAGACGATAGGATACATCACCTACTCTCTCCAGAATATTGAACGGTCCTACATACCGAGGACTAAGCTTTCCCCGTACGCCGAAACGAATAATGCCACGGTTAGGCGAGATCCTCAGGAATACATGGTCGCCGACAAAAAACTCAAGGGGACGTCGATGAGAATCGGCCCAATGGCGCTGACGATCTTGTGCAATGCGAAGATAATCTCTAACTCTCCTGACCACCTCAACTGTTTGAGTGACCAACTCAGGACAAAGGATCTGCCTCTCTCCAACATCGTCCCATGCTAGTGGAGATCTGTACTTCCTACCATACAGTGCCTCGAACGGTGCCATCTGGATGCTAGCTTGAAAACTGTTGTTATACGAGAACTCCACCAGGTGCAGGTGATCTTTCCACGAACCGCCGAAGTCAAGCGTACAAGATCTCAACATATCTTCGAGAGTCTGGATCGTGCGTTCCGGTTAACCATCTGTCTGCGGGTGATAAGCTGAGCTGAACTGGAGGTGAGTTCCCAAACTCTCTTGCAGACTACGCCAAAAGTGAGACATAAATCTCGAATCTCTGTCCGAGGTGATACTGACTGGTACTCTATGCATCCTGACTACCTGCCTGAGGTACATCTCTGCCAGCTTAGCCATTGACTGACCAACTACGGAAGAAAGTGGGCCACCTTCGTGAGCCGGTCAACTATAACCTAAATAGCATCTCGACCAGCTGGGGATCTAGGTAATCCAGTCACGAAATCTATGGTTATATGCTCCCACTTCCATTCTGGAATTGGCAAGGGCTGAAGTAGTGCAGCCGGCCTCTGATGTTCAGCTTTAACTTGTTGGCAAACCAAACATCGAAAGACAAACCGGGCTATCTCCCTCTTCATTCCATTCCACCAAAAGTGCTGACGGATATCTCGGTACATCTTCGTGCTACCGGGATGAATCGAATACTGAGAACTGTGAGCTTCGGTCATGACTTCCTGTCTGATATCTCCACTGGATACACAAAGACGCTTACCATGTCGAAGTGTACCGTCCTCAAGAATGCATAATTCTGGTCTTCGCCCTGCTACACATTCTGTCCTAAGCCGCTGAAGCTTAGAATTGGAGGACTGAGCTATCTTGATTCTCTTAATTATACTGGACTGAACTTGTATGCTGGCCATCAATGCCATGCTGGTAGGAAGGACAACTTCTATACCCATCTTCTGAAGATCTGCTAACAATTCTGGTTGCGCTGTCAGAAAGTAAACTCCGGCTCTCCTGCTCGATACATCTGCAACAACGTTGGCCTTCCTAGGATGGTACTGCAGGTTGACATCATAATCCACAAGCAACTCTAGCCATCTCCTCTGACGCATGTTAAGATCCTTCTAAGTGAACACATACTTCAGGCTCTTGTGATCGGTGAAAATCTTCACCCTATCTCCATACAAGTAGTGTCTCCAAAGCTTTAGCGCAAACACCACGGCTGCCAGCTCCAAGTCGTGGGTTGGGTAATTCCTCTCATGATCACGAAGTTGTCGTGACGCATAAGCTATTACCTTCCCATGCTGCATTAAAACACATCCTAAACCTCGGCCTGAAGCATCACAATACACTGAGAATCCTCCGGTCCCATCTAGATGTGTGAGAATGGGTGCCGTCATCAAGCCTCGCTTCAACTTCTCAAAAGAATCCTGACATTCTCATGTCTAAGCAAACTGTACATCCTTGCAGGTTAACTGCGTCAGTGATGCTGAAATTCGAGCGAAGTCCGAAACAAATCGCCGGTAGTAGCCGGCCAATCCAAGAAAACTGTGAACTTCTACAACTGTGCTGGGCGCTGGCCACGTTTCGATAGCCACGATCTTCTGGGGATCTACTTCTACTCCTCCTCTAGTGATGATATGACCTAAGTACGAAATGCAATCGAGCCAGAACTCGCATTTACTGAACTTGGACAACTGGTGCTCTCGGAGAATCTGGAGGACAACTCTGAGATGCTGCTCATGCTCCGCTTCACTCTTGCTATAGACCAGGATGTCGTCTATGAACACAATCACAAACTGATCCAAAAAAGGATGAAGATGCGATTCATGAGGTCCATAAATACAGCCGGCGCATTGGTTGCTCCAAATGGCATAACAAGTAACTTCCAATGTCTATATCTAGATCTGAATGCCGTCTTCAGGATGTCCTGCTCTCTGACTCTAATCTGTGGTACCCTGATCGCAAATCTATCTTCGAGAATACTGCTGCTCCTCTGAGTTGATCAAACAAGTCATCTATCCTTGGGAGAGGATATCTGTTCTTAATTGTTACTGAGTTCAAGGTACGATAGTCAACACATAATCTGGATCTGGATGTACCATCCTTCTTTTTACAAGAAGTATCGGGGCTCCCCAAGGTGATCCACTAGCACGAATGAATCCCTTAGTCCTGAGTTCTTCAATCATTTTATACAATATCTTCAATTCTGATAGCGCCATCCTGTAGACTCTCTCTGACACAGGTGCGGTCCCGGGGATCAAGTCTATGGTGAACTCGATCTCTCGCTCTGGCGGCATTCCTGGAAGCTCTTCTGGGAAAACATCTGGAAACTCCTCGACGATCCGGGGTAACTGCACTGCTGCTACTGCCATCCGCAATACGGGAGGAGAATGTTCAACTTCGCCTCAAGAGAAGAAAAACTCCGGCTCGCCTGGGATGCTAAAAGCAACCCTGCCAATATGGCAATCTATCCTGGCATAATGATCCCTCAACCAATCTATCCCTAAGACCACATCATAATCGGCCATCGGGAATTCTATTAACCTAGCGGGAAACTTTCTACCGCTAACTACGACCCGACACGAGAAAAATACTCTATCTACTCCCACAAGACCGTTACCAGTAAGTATATTTAGCCTTACTGATAATGACTCGGGTTCCAGTCCTATCTGTGTCGTGAATCGTGCAGACATAAATGAATACGAGGCACCAGAATCAAATAATACTGAAGCTGGAAAGGTGTTGACGAGAATAGTACCTGCCACTACTTCACCGTGTGCTATTCCTTCCTCTCCCATGGTCAAGGCCAGCACTTGACCATGTCCTCTGGGTGCGGGTCCCCTCTGCTGAAAATTCCTCTGCCTGCTCTGGATCAGGGCTTAGGCTTGGGCTTACCGCTGCGGTCTCTGCTGCTGGAAACTGGGCCTGCGTCGACAATAGCCTCGGGAATGGGTACTGCAGCTGCTGCTGCTGGACTAGTGCTGGTCCTCTAACTGAAGGACTAGAAAAAGTCGATGAACTCCTCCTGTTCGGGCAGTTCCCAATCCTTTGGTCTGGGGCACCACAAACCAAGCACAAACCCTGTGCTCTGCGATACTCTGATACTACGTGCCCCGGCTTTCTGCAGTACGAACATCCCACTGCGGAAGACTGCTTCTGCTTCTGCTGCTGAGGGTACGTCGGGGTGGAATGCTGAACCGACGTCACTGAGGCCGTCCGCCTCGGAGCTCCAATGGTCAAAGCCCTGGCTGCTGGGGCTGGTGCTGATGACTGATTCATCTGACCGTGGGATCGCTTCCGACCTGTGGTCCTATCCACGATCCTTTGGAAGGTATACTCATGCCTCCTCGCTATTTTTAGCACTGCATCAAAAGTCTGATGCTCAAACTGCTCTACTGCTAACAAGATCTCGAGGTGAAGCCCCTACTGGAACTGCTGGGCCCTATCGAACTCGGTAGCCACCAAGGTGGGAGCAAATCGACTAAGCCTAGAGAACTCGGCCGCATATCCATCAACCATCCTGCCCATCTGCTTCAGACTGGTGAACCTCGTCTGTAGATCGTAACGAGCTACAGCATCAAAATACTTGGTCTGGAATCTCTTCCTGAATACTGCCCATGAAATAGGGGCCACTAAACTATCGGCCTGCGCTGCCCACCAGCTGCGGGCAAGATCTAGTAACTGCAGGCGCACTACGGCCACCTTCTCTGCTTCTGGGGTCCTGGCTGCTTCTAGAAAAGCCATGCATCTGCGGCGATCGCATCTTCACTGCCATCGAAGAAGGGAGGGTTCAGGCGCTTGAAGCTGTTAGCCGCGCTGTTACCCTGATGACCTCCTCTGGTCAAAGCGTCTGCCACCGCCTGGTACAAGGTATCCCCTCGACGATCCTGGGAGGCTAATAGTGACCTGATGAGACCTACCAAAGTGCCATCATCAGGCTCTACAGGCTGGACGGGCTGAATTGGTGGTTCTCCTCCGGTAGGTACGACTCTGGAGGCTACTCCTGAATGCTGGGCTTGATCTCCAGGTTACGGTTGGTCCACGGGAGGTGCTCCGTCTTGCTGATCGGCAAGTGCATGAATAATACAACTGAAGAAGACGACATAGGGAACAATAAGAAAGGACCAGGACAGATCAACGATACAAACATGTGACCAGGTCAAGAATCTCAGGGATTAGAAGATATAGGCAGAGATCAAGGGCGAGTGCTAATTGAGACATCTATTCGGTAAACCCTCACACATCTTGATTTACAAGACCTGCATGGGCCACCACTAAAATAATGTAACGCCCCAGAACCAGAATACTGGAGAGCGGCGGCATACATAGCCAACTACGTATAATGAAATGGAATCCACCTCACTATACTGTCTAGATATATGAGGGTTTAACTACAATCCATCAGTCTCCTATGGTCAAGATCCAGCCTATTGTCTCAATCACAAACAAGTAAGTAAATGTTACAAGATGTAAGACTACCAAATATACAATAGTAAGGCGTCCCCAACATTACATATTTGATGATCATGAAGCTAGTCGTACAAAATGTCAAGACTAGCAAGAGTTCAGTCATACATGATCAACCTTAGGATCTGTCAATCATGTTACAGCCCGTAGGCAGACAGTAAGTAAAGGTGCAATCGAGCTAACACGTGCTCGTCGGCTAAACGCCTCAAAAGAATAATTTTTACAATAAAGTGGGAGGACAAAAAGAAACCCACTCATTGCCAGGGTTACGCCTGGTGGTCACCATCTGGCTGGAAGTTAGGTAGATCCTCTGGAGCTGTTCCGATATCTGGCCATACAAAACCAGCTGGGTCAGACCCCCGAAAGAGCAAGTGCCACAAAGGAGGCTTCACTTAGGAACTAAAACCAGCATATCATAATAGAATAATAAAGATAGTAAATAAAGAATTGATAATAATAGAGATAACCACAGTAAACTGAGTACGAGGAAACTATTCAAGTAGCCAGGTCACAATCCTTAAACCAAACAAGGACCGAAGTTGTAACCCTTCACCTGAATAGAGACCCATCTTAAATACTATTGGTAAGGTAACAAGACAATAAACGAAGAGAGGACTCAGAACTGCTCTGGGAGCCAGGTTACAACCCTTAAACCAAACAAGGACCGGGGTTGTAACCCTTCGCCTGAACAGAACTAGACCCCTGATCTTTATTGTTAAGGCCAGTATAAATAATTTATCATGTCGTTGCAGTAAGTAAAACATGACGAGCGTGGCATGGGATTGCAATGAGACAATAACGAAGAGAAGACACAGAACTGCTCCGGGAGCCAAGTTACAACCCTTAAACCAAACAAGGATCGGGGTTGTAACCCTTCGCCTGAACAGAACTGGACCCCCGATCGTTATTGTTAAGGCAAGCCTCAATAATTATGTCATGTCACAATCTTGTACAGGATCGGGACAAGACTAAGCTAGGATAAACTCCATCCAATCAATTATGGCCAATCAAGAGTACGGCTTGATAATTTTAACTAACTAGGGTTATCACAGGACTAGTTACTAGCAAGATGCAATGAGATTAACCCAACAGCCACAAGCCCTGCAGACCATCCGGTTATCAGGGTCAAATATCCGTTTATGGAGAATGCAACACGTGACTGTGTGCTGGAAATGTGCCCTACTCATCGGTAGGCTATAAGTCCACTTAATGCACCCAGATAACGGGATCGCTTGTAGCTGGAAATCTCTTTATGTCTACTGAATTATTCTAGTTTATTAGACTTAGTCAATTACTGTAGGTATCCCTGACCGTGGTAATCAGGGATCCCTATCCTACACATGATGCAAATATTATCGGTTCATTTTATACAAATACAATCACCCACGGTGTCCAGGCCATTCAATTCTTCCATAACATGCTAGCCGTCGCAACAACATTCGAGATATATATCATGTCAAATTTACTGTCAAGAGTGCGCCACGACGGGTCACTATCATGTCATGTCATTATTTAAAATTAACATTAATCTGGTATAAGCGTGTATGCAATAACTAAATATAAACAGGGTGCAAGAGTTGTGGAAGAATCATGCGACGCAGGGAGACGAGGCATAACTTCCACATACGAACTCAATTTGAGGTGCTCCAGAGATATTCGGAAAGGTAAGACAAAGATCTAAAACTTTCATGTTTTAAATTTTTCGAAATTCTAGCTAAAAAATAGCTAAACTTGGAAAAAAACCGTCATTATGTGCACTTTTTAAGCCAAAAATTCAATTTTGCGTAAAATATGCAAAAGGGGAGGGTTCTAGCGTAAAATTTCACATTCTGGGTACCATCCAGCGTAAAATACGCAATTTCAGGATTCCCTGCATAAAATCTTATATTTTGGATACAATCCAGCGCAAAATACGCAATATCAGGATTCCCAGCGTAAAATCTTACATTCTGGATACAATCCAGCGTAAAATACGCAATTTCAGGGTTTCCAGCGTAAAATTTCACATTCTGGATACAATCCAGCATAAAATACGCAATATCAGGGTTTCCAGCGTAAAATCTTACATTCTGGATACAATCCAGCATAAAATACGCAATATCAGGGTTCCAGCGTAAAATCTTACAATCTGGATACAATCCAGCGTAAAATACGCAATTTCAGGCTTCCCAGCATAAAATTTTATTTTTTACGCAAGCTTTCCTGCGTAAAATTCGATTTTACGCTAGCTTCCCTGCGTAAAATCTCATTTTACGCCAGCACCACTTTCTTCAACCGACATAAAATTTCAGAAAACTTGTTTTGACCATAAAAACTTTATTTTAACTCGAAATGAGGTGAATCAAAAATTAAATTCACACGAAATTTCGTGCTCTTGCTCATGGAACTATTAGTTTTCTAAAATAACAATTTTTAGTAGATCAAAACCAAGAAAAACTCCATAAACTCATGAAATCCCAAGTTACAATGTAGATCTAGAAGAATCTATCCATTAAAATCAAAAACTCCAAGTTCTAAAGAGACTTATAATCATGTAAAGAAGAGAATGGAACAATAAAACTTGAAATCCACCATGAAGCAAGTTGCACTTGCCTAAACCTCTTAGTAGGTGGAGAGCAATGGTGAAGAAGAAGAAGAGTGAATGAAGAGAGAGAAAGAGTGTTGGGTTAATAAATGATGATGGTGGTGGTAGGTAGGGGTTTTCCTTTTGTTCATGATGAACCTAAGGCAAACCAAGCCAAGTCGAACCAAACCAAGAATAACCAAGCAATTGAAAATGTCGAAATAAACCAAGCAAGGTGTCATGCAATACGAGTCAGAATACGTATATGTATACCAAAATACGTAATATGAACCATAGGCATTACAACTCTCCCCACCTTAAAAGAATTCCGTATTCGAAATTTAATCAAGAGGCTAGAGATGCAAGGACAAGCTATACTAATCACAGGCAAGCTATACTAGTCAAGCAATCAAGCAATTATTTATGTAAGCAAGGAATCGAAGGCATGAGGCATAAGAAAGATATTATACCTCACGAGTCAAACAGGTCGGGATATCGCGATCGGATATCATCCTCACGCTCCCATGTTTACTCACCCAAAGAGTGATGACCCCAAGCAACTCGGACTAACTTAATAGTCTTGTTCTTGAATATCTTCTCTCTCCGGTCCAATATAGACACGGGCCTCTCCTCATACGAAAGGTTGGTACCAATAACCAATTCCGAATGATCCAGGATGTGGCTCGGGTCCAGGATGTACCGTCGTAGTTGAGATACATGGAATACGTCATGCACCTCACGTAGCGACGGTGGAAAAGCGAGACGATATGATACATCACCTACTCGCTCTAGAATATCGAACGGTCCTATATACCGAGGACTAAGCTTTTTCCGTACGCCGAAACAAATGACGCGACGGTTAGGCGAGATCCTCAGGAATACATGGTCGCCGACAGAAAACTCAAGGGGACGTCGATGAGAATCGGCCCAATGGCGCTGACGATCTTGTGCAACGCGAAGATGATCTCTAACTCTCCTGACCACCTCAACTGTTTGAGTCACCAACTCAGGACCAAGCATCTGCCTCTCTCCAACATCGTCCCATGCTAGTGGGGATCTGCACTTCCTACCATACAGTGCCTCGAACGGTGCCATCTGGATGCTAGCTTGAAAACTGTTGTTGTACGAGAACTCCACCAGGTGCAGGTGATCTTCCTACGAACTGCCGAAGTCAAGCGTACAAGATCTTAACATATCTTCGAGAGTCTGGATCATACGTTCCAACTGACCATCTGTCTGCGGGTGATAAGCTAAGTTGAACTGGAGGTGAGTTCCCAAACTCTCTTACAGACTATGCCAAAAGTGCGACGTAAATCTCGAATCTTTGTCCGAGGTGATACTGACTGGTACTCCATACATCCTGACTACCTGCCTGAGGTACATCTCTGCCAGCTGAGCCGTCGACTGACCAACTCTGAACGGAAGAAAGTGGGCCACCTTCGTGAGCCGGTCAACTATAACCCAAATAGCATCTCGACCAGCTGGGGATCAAGGTAATCCAGTCACGAAATCCATGGTTATATGCTCCCACTTCCATTCTAGAATTGGCAAGGGCTGAAGTAGTCCAGCCGGCCTCTGATGTTCAGCTTTAACTTGTTGGCAAACTAAACATCGAGAGACAAACCGGGCTATCTCCCTCTTCATGCTATTCCACCAAAAGTGCTGACGGATATCTCGGTACATCTTCGTGCCACCGGGATGAATCGAATACTGAGAACTGTGAGCTTTGATCATGACTTCCTGTCTGATATCTCCATTGGGTACACAAAGACGCTTACCATGTCGAAGTGTACCGTCCTCATGAATACATAATTCTGGTCTTCGCCCTGCTACACATTCTGTCCCAAGCCGTTGAAGCTTAGAATCGGAGGACTGAGCTATCTTGATTCTCTCAATTATACTGGACTGAACTTCCATGCTGGCCATCAATGCCATGCTGGTAGGAAGGACAACTTCTATACCCATCTTCTGAAGATCTGCTAACAATTCTGGTTGCGCTGTCAGAAAGTAAACTCCGGCTCTCCTGCTCAATGTATCTACAACAACGTTGGCCTTTCCAGGATGGTACTTTTAAGACACAACAACACTTGCAAATAAAAGCTGTTACGTGTCCGACACGGACACGAAACCATCACAAAATCTCACCTATCAAAAGCCAAATCAACAATCACCAATGCAAAATATCAAAATAAATCAAAGAGGTCCAATGACCAAAATTCTCTTGGGCCAGAAATGATACTAAAAATATCCTAATCACATGGTTAGGCTCTAGGTCAAACAGTCTCTAAGGTTTCACTAGCAAAACATTAAAATCACAAATCATGGCTTAAAAATTTAAAATGATTAAAATCTCCAAATCAAAGCATGAATTTAAATGACAATAATTAAATGACTAAAACTATAAAATTTAAAATCACTCTAAATTAGAAACCTGGTGCTACAAGTCTATCCACCTTAAAAAATTTCATCCTCAAAAATTAAAACAAAGTAAACACAGAAAAATCATACAGTTCGACAATCATATGCGTCTGTCCAGAATCATGATATTCAGAATCTCCGTCATGCTAGTGAGCAAGGCTACGATAATCACAGAGTCCTTGACTAAGGTACATACCTCTAGAATTATGGTATTTAAAATTTTTGTATTGTCGCATGCTTGGCAGCGAAAACCTTAAATTCCCACATCCGAAAAATACGACCATAATCCGACTATATGTCCTCACTATGCCTACTAGCATGACCCTAGAGGATTCTAAAATCTCATAATCGAGGCGACCTAGCCCATACGACTTATCACATCACAAGAACAAAATTTTATCAACCGATCAAAGAACAGATGGAATCGAATTTCAAACAGTTATAAGGAGGCAAATACAGAAATGAGATCGAAGATTGGAACCTGCACTCTGCCCTGCTGCTGCCTGACTGCGGGTAATCGCCATCCTGGGGATGAATTGAACCCAAGAGATCAATATGGCACAAGATAAGATATTATCAAAGAAGGACAATTGAAATCAAATACAAGAAGAGTTGTCATGGTAATCAAAAGATCAGAATTTTCCTAAAATGTGATTGAGTAACTCCTATCATATTCTAAATCCTATGTCCTAGTCGCAGGCTCGTAATTAGTACTCTAAGTCGAGCACCATTACGAGATCGCACTAATTGCGATACTGACCTGCATGGGCCGCCACAAAAATGTGTCACGACCCGCACCCTATTTAGGGGCACGAGAACGTGGGTACATCCAGCCTACGCTGCAGTGTCGACGGTATAACGCTGTATAGGTCCTCTATAACATCTAACATCTAACAACAAGATATATAAACCCTGTCATCTCCGCACGAAGGTGTAATATAACATCTCAACTCTATATCTCAATCACAAGTCTAGGGAAGATAGAGCACGATATGGAATTAAATAAAAGGAAGAAACTGAATATAAATAGAGTTATCACACCACACAAAGTAGATGTTTAACACAAATAAATATAAGTCCTGAAATATAACTAAGTCTCAACTAACAATCAGAATAATCCGATACAAACTGAAAACTATAAATACTAGACTAGAGTAAGCACCATCTACTGAGCTAGATGCTCCTCGGGCTCCTGAGTGTCACCCTTATGTGCTCCATCGAAGGTAGGGCAGTCACCATCATCATCTGTAATATTTTCAACAGGTCCAGTCAGGACAGGAACGAGTACAAAATCTCAAACAACAGTTCTAGTTATACGATATTGAAAATATAGCAGTAGATAGAGAGAATATACTAGGTAAAGTAGAGCGTACATGTATCCTGGCAGAGTATATCAAAATTGTAATGAGATAAGGCAAGAAAATAATGTATAACATACGAAATCTGTAACTGCTATCTATGTGAGTTTAGCACTAGTTTCAACATGTGATCGGCTTAGAACTTGATACAATATTTGGCCTGACTAATCATACGTGAGTGTATGATTAACACTATACAATGAGGATACTATAGTGATACAATGATGATACAATATAATACTATGAGGCATTGATCACATATCTATGCTAACACCCCCATCCCTGACTAATATAGTGGATCCAGTCATGACACATCATGACACGTATTCTCTGAGAAGGTCACAAGCCTACACAGGAATCGTATCTATACAATGAACAATAAATAATAAAGACTTGCCCAGTATATACCATATATAAGAGGAATAACATCTTATGACGGGATCCAGACAATACCAATCCGTGTGCACCATGTGTCAAGAGAACAAGGATATCTACACTAAATACTAGAAACAAAGATGATATCATAAAACAGAAATATTATCAGAGAATGTACTCGCCTGTGGTCCAGAGCTGATGAGGTGAACAGACGCTCAGAGTAATCACAGACCTAAAGATGAGATACTACAAGTCAAAATATGGTTTAATAATGAAAGGAAAGCTAATCGAGTCATGATATGCAAGTCTAAGTCAAAACTAGGTCAAACTAAGTCACACCAAGCTAAACTAGGTCACACTAGGTCAACCAAGGTCAAACAAGGTCACATGAAGTCAATCCAAGTCAAACTAGGTCAATATGGGTCAAAGGTTGACTTATAGTTGACTTTCGATCAAAAAGTCAACTCTGGTCAACTCTGATCAACACTGAGTCAACTTTGGGTCAATACTAGGTCAAACAAGTCAAATGTTGACTAACCGTTGATTTTCAGTTAACTCTGGTTTGGTTTCGGTCAATTCTAAGTCAAGTGTTGACTTGAAGTTGACTTTCGGTCAAAAAGTCAACTCTTGGTCAACGGGAGTCAAGACTAGTCTAAACTACCCTCATCTAGTCATTACCTACCAAGACAACCTATTTCTAAGCCCATCTAGCAATCAGAAACCCAATACCTTACATTACCCTATACCCCATAATTTACCCTTATAAGGTATTCCCGATACCTTGCCCATTACAAAGAAAACCTCTCTAGATCTCAGGATACTAGCCTAGGCTTCTTAGGGTAGCTAGATACTATCCTATCTAGGGTTTACCAACCAAGAAATCTAGGTATCTAGCCCATTCAGCCCATCTTATCTTTCATGTTGGTCATCCCAATATTATCTTAGGGTATCGTCATGATACGCTATGGCATCGTGAGATACCACACTCTATCTTCTATCCAACCTTCCAAGTTTACTCTCCCACACTCTCCTAGTGTCTAGGTTAGTCCTCTCTATTAGTCCACTAGGATATTAACCTAATTAGGACACTAACTTAACTAACTCACTACTAACACTAACACAAACATTAAGCTAACACCAACACTAACTAACCCCTCTAACTAGATACTCACCCACACTAGACACCACTCAACTAGGCACTAACTAAGGGTTTATATAGGCTTCTAGTGGATCAATTTATGGGGCATGCATGTGGGCAACATTGGGTTCAATGCATTTGAGTGGATAGATTAATGGATGAATGAATGATAGGATGAATGATACCTGGGGTGAAGTGTATATGTATTGAATGGAAAATGAATGTATAATGAATGAAAGAATGAAGGGAAGAGTGGGGGAAATGAATGGTAGAATGTGTGAATGAATAGAAATATGATGATGGGATTAATGAATGGATGAGTAGGAGAATGAATGAAGAAATGGGTGGATGAAATATGTGAATGAATGAGTGAACCAAGGGATGATATCGGGCTGAAATATGGTGCCTATGGGCTGAATTATAGGCTGATTTGGACTGAATATAGGGCTGAACATGTATGTGTTATAGGGGCTTTGGGTGGCTGAAATGGATGTGAAATCATGGGGCTTTGAATACATGGATGAGCCAATGGATGGGGGGTCCTATAGGGCTGATATAGCTGTCCATTTGGAGTGATATTGGGACAGATTTGGGGGTCTAAATGGCTGTCAATTTAGGGTGTCCAAGGGACTGAACATGGGTTGCTAATGGATTGATTTTAAGGGCTGTTTAGGACTGAATAGTGGCTGTCCTCCTCCCTCTCACTGCTGCAACAGCAGCTGCTACTACTGCTGTCCATGGGGCTGTCCCCCTCCCCATTCCTTCACCTATCTCACTCTCTAAAAGCTCCACACACACACTCAAACTTATATATATATATATATATATACACCCACACTCACATATATATATATACATATGCACACACACACATATATATATATATACATATGCACACACATACATACATATATACATATATACACACACACACACATACATATATATATAGATACATAGATATAGACACACAAACACAATTATATATATAAAGAGACTCACACACACACACACATATATTCCTAAACGACCCAAAACCTTATCCGAATACCCAATTCTTGCAATTCTACCCTCTAGGGCCTAGACACGTGCCCCACACAAGAAATCTAACTCGCGTACGCGAGCGAAAACGAGAAACGAGGCCCGAATGGCCAAATGGCCATTCTGGCGACTCCGGGGTGTCCGATTTGCGATACCGCGTGATACGGACACCAAACATATCCGGATTCGACCCAAACTCTACCCACGAATTCTAAATAATGATTAGGACCTATTCTAAGTACTAACTTGTCAATTCTAGTGTCGGTGCAAAAAGTCACCCGTGTGTTGGAACCCGAAAACCCCAAAAAAGCTTATTTTTATGATTTCTCGCAAAACGACCCCACGTATCCAAATATGGACATGTACCTAGCCTCATCTCACCCAAACTAGCCTAATTAGGTCTAATTAGGCTAGGGGTAACACCCAAACATGTCAATTTATAGTTTTCCCTAAAATTGACACTAAACCTAGCCCGAAAGTCCCGAATTGAGTCCAATGGGTTCCAAACCTCTTCTAATGGGTCGTCCTACGTCTCGGGTATCCTCTAATATGTAGATAACATTAATTAGGAGCAATTATAAGAGTTAGAACTAGGGTTTACCTCTTGGGAGTTGGAATTCCAAGGAAAAGCCCCAAAATTGGTTCTTTTTGGGTCAAGAGCCAAATCTAAGCCTCCAACCCCTCCATGCTAGGTTCTACTTAGATAAAAATCACAAATAAGAGATAAACAAATGTTAGCACCAAGATTAGAGAGAGATCTAGAGAAATGGAAGAAATTGGAAGAGATTTGACTTACTTTTGAGCCTAAAATCCAAAGGGGAAAGAAAGAGATCTTTGTAGAATGAGAGAAAGGAGAGGAGAGAGGGTTTTTCTTGAAATGGGAAGAAGAAAGGGAGTGAGCTGCTGGCCGGCCACTAATTTGAGGGTGTTAGGTAATTTGTGCAAAGTCACAAATGCCCTCCAAGTCAAGGAATAGAAGGGTTTTGAGTTGGGGTCAAAATGGTAAATTGGAAACTCCTAATTTCAAGTTCTAAATCTAATTCTAATCCCTAATCTCACTAAAATTAAATGGAATTAGTCAAATATAAATATCTGGATTTGGTCATGACAAGTTGGTCGGTTCCAGTTGGGTTCCGATCAGAGTCTAAGCTACCCCGGGTCCCCGATACAAGTCGGAATGAGCTGAAATTCGAACCTGACTCAAATAACCCCAAAAAATATCATAAATAATAAAATAAATTTTAAAAATATTCAAAAATACAAAATGACAAAAATACCCATGTTCCTGAAAACTGGGGTTGATACCGCCCACGGCCGCCCTCCGCCGCCCAGCCCCCCGACGCCCCCGCCCCAAGCCCGCCGCCCCCGCAGCCCCTACGACACCGCGAGAGAGAGAGAGAGGGGATTACCTTCGAGAGAGAGGAGAGGACGCCGACGCCGACGCCGATCCCCGAAGCCGCGGAAGAGAGAGAGAGAGAGGAGAGAGAGTGAATTTGGGGGGAATGCGAAAAGTTCTCTCCGCCATTTCAATTTAAGTCTGGAATGCATATTTAACGACGGACTAGCGACGGATAAGTCGCCCGTTAGTCGCTCTTTTTGATACTTTTCGACTGAATATCCGTCGCTACGTAGTCGAAGAATTGTCCCGCCAATTTTCTCCACAATTTTTGCCAAATAATCGACTGCATAGCGACGGCTGGATATCCGTCGCTATATCTTCGACGCCCTAGCGACGGATGTACGACCTTTTTTCCCCCTAAAAATAAAATAAAAAATGTAACGGCTTGTCGTCGGTAATCCGTCGGCTAGTTGCCACAAAGCCATCGCTAACGCCGATGGACGATATCCGTCGCTAATTTACTGTATTTTTGTAGTGATGGTTCAATATTGGATCTTGTCATGATCCGCACCCGATTTAGGGGCACGAGCACATTGGTACATCCAGCCTACGCTGCAGTATCGGCTGTAGAACACTGTATAGGTTGTCTATGTAATGCCCTGCTCCGCATGGTGCATTATGCTGAATCATTGATTCGAAAAGTCGCGTTGACCCGATTAAGTATGAATGCGAATCGATATGAGAGTTACCTTTTCCCAAGAAATGCATTGAGTCGGATCGATGCGTAGAGTTACCTTGACCTGAAGAATGTATCGAGTAAGATCGATGCAAGTGTTAAGTTGGCCCGAGAGAAAGCATTGAGTTGGCTCGAAGATACTAAGAAATCGAATCGACGTAAGGCATTAATTCGATTCGAACAAGTATTTATTTTAGTTGGTTTCATGTGCAGGCTATACGTTTACGCTAAAATATAAGAGGTCGACATTTTGCCTTATTTACAATAGTGTCCGCAAAACCAAATCGTTGCCTTGCTACGGACTAAAGCATAGGCACGGTAGGCCAAATCGCTTGGATAATTCAACGTAGCGCAAAGTGTTCGAATAGCCAAGAAGAGTTGGCCGTGCAAATAAAGTTATAAAATTGAGCCGCATCGACTCGGCAAAACGACAAGGCATATCGGCTTAAGATGGGGGGACTTTGACTTCTCTTTCCTACTCTTTCATGCCTAAGTAAAATATATCGTTCTATGCTAAGTTAACCTATCGAGGCCACGGGTGTGGCTCGATCGAGAGTTGACCATAGTGTATGTCGAACACTAGATAAAATAATTGAAATAAAACGTACATCAAATGTGTGAGTCGCTATGGAATATTGAATATTGCAAAGGCAGGCGCCTCGGTGCGCAAGCCATAAGAACATGGGATAACTGTATCGATAACTGCCTTAGCGCACGAGCCATTCCGTGCCCCCGCGTACGAGTTAGTATGCAAGAACATTGAAAGACTATATCGGTACGAGTGTCTCAGTGCACAAGCTATAGAACATTGAATGCCCTATTGAGGCGTGCCTCAGTTGCACGAGTCAGAGGAAAGGAACATACATTGAACACTAGGGCATAGAATATGAAAATTTTGGTATCGAAGCGTGCATCGCATGCACGACTCGAAGAGTAGAGAACAATCGCGTCAAAACGTGTATACGTACACAAAATCATAAAAGATGGCTTTGTTGCGAAGAGAACAGTTGTGGCATGAATGTGACAAAATTATCAGATATGACATGATGCCTCAAAAATGTTTGGGACCTTCGGGTCATTCAGTTGACAAACATTGAGTTGCGGCATGATGCCATTGAATATTGAAACGAAGTATAGAATGTGAGAACATAAAAAGTTAGTGTGAGAAATACGAGATGATACGAAGTCTGAGTCACAGACTCAAGATATGTTTGGTTGTTTGAATAAGACGCGCGTTGCATGATCGAATGGACTTGAAAAATGAATTGGACATAATCTCTCGTGTACGGGTGTTCCCTCGACCGGGTTTGTACCGAGGCGCCGGGACCGTTTAGCCTAAGAGGGATGTTAAACTTTGTTGGACACACATCTCTAAGATGATTAGCGACCGATTATGGATGTGAACGTTGTATTGATTGGTATGCAACAGTAAGCCTCAGGTTATTGGGATAGCAACCCATCTCGTGAGGCACCAAGATGCCCAAATTGAGAAAAGAAAATAAAAAGAGAAACAACTTTAGTCCATTCTGGCACGGATACGCCAACGACCTTCATATAGTTAAAGAAGGGTGGACCGAAAGTGCAGAAACAATAGATCCTACACAGAGCACTTATAACATGACAGGAAAGGAATTAGACGTATTCACCTTGCATCAGTGTAAGGGCGAGTGTGTCAGCGTTGGTAAGAAGTCACGAAACAACACGAGATTGCTATTGGTTGCCTGTTTGCTTATGTGAATTGAAATAACATGCTTGCCATGATAATATGCTTACTACTTTCGAATATGCCATGAAACAGATCCTAAGGAGAACATAGAAAGATAACTAAATTATGTGATGCATAAATCAATTACATAACAAATGTCAGTTTATTTAAGTTGGTCTTTGATCAGTACAGCGAGGACGAAAGTACCAATCCCCTACTAGTTTTCTAGCAGGTTCAGGAAATGGTCTGCTTGCGGCGGAGCTTCATTTGATCTCGCTGAGACATGGAATGTCGTAGCATTTGAAGCGTGCGATCGCATTGACGCTCGGACTTGCAACAAGATTGATGCAGCCGAGATATAGAAGGCATGATGTATGGAATAGTGAAATCCTTTGTGGGCAAGAGAGAACTTGAGTGTTGTAGCCAATCTGACAAATTCAGTTAGGCTATTAAAAGCCTTTATATTCTCAGTTCATTTATCAATAAAGAGAATTGTTTCGTATACTCTATTTTCTTCCATTTCCTAATATCAAATCAAAGATAACCATTTGAGAACTTGTCATCTTGCCTTGTACGAGTGCAACTCCAGACTCGTACGGCATCACGCCCTAGCGAGAACGATGATTCGGATAAATCGATAAAGGATTTATTATTTATGTTTTCCTGAATAATTAGTTATCTTGCCTTATTACTAACTGATTTCGAAATTATTCATTAATTATTATTTATGATAAAGGATTTATTATTTATGTTTTCCTGAATAATTAGTTATACAAACAGTTAATTAATTTTTAAGTACTTGGAATAATTAATGAGTTTGTAACTAATTAGTCAGACAGTTGAGAGTAATTAAAAATCTGTTTACTTGATTTTGAAAAAAATCTGTTGAATATTGAAAAACTGTTTGATTTTTTGAATTTGAAATTTGTTAGGATTAATATTTAAAAATCTGTTTTCTATTTTGATTTTTGAGAAAACTGTTCAAAATTTGAATTGGAAATCTGTTAGTTATTCTCTAACTAATTTAGTACAGGTGTACACTAAAGACCCCCAGATCTATAGTTATTTACTGCTGCTACCACTATAGAGATTAGCCTCAGATCTATAGTTATTTACTACTCTGCCACTCCCTACACACACACACATACACAATATTTTATTATAAATATTACACAATTCCCTAGTCACTGACACATCACATCACTGACACACTACAGTCACTCTCTCTCTATAAATTCTCTCTCCTGGCCGATCCTGGCCGATCTCCGCCGTGATCCTCGCCGGAGTTCTGTCGGTTGCCACCAATTCTTCATCAAGCACCGCCGACCCTGACCACCACCCATCACCAATTCCGGCCGAGATCCACCTCACTGAGGAGTCACTCGGCGTAGGCCGACCAGGAGTTCCTCTACAGAGACGTGCCCCAGTTCCGGAGCATCCCCAAGCCGTCGCCAGTCCTTATCTCGCCGAACAAAGCCATTCACACCGTAGGATCGCAATCACCTCGACTTCTGTACCGCCTTGGGGGTCATACCGCCCTTTCGAGATCCGTACCGGCTCTTCGACGTTCGAGCCGCCAGTTCGAAGCCGTGCCAGCCTCATAGACGGTACGTCTAGAGACGCGTGTGCCACGAAGCGCGAGTCACCGTCTCCTTGAAAGTTGTGCCGACCGACGGAGGACGAAGTCACCATCGCCTTTGCTACTGCAGAGCCGAACCTAGCCGCCTCCTAGCTGGAGTTCGACGAAGACCCCCGTCGTGCTCGGATCCTTATCGATCGTACCATCACAGCAGCCATTGTCGTTTGGATCTCGCCGTTGGCCGTCGTTGAGGTAAACTTCCTCTCAATCTCTCGAATCTCCTTCTTCTAGCTCTTGGTGTTAGGGTTTGAATTGGGGGTTTGGGGCTTGGGTACGTGCAGCCATAGGAGGAAGAGATGGAGAAACATGGAAGGGGATGAAGTGTACGGCTGAGAGTAGTGTAGGGGAGATAGGGTTTTTAATTGAGTAGTTTTCCTAACTATAGACAATGAGAAGAGGAGCTGAGAATTACTCGACTGATCTAATAGGAAGAAGAAGAAGAAGAAGAAGAGTAGTGGAGTGGAAGAGATGAGAGGAATGGTTTTTTTTTAGCTGAAGAAAAAGTGTGATGGAGAAGAGTAGGGATAATGCTGTCGGCTGGCTGATTGATTGGGAAGTGAGAGAGTATTGAGAGAAGTGGTTTATTTGTTTGACTGTAAATTTTTGTGGAGAGGCCATGTGGCCGGGTGCTCCTCCAGGAGTGAAAGGGAGGTTGTTGACTGCTTGTGAGTAATGATTAATTTCTCTTTTGTTAATGTCATGTGACCCTTCGATTTTAGAGCCGAAAGACTAATGACTCTTCGAATTTTTAAAGCCACATGGCGTGGTTGAATTGACAAATATTGAAGGCTCGAGATAGAGGCTGACAGTGGAACTTTTGGGCTGTGAGTAGCATTGAGAGAATTGGGATTTTATTTGAGGGCTGGGAGTTGGCTCTTCGGGAAACGAAAAGCTGGCTTGACTTTTCAAAGTTGAAGAATCATTTAGGCCGGGTCAGAGTGCGGGTTATTTTGAGTTTAGTTTATATGATCCGGTCTAGTAAAGTCGTTCTGGGCTACAGTATTTTGTTAAATAATTATGTAACTATTAACTCTGTGGGTTAATTTGGGCTGGATGATTGGGCTGAGCTCTATGGTCTGGGTTGAAGTTGTAGTCGGGCTGGACAGGTTTGAGTTAAGCATAGGCTGAGTTTATTATATAGGTTTTCCTGTTAAAGTTTGTTAGTTGTTAACTTTATGGCCTATAGAGATTAGTAGGTTTTGGATTAACATTTTTTAAACAAAATGTCCTAATATTTCTTGCCAAAAATTGTAATAAATCAAAAATATGTTCTAAAAGTTTATATAATTAGAATCATTTTTCTAGCTAATTGTTCTAATATGTTTCTAAAATATGGTAGCCAGTATAAATTTTACTAGTTTATTAGTAGTGATTTCATAGTTAGTCTATAAGTTAGAGATTTTTTGAGAGCTAATTTTATGTATAAATATTATATAGCTAGCTTGATTAAATAATTGTCGAATTACTTCTAAATAAATAAGTTAGATAAATTGGAATATTATATTGGTATAAATGTTTTTATTTGTATATATATATATATATATATATATATATATATATATATTAGTATTTATTCTAGTTGGTATCTAGTAAATATTTGGTTTAATTTTGTTTACTAAATACTTTGCTAGAAAATGTTCTATTGTTTTCTAAAATAAATTCTTTACTAGATATAGCTTAAAACATTACTTTGATTAGACTATAAATATATTTTCTAGAATATTATTTTAGCTAATGTATATTTTCATTAGTTAGCTTATGGTCATTGTTGGCCAATATATATATAATTTAGCTAATTAGCTTTTAGTTAACTTGCTTAATATCAACCTGACAAAATTGTACAAACTACCAGGTGATCCTTCACATCTATGAAGTATTACTCCCGTACTTCCAAGGCGAGGCAAGTACACTGACTCGACTTGTACTCTGTATTTCTGTCTTACATCCATGTGCCATGTTCTCATATCGGACACGAGATACACACGATTGTCTTGTACATTGTTAATTGCTTGTGAGTCATTGTTTATTGCGAGGATTGGGGAAATATTAGCTTTTGTGTGACCATACCCAACATAGGTATTATGGATAGCCTAATCGTACACTTCACGTACGATGAAGCCGGACCTTGTAGAATTGATTGACTCATTGACTCATTGATTGATTGTGCTCCCTAGCCGGTCACACATTAGTTTAATATTTCAAATTGCCACACTTGCATATTAATTGTCGTGTTCATTGCCTTGTACATTGATAGCCGTATTCATTGTCTAGCATATTGATTGTCGTCTATTGCCTGTAGTTTTACATTTCATTTTTGGTACCTTAGTTTCATTTCCATTTCTGGTATTCTGGTTTCACCTTGTATTCTGTACTACAGATTACATTGTATATTATCTTGTCTGGGTTGTACTTTCCTCTTTTACTGAAAAGATATGTTGTAGGTGAGCTTGGGCCACATGGAGCATATGATTCTATTGGATATTGCAGCTTTTATTTTTATTTACTTTCTGGAGATTGTATATTCATTATTGTATATTTATTTTATTGACCGGATTTGTCTTCGGCTGATTTTGTACTAAAAAGACTTGATGGATATTGGTGATCATCCTGGGAACGTTATAAAAGCTGTGTTTGTTTACATTACATTATGACTTGGAGTTTTCTTTAGTATTGTACAGCTTACTTCGTCGTGTCCATCGACGAAGGCTGGGCATGTCCGACTCGTATCCGATTATTCGGAAGCGGGTCGTGACATGTTTTTAGTGGTGGCCCATACAGGTCTGTTCTAATAGCACTTAGACAATAAAGTGTTATTGGAGGACCAGCGAAAGCTAAGGAAAACTCATCACAGCATAGGAACCGCAGGAAAATGGTTTATGGTTTATGGTTATTGATATTTAAAATTTAAAATTTTGATTTTTCTTATGATTTTTTAGTTTAGTTTATGATTTTTCTAGGACATAGCAATCAACAGTTTATTTTTCTGTTACAGGATGGTCGCCACGACGAACACTGTGACTAGCGAGCAGCCTGCACCCAATGCGCAGGAGCAGATTCCACTGCCTCCGCCTCAGCCGCTTCCTTCGACGATGACGTTCGACGACACGCAGATGACGGCCATGTTTCAGCAGTTCATGGAGGCCCAGAACCACCAGGCTGCGGTTCAGAGAGGCTCAGAGTCAGCAGGCCACACAGTTCAGAGCGACCGTTGTCG
This sequence comes from Iris pallida, assembly GCA_029216955.1. Lineage (NCBI taxonomy): Eukaryota > Viridiplantae > Streptophyta > Magnoliopsida > Asparagales > Iridaceae > Iris > Iris pallida. The sequence continues at coordinate 6,055,394 of JANAVB010033819.1, forward strand.
ACGCACTCAGGACCAGGGAGCCAGCTCCACCAGCAGCGCCGACACGACCAGTACCAGCAGTACCGAGGCCAGGAACTGCCAAAGACTATCAGAACCTCTGTTCGATGGATTTTTGGAGCCATGAGGGGATAGTCTACGCGGACGAGTGGCTAGAAAGTGCTGAACGAACATTGAAGATGGCAAGAATCCCGGATGATTTGAAGGTCGAAGTTACGATCATACGACTTTTCAACATTACTAGGGCTTGGTACCGGGAGGATCCCCAGTTAGCGGAGCCTGAGGTTTCCTGAAAGGATTTCAAACTGCTGTTCCAGGAGAAGTTCTTTTCGGATGTGGAACGGGACGAGCTTCAGATGTAGTTTGATGTATTGCAGCAGGGGAGTATGATTGTGGCACAATATACATCAGAGTTCACTCGACTCAGCAGGTTCGCAGAGAACCTAGTCAGCAAACCGCAGGAGAGGGCTTGGAAGTTCAAGAAGGGCCTCACCAGGAAGTTTCGACATACAGTAGCTATCAGTCAGGCCACTACCTATACGAGCATCCTTAAAGTTGCTCAGTGGTTGGAGAAGGAGATGGATCTGAAGCTCAAGCGGGACCGAGACATTGGCGCCAACAGTTCCTAGGGTCCACCGAAGCCGACCGACACTCAGTAGAGGCCTCCTCAGCATCAGCATCATCTTTCTGTTCGAGCTCTGACATCACCGAGGCAACAGAGACAGATCCAGACTTCGATATACTTTTCTTGCGCATACTGTAAGAGGCCGGGATACTGTGTCGAGGAATGCCGCAAGAAGTTAGGGAAGTGCTTGGTTTTTGGATCTGCCACTCACCAAGTGAGAGATTGTCCTGCAGCTTTCACTCGTCAGGAGCCAGCACCAGAGCAGCAGCAGGAGGACCCAGTCTTTGAGGATCAGTAGTAGCTGCAGGAGCGCAGCCGGATGGACCGTTATCTTTCCTACTTGCTTGTAGTAGCTAAATTTCCTTTCATTGCCTATTTTGAGGCTTGTCTCTGAGTTTTTCTTGTATTCACTATTTTCGTATTGTCTACTGACTACTTGTTAGTCCTTGTTATTTTACTCCATAAATAAATCATTAGTTTTTGTTGTCTTTAATAAATTTTGTTTGATTTTATACACTACAAAACCCTTGAAATTTTGAGGACGAAATTTTTGTAAGGGGGGTAGATTTGTGACTCCCTTAACCGATTTATGGTAAATTTTATATTTTTCCTAAAATTTTCTATTGGAAGTATAATATTATTCCATATGAGTTCTTTAGATTAATTATTTATTAATATTGCTAAAGTTTGATTTTACTGTCAAGGCTGATTTTTAATACTGGGTATTACAAATTCTAGTTTTCCTACTTAACTACAAAATTGTTGTTATTACTAACTGATTTTGAAATTATTAATTAATTATTATTTATGATAAAGAATTTATTATTTATGTTTTCCTGAATAATTAGTTATACAAACAGTTAATTAATTTTTAAGTACTTGGAATAATTAATGAGTTTGTAACTAATTAGTCAGACAGTTGAGAGTAATTAAAAATCTGTTTACTTGATTTTGAAAAAAATCTGTTGAATATTGAAAAACAGTTTGATTTTTTGAATTTGAAATCTGTTAGGATTATTATTTAAAAATCTGTTTTCTATTTTGACTTTTGAGAAAACTATTCAAAATTTGAATTGGAAATCTGTTAGTTATTCTCTAACTAATTTAGTACAGGTGTACACTAAGGACCCCCAGATCTATAGTTATTTACTGCTGCTACCACTATAGAGATTAGCCTCAGATCTATAGTTATTTACTACTCTGCCACTCCCAACACACACACATACACAATATTTTATTATAAATATTACACAGTTCCCTAGTCATTGACACATCACATCACTGACACACTACTGTCACTCTCTCTACAAATTCTCTCTCCTGGCCGATCCTAGCCGATCTCCGTGGTGATCCTCGCCGAAGTTCTGCCGGTTGCCACCAATTTTTCATCAAGCACCGCCGACCTTGACCGCCACCCATCACCAATTCCGGTCGAGATTCGCCTCACTGAGGAGTCACTCGGCGTAGGCCGACCGGGAGTTCCTCTACAGAGATGTGCCCCAGTCCCGGAGCATCCCCAAGCCGCCGTCGGTCCTCATCTCGCCGAGCGAAGCCATTCAACACTGTAGGATCGCAGTCACCTCGACTTCTGTACCGCCTTGGGGGTCATGCCGTCCCTTCGAGATCCGTACCTGCTCTTTGACGTTCGAGCCGCCAGTTCGAAGCCACGCCAGCCTCGTAGACAACACGTCTGGAGACAAGTGCGCCACCGAAGCTCGAGTCGCCGTCTCCTTAGAAGTTGTGCCGATCGACGGAGGACGAAGTCACCGTCGCCTTCGCTACTGCAGAGCCGGACCTAGCCGCCTCCTCGCCGGAGTTCGACGAAGACCCCCGCCGTGCTCGGATCCTCACCGATCGGACCATCACAGCAGCCGTTGTCGTTTGGATCTCGCCGTTTATCACTACCACATTCTAGTGTGAGATTATTTTTGTCATTTTGGGGTATTTTTAAATTTATTAGAATTAATTAGAATTTATGGGAATTTTAGGAATTTATTTGAAATTGTTTGAATAGGTTGACTTTTGACTAGTGTTGACTTTGTAGACCTACCTAGAAGCTAACCCTAGTTAGTGGGCCATGGTTAGGTCAAGTGACCCTAGTCTAACCTAGCCTAGCACTTGGTTTAAGTCATTTTAGCAAATAGGATTAGAAGTCATAAGTCATGACTTGTGGTTTTAGAACCTTGTTTAAATTAATATACATTTAGCTTTGTAGCTTGGCCCAAGGCCCAACCAATTGACTAAACCCTAACCCAAAGCCCTAGTGGCCGACCACCCTATGCCTAGGGATTCCCCCCATATAAAATCCCTCTCAAAACTAGGGTTGCCTCTTTTCTTTAGGAAGAGCCCTAATTTCAAGGAGGTAAGCTTCATGCCATTTTAATTCTAGAGCCCCTTTCCTATTCCTATTTCCTTCTAAATTGTTCCAAAAGGACCTAATAGGCCTGCATTTACTGTTATTGAGCTTCCATTTCAGTTTGAGGTAGATTTGGATTGATTTGGTCATCAAGCAAGGAGCTAGGAAGAGGCTTTTTCTATTGAAGTTTCACAAGAAGGTATCTTCTTCAAATCTCAGTAAAACTTCATTTAGTTTTCATGTATAGGAAGCCTAAGAGCCCCCCCTAAGGTCTGTATAGGTTTCATGTCCAGAGTCGGATGATTCGTGTCCATTCTGGACACGTATTAGAGCACTGGACAGGGTGTTCGACCAAGTGCCACAGAGGGCAGGTCGATCGTGTTAGCCTAATATTTTTGAATAGGAAATAAGTTCTAGATCTAGCCTTATGATTCCTGTCCTTGTGTCTTTATTTTCGTGTCGTGGTGTATCATTTTATTGCTGTGGACACGCGCGCGCACACGGCCGCGCGCTGCTACAGGGATCCCCTGCTACTCGGGCCCTGTAGCGGACACGACACGCCACTATTCGACTCAAAACTCGACACGAGGCTAGGGGCACGAACTGACAAGCCATGTGTCAAGTCTCACGTGTTCCCGTGTTGTGTCGAAGAAGATTTTAATCCCACACGGGGATTTGCCTGTAGGCAGTGCATTGTTGTGTATCATCCTTGTGTTTTTTGCTGTGGACATGCCGTGTCAGGCTTTTGGAAGATACGATTGAGTTGTGTGGGGTTGTGCACGAGGGTGTATTCATTTCTCCAATCATTAGATCATGATTTAATTAATTGCAAATCGATTTCTCTATAAAACCAAATGTCTGATACTGTCAATTATTTTCCTATACATTTCCAGTTTTCAAAATTGATATTGTTAATAATTTAAACCCTACATTGATGTTTAATTACTAAGTTTTGGGTTTTTAAACTTGTTCCTATACATGTTGTCTTGCCATGCTCGATTTGGTGTTTGTTGAAGGGTGTGGACTGAACTGGGAATTGGTTGGGTTTATTTGTTAAAACTGAGATTAGAGTACAGGAATTGCATTGCCATATTAATCCTTGTTTGTCTACATTTCTGTCAACCTTAAATTTCAGTTTCCTAGTTAAACCTGAGAATTTGGCTATGTGTTTCCTGCATTCATGTGACACTCTTTGTTCATTGCCAACATCCAGTTTATTCTTCCTATTAAAATCTGGAACAGTTGGGTTGTTCTTCAGAATGAGCTTTAAGTTCAAGTTAAGAAAATCTGAGATTTGTTGGATAAATCTAAACACTGAGTTTGGAAGGCAATGTATTGGTTTCCCTTCCTTTCTTTCCATTTGATTTAAGTTCCAGTTGATACAAAACCTGAGTTTAGGTAAAAGTTCACTTTTGTTTAAATTATTAACCTGAGATTGAATGGACTATGTATTGATCTCCTAATCCCTGTTACATGCTGCCCTTCACATCACTGTTTAGTTTTTCCTGAACACACACAGTATACCCACACTTGAATTCCTGTGAACACAAGTAAACACACAGTATTTGCCTTCACTGCTCACTGTTGGAGTATTTTCCTGCACACTTATTAGCCAATGTACACACACACAACTCTTCATATTGTTCACTGTCACATAATTAATTCCTGCACCATTGAACTACTGTCACTGCCTATCTAGTCTCACAAACATTACACACACCCTTATATTCCTCTACTACCATCTAACTGTACACAGGCTCACCTATTCACTCTTTGTCCACATACACAAATCTGTAAACACACAGTTTTTCCTGTTCACACAGTCACTTGACACACACTTCACTGTTTTTCTGTGCCAAAACATACAGGCCCTGTCACTACCACATTTCTAGTGTGAGGGTATTTTTGTCATTTTTGGGTAAATAAAATTTATTAGTATTAATTAGAAATTATAGGAATTTTTAGAAATTATTTTGGATTTATTTGGACTAGTTTGATTTTTGGCCAGTTTTGACTCATGTAGACCAACCTAGGAACTAACCATGGTTAGTTGGGCTTGGTTAGGTCAAGTGACCCTAGTCTAACCTAGTGTGACTCAAGTTAGTGGTTAGTGATTCATAGAACTAGAATTAGAAATTTAGAAATCATTTGATTTGGTGAATGGCTTGTGGTTTCACAAGTCATTATGTGACTTAGCTAGATTGGACTCAAACCTAGCTCAACCCTAACCCAAAGTCAAGTGGTCGGCCATCCTAACTGAACCTAGGGATTCCCCCCCCCCATTATAAATATCCTCCTAGTTTTTAGGGCTAGCCTCCCTCCTTAGAAGAATAGCTCAAGGTTGGAAAGAGGTGAGTTCTTGCATAGAAAAATCCATTATAATTCCAATATAGGTCCTAAATTCCTCAAACTTGTTGCAACAGTTCCTAATGATGATTTTCTTGCTGTTGTGAATGTTTGGTTCAGTTTGGAGTTAATTTGGAGGATTTGGGATACCAAGTGAGGAGCTCACAAGAAGGCTTTTTCTATTGAACTTCACATAGAGGTATCTTTTCCATTTCTCCATGAAACTCCTGTCAATCTTCATCAATAGGAACCCTAAGTGATCCCCCTAGGGTTTGGATACGTTTCGTCCCTGGTGTAGGAGTTTTCGTGTCGTTTTGGACACGTATCAGCTCCTAGCCGTAGGTGTTTGACAAAATGCCTCAGTGAGCATTTTGTACGGTTTTTGAATTGTGTTTGAATAGGAAGCATCGATTTGTAGTCGCTTACACGTTTTTGGGACACTGGGGTGGTCCCTGTGTCGCGTCGTATCATTTTGGGACACGCGCACGCACGGTTCTGTGGCGCGCACACGAGCACTGTAGCTCCCCTGCTACCAGCATGCTCGTGCGGGCTGCACAGGACACGTGGACACTTGAAACTCGACACGAAGGAAGGGGCAGTGTCTATCATGACACTCCCCAAGTCTTGTGTCGGTTGGTGTCGTGTCGGACACAAAAAACCGTGTACACGAGGACTGGTTCTGTACACTGTACTGTATGATGTTCCTGTGGTTTAAGATCTTGTAAAGTGTATTTAATTGATGTTTAAATTGATAATTAGATTCTAAATATGATGTTAAATCTCTGTTATGATAGGATTTGCAATTTGTTAGAATGTTAATGAGTTGTGGTTTCGAATTTGCAATGTGGTTTGTGAAATCCTGATACACATGTAACACCGATACCTTGACTTCACTGTTGTATAATTCATGTTTTACTTTTAATTGTTCAACAATTTCTTCCCACATATCACTAATACCATGTTAGCTAACTGTAGATTAATGGTTGTACAATTATGACATGATTAGATGCTCTTCATGTTAAGCTTTGTTGTGTAAATTTGGGAAGGGGGTTGGACAGGTACATTGTGGTAACAGTGAGGAATACCACTGTTCAATCCCTGTACACTCTATAATCCAGGTTCCAGTTTAATTTCCTAACCCAAACTTCCCTGTTAACTTGATGATCAATCTATGTTAATTCCCTACATGCTGTTAATTCATGTTACTTCATGTTTATGATTCAAATTGGGTTTTCAATGGGCAGTAGAAATTCAAGGTAGGGTATGGGAATAGAAGTTTTGACTGATAAATCAAACCTGAGATTAAAGTGCATGATTGATTCCCATCCTTTCCTTCTTACTGAGACTTGTTCTCAGAATCTGAGTTTTGGGTTAACTGAAAACTGGAAATTGGTTAGGTTATTTATTGAAGCCATGAACTATTTTTCCTGTGCACTTTGACACTGTTTTGTTCCCTTTTCATCACCAATGTTTTCCTGCACTTAATACACTGTCCACACACTGTTACTTTTCTTCACTGTTGATATTTACCTGTACACTGCATTTTCCTGAACACAGGCCACATTGTACTGTCACTTGCTGTTCTTTCTCTCCACTGCTTGTTTACTGAAACATACATGACACACTCATTTTCCTCTCATGTCATTATTCCTGCACACCATTGCACAGTTACACATTTCTTCCCTGTTTCTATTTCCTGCAGATAATTACATTCTTCACTGCTCTTGTTGCATTCACTGTCATTTACTAGTTCCTGCCTATCACCTATACACACACACAGCTTATTGTTTTCCTGTACACTGTATCCTTATAATCCCTGAACACATGTTGTACACCCCTCCACATATTGTTCCTTGCACACACTTTTCTTCACTAATATATATTGCTTTACTGATTTCCTGTTTCCCACACACACAAGACTATAATTCCTGCACATTCCTACTGTCCTATTGCACTATTCACACACAAGCTTTCCCTCTTCACAGATTTCACCCCATGACACCCTTGCAACTACACACACACACATATTGTTGCACATATTCTTCTCATGCCTGTCTATATTAATATATATATACATATCATGTTCACTCTAGTATAGATGTAGTTGTGTGTATATAATGAATAATGTGGCTTCATGTATGAGTTGTGGGTTGTAAATAGTGTAGATCAATGATGTATGGTTATTATAGGCTTGTATTATATATATACTCTATGTATGTGTTGGGGGTGTATAAGTGTAAGCCTTACTCATGTATACATGAAGTTCTTGATAGATAGCTAATGTGAGGTAAATTGATGTGTGTTGTTTGCTAGTTGTATAGCCTAGGATTGGTGTGTGTTGTCTAGAATAGAGAATTAGACTTGGTTGACCTAGTTTGACTTCCAGGGTTGACCAGAGTTGACCAAGAGTTGACTTTGGTCTAGATTGACTTAGAATCATATAGAATGCATAGTAGGACTCCATTTTGATATTCTGGACTTGTTGTGACTTGTGATATTCTGATTAGGATCCAGACACCACTCCTTGGACAGTACGTTTCATACCGGACACTCAGTTACAGGCGAGTACATTCTCTGATTATTTCATATCCTGCTTAGAATTATTACCTGCAGTAGATTACTTTACTTGTACTGTCACGTTGGTCACACGGATTGGTACTATATGGATCTTTACATGCGATGTTATCCCCCTCAGAAGCATCGGGTACATTGTGCTTGTGCGTTTCACTTACATCATGTACTCCTGTGCTTTCATTACATGTGCACTCCTGTGAATCTTGTACTCTCATGTTCATGGAGCCCCATGTATACTATCATGTGCACCCTATATGGGCCCCCATGTGATATCCTGTGCAATAACATAACCTGTTTAGATCCTTGTGTATTGATTGGGGATACGGGGGAGTGCTAGTAGTCGTGTGAACATTTCTATTGTAGTGTAGATTCCTGTGCAACCTCGACATCCTGTGCAAATCTATCCTGTTCACATGTGCTATCTCGTACTCTGATTCACTAGTCACTGCTAGTTCTCTATGTATAGTAGATATTTACATTACAGTTCTCTTCCGATTTACATACAGCATTCTTTCAGTACTTGTATCTTACTTTACTGCATGTTCATATTTTCTAACCTGCTATGAATTGTTGAGATGTACTGTGCTCGCTCCTGTCCTGACTGGACCTGTTGAAAATATTACAGAGGACGAGGAGGAGGCTTGCCTGGACACCTATTACGGGGCAGCCCTTGATGACACCTGTGAGCTGGACCCTCTGGAGGATCCAGCAGTAGCTGAGGACCTTCCCCCGACTGTTTAGACTAGTTTAGATAGTTTATTATCTTTTGTAGTCTGGAGACTTGTTTAGTTAGACTCTTATTTTGGAGATCAGTTTTGTATATATTCTTTTATCTGAGACTTGTACTGCTGGGATTATCTTAGACTATGGTTTTATCTATTTCATTTCCTTGAGTTCTATTCATATCGTGCTATATCTTCCTTAGTTGTGATTGAGTTTCTATTGCTATGTCACCCCCATTCGGGGAGTATAAACTGTTTAGATATTTACATTGCTAGATGTTGTGACCTAGGACAGCGTTCTACTGCCGACACTGCGGTGTAGGCTGGACGTATTCACGTCTCGTGCCCTTACTCTAGGGTGCGGGTCGTGACACGTTTTTAGTGGTGGCCCATGCAGGTCGACTAGAAGTGTAGTGGTACTCGAACTAGAGTATCGCTGCAGCCTGCTATAGGATATAGGATATAAATTTTAAGATACTCAGTCACTTTAGGAAATCTTCTTTTATTGCCATCTAAATCCTTTTGTCTGCTGATCCTTTGAATTATAATTGTCCGCCTTTGTTATTTCGTTTCTTTCTCAGAAGTTGATACTCTTGTTTGTCTATCTTCAGGATGGTAGAGACTCGTTCGCAGCGTACCGTTCATGATGATACTATAGAGGGGACTGCTACCTCTCAGCCAGCACGGCGAGGCCAGGGGACTGCAGCTCTTGTCACCTCAGCTCGTGTTGAGACTTCGGCAGCCGCAGCAGGGGACATGCATCCACCGACTGGGAGGCAGGACCCGGTCTATCCAGAGGATCCTTTCCAGCCACCACCGCCTCCAGGACATGTGGACGCAGCTCAGATGTTCGCATATTTTCAGAAGTTCATGGACCGACAGCAGGCTCGGCAGGATAGAGGCATGGAGTTGGCTGTCACGACAGCCGCAGCTCGACCGGTGGTGCAGCAGCAGAGGACACCAGGGATCGAGCAGTTTCAGAAGATGAGCCCTAGAGACTTTATGGGGACAGAGGGGATCCTATAAGTTGATGAATGGATCGAGCAAATGGAGGAGATCTTCCGCTTGGCCAGGATCCCGGCAGACCTTCAGATCGAGGCCGCAGCTAGCCGGATGTGAGATCTTGCTCGCACCTGGTATCAGTAGGACCCCAGGGTGGGAGTACCAGGGCAGACTTGGGAGCAGTTCCGGGGCTTCTTCAAGAAGAAGTTCTTCCCGGATTCAGCAGTCAGAGCCTTGGAGACGCAGTTTGAGAGCTTGGTCCAGGGGAGCCTCTCAGTTGAGGAGTATACGGGAGAGTTTGGTCGTCTCGGCAGGTTTGTTGAGGGTCTGAGCGAGACGACGAAGGCCCAGAGGTTCTGAAAGGGTCTAGTCAAGGAGGTGAAGTCCCTGACCAAGGGGAACCGAGATGCTACATTTGAGGAGATCTTGACGGGCGCGCTGCTAGCAGAGGATGATCTTGAGCTTAGGCTCAAGAGAGGGAGAGACCCAGCTGGGGGCTGTAGCAGCAGCGAGGGCCAGGCCAAGAGGCCTCATTTTCAGCACCAGCAGCCCAGGCAGTTTCAGTCGCAGCCGATTCAGCAGAGGCCGGCTCAGCAGCAGCATCAGGCACCCAGGCAGACAGTCAGTTGCACCTTCTGCAAGAAGCCAGGGCATGGATGGAATGAGTGCAGGAAGAGGCTCGGGAAGTGCCTTTTCTGCAGAGCAGCAGATCACTAGATGAGGGATTGTCCTAGGTCTGTTGGACGAACAGCTCAGGGAGGTAGAGCCAGAGCTCCAGTAGGTCAGCAGCGGGGACCAGCCCTGCCGACGCAGCAGCAGAGGTTCGTCCAGCACCAGCAGCAGGCCAGGGGAGGCCATTAGGGGCGAGCTTTCGCCATGGCAGCTGGAGATGCAGAGGTGACTGGAGAGCTGATTGCAGGTTTGATTCTTCTCGACTCCAGTCCAGCAGTTGTATTGTTTGATTCTGGTGCATCGCATAGCTTCATTTCAGTATCTTTTGCGATTAGATACGGTATCATAGCTGAATCGTTGCCTAGGACTTACAAGATCACGACCGGGGGTGGTATTATCCTCGTGAGTGATGTTTGTAAGGGTCGGAGAGTAGTTTTGGGAGGCCGTGAGTTGGAGGTGAGCCTGCTCGTAATGCCATTGCCGAACTACGATATAGTACTAGGCATGGATTGGTTGAGCAGGCACCACGCCAGCATCGATTGCAGAGGGGGTAGAGTTCTGTTCAGAGTGCCGGAGGAGCCAGAGTTCGAGTATTCCAGACGTCAGGCGGAGCAGAGCAGCGGAGTCTTCTGTGGAGTCTCGGTCGAGGAGCAGACGATTCCACACCCCTTGATAGCAGAGTACATGGATGTTTTCCCGGAGGAGTTGCCAGGACTGCCACCAGACAGGGACATAGAGTTCTCGATAGACTTGGTTCCAGGAGCGGAGCCCATTTCTCAGCATGTCTATCGGGTGAACAACAGCGAGCTGGTGGAGCTGAAGAAGCAGGTGGATGAGCTACAGGACAAGGGCTTCATCCGCTCTAGTTCATCGCCTTGGGGTGCACCAGTGTTGTTTGTGCCGAAGAAGGATGGGTCAGTACGCATGTGTATTGACTATAGGGCACTCAACAACCTCACGATCAAGAACAGATACCCACTACCGCGGATCGACGATCTATTTGACCAGTTGAGCGGAGCTCGGGTATTTTCTAAGATTGATCTGAGGTCGGGATATCACCAGGTGAAGGTGAAGGGGGAGGATATTCCCAAGACCGCTTTCAGGACGCGGTATGGACAGTTCGAGTTTTTGGTTATGCCGTTTGGGCTAACCAATGCACCAGCTGTGTTTATGAACCTTATGAACAAGGTGTTCCATCAGTATCTGGATCAGTTTATAGTAGTGTTTATTGATGATATCTTGATTTATTCCAAAACTGAGGAGGAGCACGAGGAGCATCTGCAGATAGTGCTGGAGATTCTCAGGAAGGAGCAGCTTTATGGAAAACTCTCCAAGTGTGAGTTTTTCTTGGACCGGGTGGACTTCTTGGGGTACGTGGTGACTGGAGATGGTATCTCAGTTGACCCCAAGAAGATTGTAGCAGTCGAGGCATGGACAGCGCCGACTTCAGTTACAGAGATCAGGAGCTTCCTGGGGCTGGCAGGGTATTACCGGAGATTTGTGCAGGATTTCTCCCGGGTTGCAGAGCCATTGACACGGTTGACCCGGAAGGATACTGAGTATATATGGTCAGAGGAGTGTCAGGCGGCTTTTGATGAGTTGAAGAAGCGGCTGACGACAGCTCCGATTCTGACGTTGCCTTCAGGATCAGGTGGATTCACTATTTATAGTGATGCTTCAGGGAAGGGGCTGGGTTGTGTGTTGCAGAAGCACGGAAAGGTAATTGCCTATGCTTCCAGGCAGTTACGTCCCCATGAAAAGAATTACCCTACCCACGACCTGGAGCTAGCAGCAGTGATTTTTGCTTTGAAGCTGTGGAAGCATTATCTGTATGGTGAGCGGGTGGAGATCTTCACAGATCACAAGAGCCTAAAGTATGTGTTCACTCAGAAGGAGTTGAACATGAGACAGCGCAGATGGCTGGAGTTGATGAAGGATTTTGACATCCTACTTCAGTATCACCCAGGGAAGGCCAACGTGGTTGCCGATGCCTTGAGCAGGTATCCGACAGCCATGTGTTTGACCATGGATCGGCATTTGCTTGCCGACTTGGAGAGCCTTGGGATCGAGGTGATCGTGCCGGGAGTACAGATGCAGCTATGGGGGATGCAGATTCAGTCAGACTTGATGGATAAGATCAAGGCGGCTCAGTTTCAGGATATGGCTTTTCAGAGTATCAGGGAGCAGATCAGTATTGGAGTGGAGGATCCTGAGTTCTCACTTGCAGAGGATGGTGCCCTGAGGCACGGTGCCAGGCTATGTGTGCCTAGCGGGGAGCTCAGAGAGCAGATTTTGCAGGAGGCCCACAGATCCCAGTACTCTATACACCCGGGTGCCAACAAGATGTACCGAGATCTGCGGGAGCATGTATGGTGGTCAGGAATGAAGCGGGAGGTGTCCCACTTCGTAGCGAGGTGCTTGGTCTGTCAGCAGGTCAAGGCAGAGAGATAGAGGCCTGGTGGATTGTTGCAGCCGCTGCCCATTCCCGAGTAGAAATGGGAGCATATCACGATGGACTTCGTATCAGGATTGCCGCATACTCCAGGAGGAAAAGACGCGATTTGGGTCATCGTGGACAGGTTGACCAAATCGGCCCACTTCTTGCCATTTAAGGTGGGTACGTCTACAGAGAGACTGGCGGAGATGTATATACGGCAGATAGTCAGGATCCACGGAGTTCCGGTCAGCATCGTCTCAGATCGGGATAGCCGTTTTACTTCCCATTTCTGGAGGAGTCTGCAGACCAGCTTGGGCACTCAGCTCAAGTTTTGTACTGCATACCACCCCCAGACGGACGGACAGTCAGAGCGGACTATTCAGACTCTCGAGGATATGCTACGGACGTGCGTCCTGGACTTTGGAGGTTCCTGGGAGGATCATCTTCATTTGGTGGAGTTTGCCTATAACAATAGTTTCCAGGCCAGTATCGAGATGTCACCTTTCGAGGCTCTGTACGGGCGTAGGTGTCGTACACCCTTATCCTGGGATGATGTTGGTGAGCGAGCTTTGCTGGGGCCAGAGATGATTGTGGATGCGGCCGAGAAGGTGAAGCTCATCAGGGACAGACTTCGCGTGGTGCAGGACAGACATCGGCACTGGGCCGATAGCCACCGGAGACCCTTGGAGTTTGAGGTACAGATTAGAGTAGGATTAGATTTAGGTTATTGTTTGTGATTTTGATCATGTTTGTTATTTATTATTAATTGAGACCTTGCTTGTGTTTAGGTCGAAGACCAGGTTTTCTTGAGGATATCTCCGACTCGTGGTACGATACATTTTGGTGGAGGCGAAAAGCTTAGCTCGCGCTTCATCGGCCCTTTCGTTATCAGCGGGAGAGTCGGTGACGTGGCTTACAGGCTAGACTTGCCGCCTGTACTTGTGGGGGTCCACAACGTATTTCATGTATCACAGTTGAGATGGTACGTAGCTGACCCTAGCCATGTGCTCGACCATTCGGAGATTGAGGTGGGTCCTTCTCTCAGCTATCTAGAGCAGCCTGTGGAGATTCTGGATCGACGGGAGAAGGTTCTGAGGAACCAGGTGATACCTTTGGTACGCATCGCATGGAGGCATCATTCTCCAGGAGAGTCTACCTGGGAGCGGGAGGATGAGATGCGCGAGCGGTACCCTTATCTTTTTGGACCGTAAGGTATACTTTCTATCCTTCTCATCAGTTGCATTTCGTCTTTCAATTTCGAGGACGAAATTCTTTTAAGGAGGGTAGATTTGTCACTACCACATTTCTAGTGTGAGGGTATTTTTGTCATTTTTGGGGTAAATAAAATTTATTAGTATTAATTAGAAATTATGGGAATTTTTAGAAATTATTTTGGATTTATTTGGACTAGTTTGATTTTTGGCCAGTTTTGACTCATGTAGACCAACCTAGGAACTAACCATGGTTAGTTGGGCTTGGTTAGGTCAAGTGACCCTAGTCTAACCTAGTGTGACTCAAGTTAGTGGTTAGTGATTCATAGAACTAGAATTAGAAATTTAGAAATCATTTGATTTGGTGAATGGCTTGTGGTTTCACAAGTCATTATGTGACTTAGCTAGATTGGACTCAAACCTAGCTCAACCCTAACCCAAAGTCAAGTGGTCAGCCATCCCTAACTGAACCTAGGGATTCCCCCCCTATTATAAATATTCTCCTAGTTTTTAGGGCTAGCCTCCCTCCTTAGAAGAATAGCTCAAGGTTGGAAAGAGGTGAGTTCTTGCATAGAAAAATCCATTATAATTCCAATATAGGTCCTAAATTCCTCAAACTTGTTGCAACAGTTCCTAATGATGATTTTCTTGTTGTTATGATTGTTTGGTTCAGTTTGGAGTTAATTTGGAGGATTTGGGATACCAAGTGAGGAGCTCACAAGAAGGCTTTTTCTATTGAACTTCACATAGAGGTATCTTTTCCATTTCTCCATGAAACTCCTGTCAATCTTCATCAATAGGAACCCTAAGTGATCCCCCTAGGGTTTGGATAGGTTTCGTCCCTGGTGCAGGAGTTTTCGTGTCGTTTTGGACACGTATCAGCTCCTAGCCGTAGGTATTTGACAAAATGCCTCAGTGAGCATTTTGTACTATTTTTGAATTGTGTTTGAATAGGAAGCATCGATTTGTAGTCGCTTACACGTTTTTGGGACACTGGGGTGGTCCCTGTGTCGCGTCGTGTCGTTTTGGGACACGCGCACGCGCGGTTCTGTGGCGCGCGCACGAGCACTGTAGCTTCCCTGCTACCAGCATGCTCGTGCGGGCTGTACAGGACACGTGGACACTTGAAACTCGACACGAAGCAAGGGGCAGTGTCTGTCATAACACTCCCCAAGTCTTGTATCGGTTGGTGTCATGTCGGATACGAAAAACCGTGTGCACGAGGACTGGTTCTGTACACTGCACTGTGTGATGTTCCTGTGGTTTAAGATCTTGTAAAGTGTATTTAATTGATGTTTAAATTGATAATTAGATTCTAAATATGATGTTAAATCTCTGTTATGATAGGATTTGCAATTTGTTAGAATGTTAATGAGTTGTGGTTTCGAATTTGCAATGTGGTTTGTGAAATCCTGATACACATGTAACACTGATACCTTGACTTCACTGTTGTATAATTCCTGTTTTACTTTTAATTGTTCAATCAATTTCTTCCCACATATCACTAATACCATGTTAGCTAACTATAGATTAATGGTTGTACAATTATGACATGATTAGATGCTCTTCATGTTAAGCTTTGTTGTGTAAATTTGGGAAGGGGGTTGGACAGGTACATTATGGTATCAGTAAGGAATACCACTGTTCAATCCCTGTACACTCTATAATCCAGGTTCCAGTTTAATTTCCTAACCCAAACTTCCCTGTTAACTTGATGATCAATCTATGTTAATTCCCTACATGCTGTTAATTCATGTTACTTCATGTTTATGATTCAAATTGGGTTTTCAATGGGCAGTAGAAATTCAAGGTAGGGTATGGGAATAGAAGTTTTGACTGATAAATCAAACCTGAGATTAAAGTGCATGATTGATTCCCATCCTTTCCTTCTTACTGAGACTTGTTCTCAGAATCTGAGTTTTGGGTTAACTGAAAACTGGAAATTGGTTAGGTTATTTATTGAAGCCATGAACTATTTTTCCTGTGCACTTTGACACTGTTTTGTTCCCTTTTCATCACCAATGTTTTCCTGCACTTAATACACTGTCCACACACTGTTACTTTTCTTTACTGTTGATATTTACCTGTACACTGCATTTTCCTGAACACAGGCCACATTGTACTGTCACTTGCTGTTCTTTCTCTCCACTGCTTGTTTACTGAAACATACATGACACACTCATTTTCCTCTCATGTCATTATTCCTGCACACCATTGCACAGTTACACATTTCTTCCCTGTTTCTATTTCCTGTAGATAATTACATTCTTCACTGCTCTTGTTGCATTTATTGTCATTTACTAGTTCCTGCCTATCACCTATACACACACAGCTTATTATTTTCCTGTACACTGTATCCTTATAATCCCTGAACACATGTTGTACACCCCTCCACATATTGTTCCTTGTACACACTTTTTTTCACTAATATATATTGCTTCACTGATTTCCTGTTTCCCACACACACAAGACTATAATTCCTGCACATTCCTACTGTCCTATTGCACTATTCACACACAAGCTTTCCCTCTTCACAGATTTCACCCCATGACACCCTTGCAAC
The DNA here is from genome assembly GCA_029216955.1 of Iris pallida. Taxonomy (NCBI): domain Eukaryota; kingdom Viridiplantae; phylum Streptophyta; class Magnoliopsida; order Asparagales; family Iridaceae; genus Iris; species Iris pallida. Next base: position 6,071,899 of record JANAVB010033819.1, read on the forward strand.
AACACACACACATATTGTTGCACATATTCTTCTCATGCCTGTCTATATTAATATATATATACATATCATGTTCACTCTAGTATAGATGTAGTTGTGTGTATATAATGAATAATGTGGCTTCATGTATGAGTTGTGGGTTGTAAATAGTGTAGATCAATGATGTATGGTTATTATAGGCTTGTATTATATATATACTCTATGTATGTGTTGGGGGTGTATAAGTGTAAGCCTTACTCATGTATACATGAAGTTCTTGATAGATAGCTAATGTGAGGTAAATTGATGTGTGTTGTTTGCTAGTTGTATAGCCTAGGATTGGTGTGTGTTGTCTAGAATAGAGTATTAGACTTGGTTGACCTAGTTTGACTTCCAGGGTTGACCAGAGTTGACCAAGAGTTGACTTTGGTCTAGATTGACTTAGAATCATATAGAATGCATAGTAGGACTCATTTTGATATTCTGGACTTGTTGTGACTTGTGATGTTCTGATTAGGAGCCAGACACCACTCCTTGGACAGTACGTTTCATACCGGACACTCAGTTACAGGCGAGTACATTCTCTGATCATTTCATATCCTGCTTAGAATTATTACCTGCAGTAGATTACTTTACTTGTACTGTCACGTTGGTCACACGGATTGGTACTATATGGATCTCTACATGCGATGTTATCCCCCTCGGGAGCATCGGGTACATTGTGCTTGTACGTTTTACTTACATCATGTACTCCTGTGCTTTCATTACATGTGCACTCCTGTGAATCTTGTACTCTCATGTTCACGGAGCCCCATGTATACTATCATGTGCACCCTATATGGGCCCCCATGTGATATCCTGTGCAATAACATAACCTGTTTAGATCCTTGTGTATTGATTGGGGATACGGGGGAGTGTTAGTAGTCGTGTGAACATTTCCATTGTAGTATAGATTCCTGTGCAACCTCGACATCCTGTGCAAATCTGTCCTGTTCACATGTGCTATCTCGTACTCTGATTCACTAGTCACTGCTAGTTCTCTATGTATAGTAGATATTTACATTACAGTTCTCTTCCTGTTTACATACAGCATTCTTTCAGTACTTGTATCTTACTTTACTGCATGTTCATATTTTCTAACCTGCTATGAATTGTTGAGATGTACTGTGCTCGCTCCTGTCCTGACTGGACCTGTTGAAAATATTACAGAGGACGAGGAGGAGGTTTGCCTGGACACCTATTACGGGGCAGCCCTTGATGACACCTGTGAGCTGGACCCTCTGGAGGATCCAGCAGTAGCTGAGGACCTTCCCCCGACTGTTTAGACTAGTTTAAATAGTTTATTATCTTTTGTAGTCTGGAGACTTGTTTAGTTAGACTCTTATTCTGGAGATCAGTTTTGTATATATTCTTTTATCTGAGACTTGTACTGCTGGGATTATCTTAGACTATGGTTTTATCTATTTCATTTCCTTGAGTTCTATTCATATCGTGCTATATCTTCCTTAGTTGTGATTGAGTTTCTATTGCTATGTCACCCCCATTCGGGGAGTATAAACTGTTTAGATATTTACATTGCTAGATGTTGTGACCTAGGACAGCGTTCTACCGCCGACACTGCGGCGTAGGCTGGACGTATTCACGTCTCGTGCCCTTACTCTAGGGTGCGGGTCGTGACACGCCCTCTCCTTGTATACCAATGTATGTATATATATCATCTACATGAATATGATATATGTATGTATAATGTAATGAATGTATGTATTTAGTATCTATATGAATATAATATATGTATGTATAATGTAATGAGTGTATGTATATATATATTTCTATGATTTAGCTTAAGGTTATATGGGTTATACTTTAGCTTAGGGTGATATAGGATGTATATATATATAATGTGTAGTGTAGTGATATGCATATATTGTGTATGTACTAAGCTTGGCTTGATTAGGCTAAGGTAGACTAGTTTAGACTCAATTAGACTAGATTGACCTAGTTTGACTTCTAGGGTTGACCAGAGTTGACCAAGAGTTGACTTTGGCTTAGATTGACCTAGAATTATGTAGAATGCATAGTAGGACTCCATTTTACTATTCTGGACTTGTAGTGACTTGTGCTATTCTGATTAGGAGCCAGACACCACTCCTTGGACAGTATGTTTCATATCGGACACTCAGATACAGGTGAGTACATTCTCTGATCATTTCATATCCTGCTTAGAATTATTTCCTGCAGTAGATTACTTTACTTGTACTGTCACGTTGGTCACACGGATTGGTACTATATGGATCCCTTCTTGAGATGTTATCCTTAGGGAGCATCAGGTACTACATGTTCTGTGCATTTCACTTGCATGGTGTATCATATGCTTCATTGGTTCTTTGATCACTTACGACATATACTCTTATGATCGTAGAGTCTTCCTAGAATCCTTATCCCATTTATGGGACTACTATGTATCACCTTCGGGGTCTATTACCTTCGGGGTCTATCACCTTCGGGGTCTATTACCTTCAGGGTCTATCACCTTCGGGGTCTATCACCTTCGGGATCTGTTACATAGCATCATAACATAACCTGGCTGGATCCTTGTGTATTGATTGGGGGTACGGAGGAGTATAAGTGGACATGTGAATAATACACTAGTAGTTTTTTATCAGAATCATTCCTTAGTGTCTTATCAGAATCATTCCAGGCCATTTACATGTTCATGATTGTACTCTGACTCACTAGTCACTGCTAGTTCTCTATGTATAGTAGATATTTCTATTCCAGCTCTTCCTGTTTACATACTATTTTCCTTCAGTACCTGTATCTTACTTTACTGCATGTTATATATTTTTTAACCTGCTATGATCTGTTGAGATGTACTGTGCTCGCTCCTGTCCTGACTGGACCTGTTGAAAATATTACAGAGGACGAGGAGGAGGACTGCCTGGACACCAACTACGGGGCAGCCCTAGATGACACCTGTGAGCTGGAGCCTCAGGAGGATCCAGCAGTAGCTGAGGGCCTTCCTCCGACTGCCTAGACTAGATAGTTAGGCTATTATCTTTATGTAGTTGGATCATGTTCTAGTTAGACTCTTTATTTGGAGATCAGTTGTATATATTCTTTTATTTGAGACCTTGTATTGCTGGGATTATCTTAGACTACTATTTTATCTATTTCATTTCCTTGAGTTCTGTTCATATCGTGCTATATCTTCCTTAGTTGTGATTGAGTTTCTATTGCTATGTCACCCCCATTCGGGGAGTATAAACTGCTAGTTATATACATTGCTAGATGTTGTGACCTAGGACAGCGTTCTACCGCCGACACTGCGGCGTAGGCTGGATGTATTCACGTCTCGTGCCCTTACTCTAGGGTGCGGGTCGTGACACGTTTTTAGTGGTGGCCCATGCAGGTCTAGACTAGAAGTGTAATGGTACTCGAACTAGAGTATCATTGCAGCCTGCTATAGGATATAGGACATTAATTTTAAGATACTCAATCACTTAGGAAAATTCCTTTTATTGCCATCTAAATCCTTTTGTCAGCTAATCCTTTGAATTATAATTGTCCGCCTTTGTTATTTCGCTTCTTTCTCAGAAATTGATACTCTTGTTTGTCTATCTTCAGGATGGTAGAGACTCGATTGCAGCGTGCCACCCATGAGGATGCTATAGAGGGGACTGCTGCCTCTCAGCCAGCACGCCGAGGCCAGGGGACTGTAGCTCCTGCCACCTCAGCTCGTGTTGAGATCTCGGCAGTCGCAGCAGGGGGTATGCACCCACCGACTGGGAGACAGGACCCGGTCATTCCAGAGGATCCTTTCTTGCCGCCACCGTCTCCAGGACATGTGGACGCAGCTCAGATGTTCACATATTTCCAGCAGTTCATAGACCGACAGCAGGCTCGGCAGGACAGAGGCATAGAGTTGGCCGTCACGACAGCTGCAGCTCGACCGGTAGTGCAGCAGCAGAGGACACCAGGGATCGAGCAATTTTAGAAGATGAGCCCCAGGGACTTCATGGGGACAGAGGGGATCCTGTATGCCGACGAGTAGATCGAGCATATGGAGGAGATCTTCCGCTTGGCCAGGATTCCAGCAGACCTTCAGGTTGAGGCGCATCTAGCCGGATGCGAGATCTTGCTCGCACCTGGTATCAGTCGGACCCCAGGGTGGGGGTACCAGGGCAGACTTGGGAGCAGTTCAGGGGCTTCTTCAAGAAGAAGTTCTTCCCAGATTCAGCAGTCAGAGCCTTGGAGACGCAGTTTGAGAGCTTGATCCAGGGGAGCCTCTCAGTAGAGGAGTATGCGGGAGAGTTTGGCCGTCTCGGCGGGTTTGTTGAGGGGTTGAGCGAGACGGCGAAGGCCCACAGGTTCCGGAAGGGTCTGATCAAGGAGGTCAAGTCCCTGACCAAGGGGAACAGAGATGCTACGTTTGAGGAGATCTTGACGGGAGCCCTGCTAGCAGAGGATAATCTTGAGCTTAGGCTCAAGAGAGGGAGAGACCCAGCTGGGGGCAGTAGCAGCAGCGGAGGCCAGGCCAAGAGGCCTCACTTTCAGTTTCAGCAGCCTAGGCAGTTTTAGCCTCAGCCGATTCAGCAGAGGCCAGCTCAGTATCAGCAGCAGCCGAGGCAGCACCAGCAGGGCCAGAGACAGGTTACCAGTTGTGTCTACTGTAGGAAGCCCGGGCATGTTACCAGTGAGTACAGGAAGAAGCTGGGCATGTGTCTACTGTGTGGTGCAGCAGACCACCAGATGAGGAAGTGCCGTATAGTGCGAGCAGCCCCGGAAGGAGGAGCCAGAGCTCCAGTGGGCCAGCAGCATGGACCAGCTCTGCCGACTCAGCAGCAGAGGTTTGTCCAGCACCAGCAGCAGGCCAGGGGAGGCCACCAGGGGCAAGCTTTATCCATGGCAGCAGGAGAGGCTGAGGTGACTGGAGAGCTGATTGCAGGTTTGATTCTTCTCGACTCCAGCCCAGCATTTGTATTGTTTGATTCTGGTGCATCGTATATCTTCATTTCAGTATCTTTTACGATTAGACACGGTATCATAGCTGAATCGTTGCCTAGGACTTACAAGATCACAACCGGGGGTGGTATTATCCTCGTGAGTGATGTTTGTAAGGGTCGGAGAGTAGTTTTGGGAGGCCATGAGTTGGAGGTGAGCCTGCTTATAATGCCATTGCCGAACTACGATATAGTACTAGGCATGGATTGGTTAAGTAGGCACCACGCCGGCATTGATTGCAGAGGGGGTAGAGTTCTTTACAGAGCGCCGGGGGAGCTAGAGTTCGAGTACTCAAGACGTCAGGCAGAGCAGAGCAGCGGAGTCTTCTGTGGAGTCTCGGTCGAGGAGCAGACGATTCCACACCCCTTGATAGCAGAGTATATGGACGTTTTCCCGGAGGAGTTGTCGGGACTGCCACCAAACAGGGACATTGAGTTCTCGATAGACTTGGTTCCAGGAGCGGAGCCCATCTCTCAGCATGTCTATCGGGTGAACAACAGCGAGTTGGTAGAGCTGAAGAAGCAAGTGGATGAGCTACAAGACAAGGGCTTCATCCGCTCAAGTTCGTCACCATGGGGTGCACCAGTGTTGTTCGTGCCGAAGAAGGATGGGTCAGTACGCATGTGTATTGACTATAGGGCACTCAACAACCTCACGATCAAGAACAGATACCCACTGCCGCAGATCGAAGATGTGTTTGACCAGTTGAGCGGAGCTCGGGTATTTTCCAAGATTGATCTGAGGTCGGGATATCACCAGGTGAAGGTGAAGGGGGAGGATATTCCCAAGACCGCTTTCAGGATGCCGTATGGACAGTTCGAGTTTTTGATTATGCCGTTTGGGCTAACCAATGCACCTGCAGTATTTATGAACCTTATGAACAAGGTGTTCCATCAGTATCTGGATCAGTTTGTAGTAGTGTTTATTGATGATATCTTGATATATTCCAAGACTGAGGAGGAGCATGAGGAGCATTTGAGGATAGTGCTGGAGATTCTCAGGAAGGAGCAGCTTTACGGGAAGCTCTCCAAATGTGAGTTCTTCTTGGACCGGGTGGATTTCTTGGGGTATGTGGTGACTGGAGATGGAATCTAAGTTGACCCCAAGAAGATTGTGGCAGTTGAGGCATGGACAGCGCCGACTTCAGTTACAGAGATCAGAAGCTTCCTGGGGCTGGCAGGATATTATCGGAGATTTGTACAGGATTTCTCCCAGATCACAGAGCCGTTGACACGGTTGACCTGGAAGGATGCTGAGTATGTATGGTCAGAGGAGTGTCAGGCAGCTTTTGATGAGTTGAAGAAGCGGCTGACGACAGCTCCGATTCTGACGTTGCCTTCAGGATCAGGTAGATTCACTATTTATTGTGATGCTTCAGGGAAGGGGCTGGGTTGTGTGTTGCAGCAGCACAGGAAGGTGATTGCCTATGCTTCCATGCAGTTACGTTCCCATGAGAAGAACTACCCTACCCACGACCTGGAGCTGGCAGCAGTAATTTTTGCTTTGAAGCTGTGGAAGCATTATCTGTATGGTGAGAGGGTGGAGATCTTCACAGATCATAAGAGACTTAAGTATGTGTTCACTCAGAAGGAGTTGAACATGAGACAGCGCAGATGGTTGGAGTTGATGAAGGACTTCGACATTGCACTGCAATATTATCCAGGGAAGGCTAACGTGATTGCCGATGCCTTGAGTAGGTATCCGACAGCCATATGTTTGACCATGGATTGGCATTTGCTTGCCGACTTGGAGAGCCTTGGGATTGAGATGATTGTGCCGGGAGTGCAGATGCAGCTATGGGGGATGCAGATTCAGTCAGACTTGGTGGACAGGATCAAGGTGGCCCAGATTGAGGATGTGGCTTTGCAGAGTATCAGAGAGCAGATCAGTATAGGAGTGGGGGATCCTGAGTTTTCACTTACGGAGGATGGTGCCTTGAGGCACGGTGCCAGGTTATGTGTGCCTAGCGGGGAGCTCAAAGAGCAGATTATGCAGGAGGCCCACAGATCTCAGTACTCCATACACCCGGGTGCCAACAAGATATACCAAGATCTGCGGAAGCATGTATGGTGGTCAGGAATGAAGCGGGAGGTGTCCCACTTCGTGGCTAGGTGCTTGGTTTGTCAGCAGGTCAATGCGGGGAGATAGAGGCCCGGTGGTTTGTTGCAGCCGCTGCCCATTCCCGAGTAGAAATGGGAGCATATCACGATGGACGTTGTATCAGGATTACCGCATACTCCAGGAGGAAAAGACGCGATTTGGGTCATCGTGGACAGGTTGACCAAATCGGTCCACTTCTTGCCATTCAAGGTGGGTACGTCTACAGAGAGGCTGGCGGAGATGTATATACGGCAGATAGTCAGGATCCACGGAGTTCCGGTCAGCATCGTCTCAGATCGGGATAGCCGTTTTACTTTTCATTTCTGGAGGAGTCTGCAGACCAGCTTGGGCACTCAGCTCAAGTTCAGTACTGCATACCACCCCCAGACGGACGGACAGTCAGAGCGAACTATTCAGACCCTTGAGGATATGCTGCGGACGTGCGTTCTGGACTTTGGAGGTTCTTGGGAGGATCATCTTCATTTGGTAGAGTTTGCCTATAACAATAGTTTCAAGGCCAGCATCGAGATGTCATCTTTCGAGGCTCTGTACGGGCGTAGGTGCCGTACACCCTTATCCTGGGATGATGTTGGTGAGCAAGCTTTGCTGTGGCCAGAGATGATTGTGGATGCGGCCGAGAAGGTGAAGCTCATCAGGGACAGACTTCGCATGGCGCAAGACAGACAACGGCATTGGGCCGATAGCCACCGGAGACCCTTGGATTTGAGGTACAGATTAGACTAGGATTAGATTTAGGTTGTTTTTTTGAGATTTTTTGATCTTGTTTGTTATTTATATTAATTGAGACCTTGCTTGTGATTAGGTCAGAGACCAGGTTTTCTTGAAGATATCTCCGACTCGTGGTACGATACATTTTGGTGGAGGCGAAAAGCTTAGCCCGCGCTTCATCGGCCCTTTCGTTATCAGCGGGAGAGTCGGTGACGTGGCTTACAGGCTAGACTTGCCGCCTGCACTTGTGGGGGTCCACAACGTATTTTATGTCTCACAGTTGAGATGCTACGTGGCTGACCCTAGCCATGTGCTCGACCATTCGGAGATTGAGGTGGGGCCTTCTCTCAGCTATCCAGAGCAGCCCGTAGAGATTCTGGATCGACGGGAGAAGGTTCTGAGGAACCAGGTGATACCTTTGGTACGCATCGCATTGAGGCATCATTCTCTAGGAGAGTCTACCTGGGAGCGGGAGGATGAGATGCGCGAGCGGTACCCTTATCTTTTTGGACCTTGAGGTATACTTTCTATCCTTCTCATCAGTTGCATTTCGCCTTTCAATTTTGAGGACAAAATTCTTTTAAGGAGGGTAGATTTGTCACTACCACATTCTAGTGTGAGGGTATTTTTGTCATTTTGGGGTATTTTTAAATTTATTAGAATTAATTAGAATTTATGGGAATTTTAGGAATTTATTTGAAATTGTTTGAATAGGTTGACTTTTGACTAGTGTTGACTTTGTAGACCTACCTAGAAGCTAACCCTAGTTAGTGGGCCATGGTTAGGTCAAGTGACCCTAGTCTAACCTAGCCTAGCACTTGGTTTAAGTCATTTTAGAAAATAGGATTAGAAGTCATAAGTCATGACTTGTAGTTTTAGAACCTAACCCAAAGCCCTAATGGCCGGCCACCCTATGCCTAGGGATTCTCCCCATATAAAATCCCTCTCAAAACTAGGGTTGCCTCTTTCCTTTAGGAAGAGCCCTAATTTCAAGGAGGTAAGCTTCATGCCATTTTAATTCTAGAGCCCCTTTCCTATTCCTATTTCCTTCTAAATTGTTCCAATAGGACCTAATAGGCCTGCATTTACTGTTATTGAGCTTCTGTTTCAGTTTGAGGTAGATTTGGATTGATTTGGTCATCAAGCAAGGAGCTAGGAAGAGGCTTTTTCCATTGAAGTTTCACAAGGAGGTATCTTCTTCAAATCTCAGTAAAACTTCATTTAGTTTTCATATATAGGAAGCCTAAGAGCCCCCCCTAAGGTCTGTATAGGTTTCGTGTCCAGAGTCGGATGATTCGTGTCCATTCTGGATACGTATCAGAGCATTGGACAGGGTGTTCGACCAAATGCCACAGAGGGCAGGTCGATCGTGTTAGCCTAATATTTTTGAATAGGAAATAAGTTCTAGATCTAGCCTTATGATTCCTGTCCTTGTGTCCTTATTTTTGTGTCGTGGTGTGTCGTTTTGTTGCTGTGGACACGAGCGCGCACACGGCCGCGCGCTGCTACAGGGATCCCCTGCTACTCGGGCCCTGTAGCGGACACGATATGCCACTATTCGACTCAAAACTCGACACGAGGCTAGGGGCACGGACTGACACGCCATGTGTCAAGTCTCACGTGTTTTTGTGTCGTGTCGAGGGAGATTTTAATCCCACACGGGGATTTGCCTGTAGGCAGTGCACTGTTGTGTATCATCCTTGTGTTTCTTGCTGTGGACACGCCGTGTCAGGCTTTTGGGAGACACGATTGAGTTGTGTGGGGTTGTGCACGAGGGTGTATTCATTTCTCCAATCATTAGATCATGATTTAATTAATTGCAAATCGATTTCTCTATAAAACCAAATGTCTGATACTGTCAATTATTTTCCTGTACATTTCCAGTTTTCAAAATTGATATTGTTAATAATTTAAACCCTGCATTGATGTTTAATTACTGAGTTTTGGGTTTTTCAACTTGTTCCTATACATGTTATCTTGCCATGCTCGATTTGGTGTTTGTTGAAGGGTGTGGACTGAACTGGGAATTGGTTGGGTTTATTTGTTAAAACTGAGATTAGAGTACAGGAATTGCATTGCCATGTTAATCCTTGTTTGCCTACATTTTTGTCAACCTTAAATTTCAGTTTCCTAGTTAAACCTGAGAATTTGGCTATGTGTTTCCTGCATTCATGTGACACTCTTTGTTCATTGCCAACATCCAGTTTATTCTTCCTATTAAAATCTGGAACAGTTGGGTTGTTCTTCAGAATGAGCTTTAAATTCAAGTTAAGAAAATCTGAGATTTGTTGGATAAATCTGAAAACTGAGTTTGGAAGGCAATGTATTGGTTTCCCTTCCTTTCTTCCCATTTGATTTAAGTTTCAGTTGATACAAAACCTGAGTTTAGGTAAAAGTTCACTTTTGTTTGAATTATTAACCTGAGATTGAATGGACTATGTATTGATCTCCTAATCCCTGTTACATGCTGCCCTTCACATCACTGTTTAGTTTTTCCTGAATACACACAGTATACCCACACTTGAATTCCTGTGAACACAAGTAAACACACAGTATTTGCCTTCACTGCTCACTGTTGGAGTATTTTTCTGCACACTTATTAGCCACTGTACACACACACACAACTCTTCATATTGTTCACTGTCACATAATTAATTCCTGCACCATTGAACTATTGTCACTGCCTGTCTAGTCTCACAAATATTACACACACCCTCACATTCCTCTACTACCATCTAACTGTACACAGGCTCACCTATTCACTCTTTGTCCACATACACAAATCAGTAAACACACAGTTTTTCCTGTTCACACAGTCACTTGACACACACTTCACTGTTTTCCTGTGCCAAAACACACAGGCCCTCTCCTTGTATACCAATGTATGTATATATATCATCTACATGAATATTATATATGTATGTATAATGTAATGAATGTATGTATTTAGTATCTATATGAATATAATTTATGTATGTATAATGTATTGAGTGTATGTATATATATATTTCTATGATTTAGCTTAAGGTTATATGGGTTATACTTTAGCTTAGGGTGATATAGGATGTATATATATATATAATGTGTAGTGCAGTGATAAGTGTATGTACTAAGCTTGGCTTGATTAGGCTAAGGTAGACTAGTTTAGACTCAATTAGACTAGATTGACCTAGTTTGACTTATAGGGTTGACCAAAGTTGACCAAGAGTTGACTTTGGCTTAGATTGACCTAGAATCATGTAGAATGCATAGTAGGACTCCATTTTACTATTCTGGACTTGTAGTGACTTGTGCTGTTCTGATTAGGAGCCAGACACCACTCCTTGGACAGTACGTTTCATATCGGACACTCAGATACAGGCGAGTACATTCTCTGATCATTTAATATCATGCTTAGAATTATTTCCTGCAGTAGATTACTTTACTTGTACTGTCACGTTGGTCACACAGATTGGTACTATATGGATCCCTTCTTGAGATGTTATCCTTAGGAAGTATCAGGTACTACATGTTCTGTGCGTTTCACTTGCATGGCGTATTATATGCTTCATTGGTTCTTTAATCACTTACGACATATACTCTTATGATCGTAGAGTCTTCCTAGAATCCTTATCCCATTTATGGGACTACTATGTATCACCTTCGGGGTCTATTACCTTCGGGGTCTATCACCTTCGGGGTCTATTACCTTTGGGGTCTATCACCTTCGGGGTCTATCACCTTCGGGGTCTGTTACATAGCATCATAACATAACCTGGCTGGATCCTTGTGTATTAATTGGGGGTACGGGGGAGTATAAGTGGACATGTGAATAATACACCAGTAGTTTCTTATCAGAATCATTCCTTAGTGTCTTATCAGAATCATCCCAGGCCATTTATATGTTCATGATTGTACTCTGACTCCCTAGTCACTGCTAGTTCTCTATGTATAGTAGATATTTCTATTATAGCTCTTCCTGTTTACATACTATTTTCCTTCAGTACATGTATCTTACTTTACTGCATGTTATATGTTTTCTAACCTACTATGATCTGTTGAGATGTACTGTGCTCGCTCCTGTCCTGACTGGACCTGTTGAAAATATTACAGAGGACGAGGAGGAGGACTGCCTGGACACCTACTACGGGGCAGCCCTAGATGACACCTGTGAGCTGGACCCTCAGGAGGATCCAGCAGTAGCTGAGGGCCTTCCTTCGACTGCCTAGACTAGATAGTTAGGCTATTATCTTTATGTAGTTGGATCATGTTCTAGTTAGACTCTTTATTTGGAGATCAGTTGTATATATTTTTTTATCTGAGACCTTGTATTGCTGGGATTATCTTAAACTACTGTTTTATCTATTTCATTTCCTTGAGTTCTCTTCATATCGTGCTATATCTTCCTTAGTTGTGATTGAGTTTCTATTGCTATGTCACCCCCATTCGGGGAGTATAAACTGCTAGTTATATACATTGCTAGATGTTGTGACCTAGGACAGCATTCTACCGCCGACACTGCGGCGTAGGCTGGACGTATTCACGTCTTGTGCCCTTACTCTAGGGTGCGGGTCGTGACACCGTTGGCCGTTGTTGAGGTAAACTTCCTCTCGATCTCTCGAATCTCCTTCTTCTAGCTCTTGGTGTTAGGGTTTCACTTGGGGGTTTGGGGCTTGGGTACGTGCGGCCATAGGAGAAAGAGATGGAGAAGCATGGAAGGGGATGAAGTGTGCGGCTGAGAGTAGTATAGCGGAGAAAGGGTTTTTAATTGAGTAGTTTTCCTAACTATAGACAATGAGAAGAGGAGCTGAGAATTACTCGGCTGATCTAATAGGAGGAAGAAGAAGAAGAAGAAGAAGAAGAAGAAGAAGAGTAGTGGAGTGGAAGAGATGAGAGGAATGGTTTTTTTTAGTTGAAGAAAAAGTGTGATGGAGAATAGTAGGGATAGGGCTGTCGGCTGGCTGATTGATTGGGAAGTGAGAGAGTATTGAGAGGAGTGGTTTATTTGTTCGGCTGTGAATTTTTGTGGAGAGGCCATGTGGCCGGATGCTCCTCCAGGAGTGAAAGGGAGGTTGTTGACTGCTTGTGAGTAATGATTAATTTCTCTTTTGTTAATGTCATGTGACCCTTCGATTTTAGAACCGAAAGACTAATGACTCTTTGAATTTTTAAAAGCCACATGGCGTGGTTGAATTGACAAATATTGAAGGGTCGAGATAGTGGCTGACAGTGGAACTTTTGGGCTGTGAGTAGCATTGAGAGAAGTGGGATTTTATTTGAGGGCTAGGAGTTGGCTCTTCGGGAAACGAAAAGCTGGCTTGACTTTTCAAAGTTGAAGAATCATTTAGGCCGGGTCAGAGTGCAGGTTATTTTGAGTTTAGTTTATATGGGTCGGTCTAGTAAAGTCGTTGTGGGCTGCAACATTTTGTTAAATAATTATGTAACTATTAACTCTCTGGGTTAGTATGGGCTGGATGATTGGGATGAGCTCTATGGTCTGGATTGAAGTTGTAGTCGGGCTGGGCAGGTTAGAGTTAAGCATGGGCTGAGTTTATTATATGGGTTTTCCTGTTAAAATTTGTTAGTTGTTAACTTTATGGCCTATAGAGGTTAGTAGGTTTTGGATTAATATTTTTTTAAACAAAATATCCTAATATTTCTTGCCAAAAATTGTAATAAATCAAAAATATGTTCTAAAGGTTTATATAATTAGAATCATTTTGCTAGCTAATTGTTCTAATATTTTTCTAAAATATGGTAGCCAGTATAAATTTTACTAGTTTATTAGTAGTGATTTCATAGTTAGTCTATAAGATAGAGATTTTTTTAGAGCTAATTTTATGTATAAATATTATATAGCTAGCTTGATTAAATAATTGTCAAATTACTTCTAAATAAATAAGTTAGATAAATTGGAATATTATATTGGTATAACTGTTTTTATTTGTATATATATATATATATATATATATATATATATATATATATATATATATATATATATATATATATATATAAGTATTTATTCTAGTTGGTAGCTAGTAAATATTTGGTTTAATTTTGTTTACTAAATACTTTGCTAGAAAGTGTTCTATTGTTTTCTAAAATAAATTCTTTACTAGATATAGCTTAAAACATTACTTTGATTAGACTATAAATATATTTTCTAGAATATTATTTTAGCTAATGTATATTTTCATTAGTTAGCTTATGGTCATTGTTGGCCAATATATATATAATTTAGCTAATTAGCTTTTAGTTAACTTGCTTAATATCAACCTAACATAATTATACAAACTACCAGGTGATCCTTCACATCTATGCAGTATTACTCCCGTGCTTCCAAGGCGAGGCAAGTACACTGACTCGACTTGTACTCTGTATTTCTGTCTTACATCCATGTGCCATGTTCTCATATCGGACACGAGATACACACAATTGACTTGTACATTGTTCATTGCTTGTGAGTCATTGTTTATTGCGGGGATTGGGGGAAATATTAACTTTTGTGTGACCACACCCAACATAGGTATTGTGGATAGCCTAATCGTACACTTCACGTATGATGAAGCCGGACCTTGTAGAATTGATTGACTCATTGATTCATTGATTGATTGTGCGCCCTAGCCAGTCACACATTAGTTTAATATTTCAAATTGTCACACTTGCATATTGATTGTCGTGTTCATTGCCTTGTACATTGATAGTCGTGTTCATTGTCTAGCATATTGATTGTCGTCCATTGCCTGCAGTTTTTTATTTTATTTCTGGTACCGTAGTTTTATTTCTATTTCTGGTATTCTGATTTCACCTTGTATTCTGTACTACAGGTTACATTATATATTGTCTTGTCGAGATTGTACTTTGCTCTTTTCCTGACAAGATACGTTGCAGGTGAGCTTGGTCCACATGGAGCATGTGATTGCATTGGATATTGCAGCTTTTATTTTTATTTACTTTCTGGATATTGTATATTGGATATTCATTATTGTATATTTATTTTATTGATCGGATTTCCCTCCGGCTGATTTTGTACTAAAAGGACATGATGGATATTGGTGATCATTCTGGGAACGTTATAAAAGCTGTGTTTATTTACATTACATTGTGACTTGGAGTTTTTTTTAGTATTGTACAGCTTACTTCGTCGTGTCCATCGACGAAAGCTGGGCGTGTCCGACTCGTATCCAATTATTCGGAAGCGGGTCGTGACAATTGGAGAGAAGTACAACCCAATAGCAGTTCCAATTTATTGACAAAAACTATAAAGCAGTAATAAAGAAGATACTATATACGATGAGAAAAAATATATCTGATGCAATAAAATAATGGAAAGAGACAGGTAGTATAATTTATAAAATGTAATTTGTGCGAGCAAGTAATGGAAGAAAAACTTCCATATCAGGGGTAGAGCAATGTAACTGATGAACTGTATGAAACTATAATAGACAATGTGTTTTGGAATACCAATTAGATATGTGATCGGCTTGGGAGATTCAATAATTTACACTAAAGCTAGCTCAATCATACGTGAAGTGTATGATTAGCTAATTGCCAATGATTTGTACTACTTGCCGATAGTTCTTGATCACATACCTAACTAGTATTTCCTTCGTCCCAACTGATACAATGGATCCAACCATGACACGTTACTAGCCAATGTATTCCAATATTATCCAATATTACAGTGTTATCCAATATTATCCAATGGTATCCAATACCAACGAGGACAGTATCTGATACCATTGCGATGAGTTAAGGTAACATTCCATGATTGAAGATCCAATAACAATACCAATCCGTGTACCATCGTGCCAAGAATCATAAGTAAAATTTCTAAATACTTGAATTATAGTAGTAAATAAATAATGGAAACTATCAAAAAATGTACTCGTCTGCGGTCCTGAGCAATGAATGTGAATCGAGGCCCCAAGTGGAATCACAAAGACATATATATATATATATATATATATATATATATATGTGTGTGTGTGTGTGTGTGTGTGTGTGTGTGTGTGTGTGTTAATTGGTGTTTAAGTGTGTTAAACATGGATATCTAGTGTGTGATATTCAATCTCGGCCAATTCTAGGTCTCAGTAGTCAAATTAGGTCAATTTGACTTAAAGGTTGAAATTTAGGGTGAAACTAGTCAACCTTGGTCAAATCGAGTCAACCCTAAGTTTCTAGGTCATTACCTTATCATACCAAGGTATTCTAGTTTATATTAGACTATTCTAGACTTTTCTAGGTAATTACCTATTTACCCACAAATATACATGTATCTATATACCCTACCTATACCATGTATGCATATGTACCCATTACCTTGGTTTATCAAGATACTATATGCCTAACCTATATCATAACCACGTGTTACATATATATATTCATAACCATACCTACATTAGGCCTAATACTCATGTTACAATACATATGCCAATACCTTCACTCTTACCTTCCCTATACATATCTATTTAACCATTCCTACATTACATAGGTATTCCCCTATGTGTTCTACCTATTACCCATGTCCTTGCCTATCCTACACACTCACGCCTATATTTCATACCTCATCACCCTATGCATCTTACCTACATATCCCACATTACCCTATCATTATCTATCCCAACATCACATAGGTAATTCTACTACCTATATGTCAAATCTTACCTATTACTTATGTACCCAACCTACGCTCAAGGCAACTTGGCTAATCATTACCTATACCTTCCAATCTACATGTCATTTAGCTAACCCCTTAGCTATACACTCAATTATACAAATGGCCTCACATACACACACACACATACACATATCTATATCCCTATGATAGGCACACGCCTATATCTACATATAGATACAAACATCTCTATATCTATATGGCTATATGCCCCACTATCTTCCTTTATATCTATCTATTTACCAATCTAACTAGCTATCTATTTCTTTCTCCATCTATCTATTTACCTATCATTTATCCTTCCAATTTACAAACATACATGACCCATCACTCAACATTACACTCCTTATACACCTCTTACCTAGCGGCCTAGGTAGGTGAACCTACATGTGCACAGGGCCAAGTGCCACTGCTGTTGCCTTAAGCTGCTACTTACTGTTGTTGTTGCTGCATAAGTTGCTGCTGTTGCTTACTGCTATTGCTGCTGCATAAGCTGCTGCTACTTACTGCTACTGCTGCTGCATAAGCTGCTGCTACTTACTGCTGCAGCATAAGCTGCTGCTGCTGCTTACTACTGCTGTTGCTGCCATAAGCTGCTAGACACACAACTCTCTCTCTCTTCTCTAATCCTACACACAACACACAAGTATCCATACACTCTACACTAATCCATGACACTCTACTACACTCACCCCTATACACATTACCCTATCTTTCCTTGACAGTACACTACACAAACACATTTATGTATATGTTTAGATACGTACATATAGCTATAAGTATATAGAGGTATCCCTACATGAATACTCATCTATTCCTATACACACAAGACACACACACATGATTACACATGATCTCCCTACCACAAGAATGACACCACACACCATATGTGTGTATCACAAAGTACACACACTACTATATATATATATATATATATATATATATATAAATATATATATATATATATATATATATATATATATATATATATAAACACACACATCCAAATCTAATCGTGCGTATCATGAGATATCATAACACGTACACCAAATCTCAACTTAAAAAGGACACGAAAATTCCTTTGGGGATATGTGTTGAACACTTGGTGTGCAAGCCTGCAATAAGTCTAAGATACACTATCAAACCTTTTCCGAATCCTACAAAACTTCATAGGCAAGCCTAAAATGACAATTAGAAGCTAACTAGAGTGGTGTCTAGCTAATGCAATATGTCATGTTGTGACAAGTGTACGAGGAGTAAAACCCCCAAATTGATCATGTGTCCTAGTGTAACATGACACAACCTATTAGTATCCATGTGTGGACACATTTCTATCCTCATAAACTATTGACAAGTCTATTTAGTCTATGAAACCCAGTGACACTACAAAATTTTACATATTAGCGATGCCAACAAACGTCGCTAAAACGAAGAAAAACGTCGCTAAAACTTCTCGGCAATGTTTTCTGCGACGTTTTCACGCTTGTCCCGTTCGCAGAAGTCGCTGTCAAGGAAAATGTCATAAAATATCGCTGTTGCGACGTTTTACAGCGACATTAATACGTCACTTACTCTGTCGACGTTGACCGACTCTACGTCGGCAATTTAGCGATGTATATGTAGTCTATAAACGTCGGCTGATTAAGCAACGTATGTACAGTCGGTAGACATCGGTAGGTTTAGCGACGTAACTTTAGTCGGTAAACGTCGGTAGATTTAGCGACGTAACTATTACCATTATCGACGTTTATCGACTGCATTCTGTAAGTAAATTTCTGTAGATTTTAGCGTCGTTTTGTGTCATTTTGCGACGTTTAGCGACTTCTATGTAGTCGCTAATCCGCACCGCTAAACGTCTCTATACCATTACTGACGTTTATCGACTGCATTGTAAGTAAATTTCTGCAAATTTTAGCGTCGTTTTGGGACGTTTAGCGACTTCTATGTAGTCGCTAATTCGCGTCGCTAAACGTCGCTAAAATGTGCAAAAAAATAAAAAAAATTAGGAACCATAATGGCATATTCTGCTTGTGCAGTATCCCTACAGTTTAATAATGAACATTTAAGATGAATAGACCCAGAACAACCTTCCGTTGAATTTTTTGGGTTCGTCAACCCTTTCGGTGGAACACTCAACACCGGTAATGGCACATACAATTGAAACGAACAATAAAATAGAATATGATAAAAATTAATAGTACATTACACAATCAATATCCAATGACTACACAACCAAGTCTAATGTATACACATAAATATCCACGAAGATAGTCTACACAACCAATCAAATACGAAGAAAAGTCTACACAAAACCAATATCATGGGTCAACACACAAACAAACATTCTACATAAACAAGCAATAAACAGTCCTAACTAGGACTACTACGGATCTGGAGCAGGAGGGGCACCACCGTGCCTAAGGGATAAGAACAGCTCATACTCCTCCCGTGAAATCGATACCGATGCAGGTGGAGTCGATGACGATGAAGGAGACAGTGACGTCGGTGATGATGAAGGAGCGCCCAGAGGACGTATCTGCTCCAACGCTGCTAGTCGATGGTTGTATGAATCTATGGTAGATAACAGCCTCGTACTGCTATCAACCATCGAATCTTACATCAACGTCAGCCCCTCATCCATGGACAGCTGTGATGCCTGCAGCTCAGTCATGCTGCGCTGTGTCAACGCTCTAAGATCAGTAACGCCACGCTCTGTCCTCTCAGTCATATCCCCGAGCTCCATGATGCTGCGGTCGAGCGCATCCAATCGTGCTAGGAGCGCAGCATCGTTCGTATGTTGCTGCTCCTGGATCCGTCGTAGCATCTCATCATGGATAGATACAACCATCTCCTAGACGTAGACAGACTCCTGTGAGGGCTGTGGACCATGCACACTAGCAGCGGAGGTCCTAGAGGACTGCATTGCAACTAGCGCGCAATAGGATCCCGTACCGTAGTACGTACCCCTATAGAGACCACAAGCGGCGGTCACCCATAGCTCGTCCGCCGACGGAGCTTGAGCGGGCTGCAATAAAGTACCGACCTCTCCCGCAGTCGCTGCACTAGCAGTCGCCCGCTCCTGAAGCTTAAGATAGTCGGCCTAGAAAATATGGATACTCTATAATTTCTAATTTCTAATGCACTTATTATTACTAACTACATGAATATTTATTTGCATGCATATTTACTAAGTTATATTAAAATTAATACGAAGTATTAAAATTAATAAATAATATTGTAATACTTACATAGGTCTACTCGGCCCTCTCGTCAATAAGCTTTCCGTCCTTCCGATGGGTGGCCAGGAAGACGGTCACCATGTTGGCGTTACCACCCTTCCTTACCTGTTAAAAATATATTATTTAATACTATTTATGAAATTAATCGAACTTATATTAAAATAATATTTCTGAAATAAAAAAACATACCAAACGACGGAAATGTTCCGTCATCGGGATCGACCCACCGCACCACTTGGATGCCTTCTGCCTAGCCTCCTTGGCCTTCTCAGACCTTTTTTTGTATCGAGGCGCGTCGAACCTAGCCTTCATTGTAGTCCACTGATCAGGGGTGATCCAACCTTGGATTAGCTTTTCGCTACGTTCACGATCCTTCTGGTCATTAATACCATCACGAATCAGTTTGGCGACGACGGTAGGAAATATCCCCTCGATCAACTCGGCCCGGTGCGGTGGATAGAAATATGTTTGCTAGAAGAAACAATTTAGTCAGTTATATAATATACATAAATAACATGATTAATATTAGAACCATATATACGTTTACCTTGAACTGCGCAAACCAGAAGTTCTTTTTATCCTCCGGTGCATCAGAGTAATTTATCCAAGGGCCACCATAATTGTACCTCAGAAAATGGCCCAAGCGTCTATGTACCGACGGAGGACGATATCTATACAAAGGTAATTACATTTATAAAAAATAATTTTTTTATATAAAGAAATAAATGACATATATGATAAACCAAAACACTTACTTTGTACCGTCGGTCCAGATCTCCGTCCTCATCTCCTTCGGAGGTGCGCACGGATCATCTACCTGATATTGGTCTGACGTCGGCTCCGTCTCCTCCATATGCTCATCTGTCTCCATCGTCGTATCAGCAGGAGGAACGCTAGATGATGGAGCAGTGTCAGCAGGAGGAACTCTAGACGAGGGAGCAGTGTCCGACCTGGAACTACTCGTCCCAGGAGATATGCCATGTAATATCGTGGCAGGCGGAGGTACTGATCGATACACTGGAGTACTCGGCGACGAGGATCTAGAGCTAGTACCAGTAGGAAGTACCGGAGGAGAACCCCATCCCCCACATCAGGACCTGCCGAACGATCCGCGTCATCCTGTCATATCTGATAACAATATATGAAGATACAACAAATAACAGAGACTTGATAATAAATAAATATATTCTACAGTCAGAAATATAAAAGTATATTCTACAAGAAACATCTAAATCCAGGTAGTACATTCTACAAAAAACATCTTAAGTTCAGATAGTACATTCTACAAAAACATCAAAGTCCAGATAATCCAGATAACCTAGTCTACATAATAAGAAAATAAAAATACATCTCTCTCAATCATCTTCAGAATATTCATCTTGTTCGTCTTCCTCGACCTCATCTTCCTCTTCCTCTTCATCTTCACTTTCATCTTCGCCTTCGTCGACTTCGCCTTCCTTTTCGGATAATTCTACCTCTTCTACATTATTAGTCGTGTAATGAGTAACTTTCGTAGAGTCCACACCAATAATATTTGTTATAAGAGGTAGCTCGTCCTCCTGATAAGCTTTTTCATCAACGTCGAAGGTATCTCTAGCTTTAGTCTTGCATACTATCCACCATTCTAACCTCGTTGTTCCCCGTCTCAGATAAGCTGTGAAGTACACGAGCTGAGCCTGAGTTAATAAGACAAATGGTTCGTAGCCTTGATATCTACGCTTGTAGTTTATATCCACAAGACCATGCTTGTCAATTTTCTAACCTTAATTTTCTATCGGATCGAACCATTCACACTTGAACAACACGATCTTAGCAGGTTCTCTGCCATATGTAAACTCCACAATCTCTCGCAAGATGCCAAAGAAATTATTGCATGTATCGACATTTTTGTAGTTCGAAGATTTGATACACAAATAACTGTTTTTAGTGGAATCAAGATCCAGGAAGCTGTCTCTGATCGGAGCATTTATCGACTTGAACCTAAAACCATACATATAGTAACTTGGTCATATTTTAACGACAGTAATTGGTCCCTTGGCAAGGGTTCCAATTGATTCAATCTCGGGTAAAATTAAATGATCGACCTCAATACCAAAGAAGCGATAGTAAGTTATTTATTGTGCAGTTGCATTAGAAGAGATCAGTAATTACCGAGCTGCTTATATATGTGCTCAACCAGGAAGAAAAATGACGTCTTATTTCTTATTCTAATACTTCGTCTGTTATGTAGGGTCTAACCGACCTCAACTCATCATTATATGTGCTGAAAAATAATGAAGCAATCGTCGTTAATACTATAATATTATCTTATACTATTATATTGAGATAGCGTAAACTCATCATTAATTATTTATCCCTCTACCTTCTCCACTTCATCCTCATCACAATTGAGTAATATATACAACTGAACAGCCCTTAGCACTTCGCCATTCAAATATCTTTTCTTCATTCTCCTCAAAGGCTTTTCGGACGCATTGAATACTTTAAATATTCCATCATTAGATTCTTGATATCCGTCGTCGTTTCTCGGAGCTCTCTTTCTATTCTTAGGAACATGAGGTTTGAAATACGCCGAAAGAAGTTTGTAATCTTCTCGAGAACATAGGCTTCACAAATAAAACCCTCGACCCGAGCCTTATTTTTCACCTTTCTTTTTAGGTGGTTTAAATGCCGCTCAAACGGGTACATCCAACGATAACCGACATCCACCAACACGTTCCTCGTAGGAAAGATGAATCGACAAATTCTCCATGGAGTCAAAAAATCCAGAAGGAAACACCTTCTCGAGCTTGTACAGTGTTACCGTAATATCGTTTTCTTGCTTTTCTAGACGATCGACGAGCAACTTAGTAGAATAAAGATCTCTAAAGAATATGCTAAGCTCGGTCAATAGATCCCAAACAACCTGGGGTAAGAATTCCCGAAATGCAATCAGAATTAACCTCTCCATGAATACGTGACAATCATGGCTCTTCATACCCGTCAGTTTGTTCTCCTTGAGGTCGACACATCTTCTCAAGTTTGAAACGTACCCGTCTGAAAATTTTAGGCCTTGAATCCACCTACAAAGTCTTATTTTATCCTCCTTCTCCAATGAGAAAATTGTCTTAGGCTGCTTCATCTTCCCATTCCCTTCCTCTATCAAATGCAATGCAGGACGTCTACATATTTCTTCCAAGTCCAATCTAGCCTTTGGATTATCTTTCGTCTTTTCCTTTACGTCCATTAGAGTATTAATTATATTGTCAAACACATTCTCCTCCATATACATAACATCAAGATTATGTCTAATCAGATTGGTGCTCCAATATGGCAGATCCCAGAATATACTCCTCTTCGTCCAGTTATGAGTGCGACCAAATTCGTCACACTTGTAGCCCTTAGCAGGCTCTTCAATAGCTCTTGGTAAATATTTTACCTCTTTCCATATCGTGTATCTGGACCACCTTGGCGGTGGATTAGACTTCTCCACAACGCCGACACGAAAAGCATTCATGTTCCTCCGGTACGAATGATCCTTCGGCAAGAATTGTCTATGACAATCGAAGAAGCATGGTTTGCCTCCGTGTTTCAAACGGAAAGCCCTGGTACGATCCATACGATGCGTACATGAAAGACGACCGTGCGTGCTCCATCCAGATAACATTTCATAGGCCGAAAAGTCGTTGATGGTCCACATAAGTGCTGCCCGTATCTGATGTCACGACCCGCACCCGCTTTTTGGGATACGAGTGCGTGTCCAAGCCAACCTACGCCGCAGAGTCGGCGGTAGAACGTTGTCACGGCCATGATGCTCAATAACACATAAATATAACATTTATTGCTTATTCACATTTCTAACTTGATTACAACATTTACAACATTTATGTTTAAAGAAAGTACAAGATCCTTACAATTAATGAAATTGATACCACATCTATCTAATCTCTAGGTTTTGGCCTGCAAGTACACCCGTATCTTCTAATGCTAAGTGAAGCCACACCTAACCTGAAAAATGTTGGTTTCCAGTCAGGAATGGAACTAGCACACAAACCAACGGCAATATGAAAACACAATAGAATTCACAAGACATAAAAATATCATATGTGAGATGAAACTAGAAAGTAACTGATATCATGGCATGTCTAGAAAGCAAGTAGGTAACTCTATAATATGATGTATCCACTGGAGAAAATATGTAAATGGGGTGACATGCAAGTGGTGAAGAAAAACAAGTAAAAGACAACTATCTATGTGTTTTGAAATATCAGTTTCGACATGTGAACGGCTAGGGGGTAAATCAGGCACCATGCACGTGTCGTGTGCAGCTGCTATTCTCCACGAAAGATACGGAGGATAGTTCTGGGTAGTCCACATGTCTACTAAAATATTTTCCCTTCTGACTAGTACTTATGGACTCGAACAAGTTACGAAACACGAAAACACGACAATTATGAAATATTGTATGTAGAGATCCATGACACTAATCCGTATAACAATGTGTCAACAAGCAAGAGCATATGTATAAACATGAAATAGAAAGACTACTATGAATCGAAAGCAATCAGAAAGTGCACTTGCCTGAATCCTTGCACAAACCGAAGTCACAAGTCGAGGATGAAGGGATTGCCAATCTAGAAGCTGTCAACCTATAATATACATCGTACCACGAACCATGCATCAAAACCACAAGTCAATTCTAATATTCTAGTTCTAAATTCATGGAATAAGTGGCTTATTGGTTACAAATCTATTAATAGTTAATTCTAAAATAAAATACTTAAAAACATAATTCAACCTAAAAATAATCTGAATATAATATAAACATGCAAATTTGGCCATCAAAAGTCATGTTTTTAATTTTGGAAACCATGACACGCAAATCGGGGCATGTCGTTGACTATTTAGTCAAACATCGTGAACTCTAGATTTTGAAAATGCACCTTGGTAGATTTCAGCGCCAAGAGTGACCTAGAGTCAACAGTGCCGCAAATTTACGTAAGATATCGCCGTTATGGCTAATCGTGACCAAAACGGTGATTCACCGATCAATTTTGAGTTCAACAGAATAACTAAAATATTAGATGAACGAATTAATTTTTGGGAAAAATATATGTCGTAGAGTTCTGTGTTAGCTTTTCGAAACTTCAAATGGTTCGTGATTTTGATTTTCGGTTCTCCCGAAATCTCGAAAACAACGAAACATATCAAGTTTCGGACAACTGACACTCTACGAATTTTACAAAAATTAAGGTTCAGAGACAATAAAAAAATTTAGATATTCGAAAAGTATACCTCAATACGAATCCAACAAAAAAATGGCACACAAAAAGGAGGTCGGAGTTGTCCGCAATCGCCTCGGGAAGTCGGGAGTCTCCTTGGAACAAGTTTCCTCAAAATCGACCAGAATTAAATTAGGTTTTACTGTTCAGCGATATATATATATATATATATATATATATATATGGCGGGTACAGTCAGCACCCGCTAAGTGGGCGCTGCAATGGCTAACGGGTGGGCCCGGCCAGCGCTGACTGGGTATTTCTAGATAATTAATTTTCAGAAAATAATTTAAAAATTATTCTAAGGTCAAATAAACTCAAATAAAACCCTAAAATTCCTAAAAATTTGTAGAAAATTACAAAAAATATATCTAACCTCTTAGAATATAAATTAAAATAATTTACCTTATATTAGTCCCAAATGACCTCATAATAAATATTAGACGCCTTAAAAATATAAAATTTAATGAAATAAATATCTAAAAATTATATTAAATTCATATTAAATATAAAGTAGCTAAAAAGTGTTCATATAACTATCTAAGGGCCATATAACCATAATATGATACATATCTCCCTAATGAGCTTGGGTACGACCCTTAGTGACCATAAAAATAAATTATAAAAAAAAATAGGGAAGTGGGCTTACAAATCTACCCATCTTAAAATAATTCGTCCTCGAAATTTCAGAAGATACGATTAAGAATCAATATCTAGATAAGATTAGGAATCTAGCAGAAGAAAATCAAATAGGTTTTAAAGATTGCTAGGAGCCAAATAAC
The DNA here is from genome assembly GCA_029216955.1 of Iris pallida. Classification (NCBI taxonomy): domain Eukaryota; kingdom Viridiplantae; phylum Streptophyta; class Magnoliopsida; order Asparagales; family Iridaceae; genus Iris; species Iris pallida. The sequence goes on from JANAVB010033819.1 coordinate 6,097,646, forward strand.
GTTCCAAAAATAGAAGGATAAGATAGAAAGGTTCAAGAAATAAAAGAAAAGAATAAGAAATAAATCAATATTATATGCCAAAAGGATGTAGTCTCTATAATATTCAAAAACCATATGTATACATAAAGTCACCTTACCGAAAATTTATGCCCCGCCAGTGTACATCTGGTTGCAGTAAACCCTTGGTATCATGACTCAAATATAATATGGTATTGAACACTCTATCAAATCTATCCAATATTGACACAATAAATCAAAGGATTAAATAATACAACTAGGATATAGTTTTAGTAATATTTGACAACCTACGCTTACTTGAAATTATTTCAACTTAGGGGTCATGCCACGCCAGTGCGTTGCTGGCTGTCGTGAACCCGCAGTATCAATAATTCAAATAAAAGGGGATAGTGCGCATCTGCCTTGCCATTGTAAGTCATCGAAAAATTCTTCCAACTAAATCCATAAGAATCTCCAAGGAGTTTCTAGAAATTCAAACAAGTTCTAAGGAAAAGTATAGGTATCTGTTTTATAAGTCTCAAGTCTTGAAAATATAATGATTGGTTAGGAAGAAAATACCTAAAGATAGGAGAATTATAAACATTCTAATCTCTATCTTATGGTTATTCTAATAGTTGAAGGGAAAGTTAAATAAAACAACTAACGTGAGATTCATATATGGATAACGGAGGCAGAAACTATAAAAATATGCCAAAATGGAAATAAGTAATTAATTCAGACCTTACGATATGAAGGTGATATCTAAAAGGGCAAAAAAAAAATTTTAACAATTTATCAGGATTAGAGCATGAATTCTAGGAATACCTAACTTACCAAGTGAATAGTCTACCCACCTTTGATCTTACCATCATGTCAAAACAAAATAACATATTCTCCTAAAAAATTCCTCGATTCATCCAATAGGGCATAGAATTCAATAAATCATTAGCTAAATCACAAGGGCCTATTTAATAATCTTAACTACCCAATGGTCAAATTGAATAAGAGACTCCTAGTCCTAGTCATTCTCCTAAAAATGAAATCAATCCTAATTGTGAATGAGCACTTTCTAGTCGCAGGCTCGCAGTAGTACGACTAACTTAAGTACTACCACGAGTTCGCAATCTTTTGCGAAAACGGACCTGTATGGGCCAGCACAAAAATTTGTCACGACCCGCACCCACTTTTTGGGATACGAGTGCGTGTCCAAACCAGCCTACGCCGCAGAGTCGGCGGTAGAACGCTGTCACGGCCATGATGCTCAATAACACATAAATATAACATTTATTACTCATTCACATTTCTAACTTGATTACAACATTTACAACATTTATGTTTACAGAAAGTACAAGATCCTTACAATTAATGAAATTTATACCACATCTATCTAATCTCTAGGTTTTGGCCTGCAAGTACACCCATATCTCCCAATTCTAAGTGAAGCCACAACTAAGATGAAAAATGTTGGTTTCAAGTCAGGAATGGAACAAGCACACAAACCGACGGCAATGCGAAAACACGATAGAATTTACAAGACAAAAAAATATCATATGTGAGATGAAACTAGAAAGTAACTGATATTGGCATGTCTAGAAAACAAGTAGGTAACTCTATAATATGATGTATCCATTGAAGAAAATATGTAAATAGGATAACATGGCAAGTGGTGAAGAAAACAAGAAAAAACAAGTAAAAGACAACTATCCATGTGTTTTGAAATATCAGTTTCGACATGTGAACGGCCAGGAGGTAAATCAGGCACCATGCACGTGTCGTGTGTAGCTGCTATTCTCCACGAAAGACACGGAAGATAGTTCTGGGTAGTCCACATGTCTACTAAGATATTTCTCCTCCCGACTAGTACTTATGGACTCGAACAAGTCCCGAAAATACGACAATCATGATATATAGTATGTAGAGGTCCATGATACTAATCCGTGTAACAATGTGTCAACAAGAAAGAGCATATGTATAAACATGAAATGGAAAGACTACTATGAACCGAAAGCAATCAGAAAGTGCACTTGCCTGAATCCTTGCACAAAACGAAGTCACAAGTTGAGGATGAGGGGATTGCCAATCTAGAAGCTCTCAACCTATAATATACATCGTACCACGAACCATGCATGAAAACCACAAGTCAATTCTAATGTTCTAGTTCTAAATTCATAAAATAAGTGGCTAATTGGGTTACTAATCTTTTAATAGTTAATTCTAAAATAAAATACTTAAAAATATAATTTAGCCTAATAATAATCTGAATATAATCTAAACATGCAAATTTGACCATCAAAAGTCATGTTTCCAATTTTGAAAACCATAGCACGCAAATCAAGGCGTGTCGTTGACTATCTAGTCAAACATCATGAACTCTAGATTTTGAAAATGCACCTTGGTAGATTTCAATACCACAAGTGCTCTGGAATCAACCATACCGCAAATTCACGTTTTGGTCAAAAGATATCGTCGTTATGGCTAATCATGACCAAAACGGTGATTTACCGATCAATTCTGAGTTTAACAGAATATCTAAAATACTAGATGAACGAATTAATTTCTGGGGAAAATATATGTTGTAGAGCTCTGTGTTAGCTTTCCGAAACTTCAAACGGTTCATGATTTTAATTTCTGGTTCTCCTGAAATCTCGAAAACAACGAAACGTGTCAAGTTTCGGACAACCGACACTCTACGAATTTTACAGAAGTTAAGGTTCAGAGATAATAAAAATAAATTAGATATTCAAAAAGTATACCCCAATACGAATCCAACAAATTAAAAAATGGCACGCAAAAAGGAGGTCGAAGTTGTCCGCAATCGCCTCGGGAAGTCGGGGGTCTCCTTGGAATAAGTTTCCTCAAAATCGGCCAGAATTAAATTAGGGTTTACTGTTCAGCGAATATATATATATATATATATATATATATATATATATAGAGGACGGGTACAGTTAGCACCCGCTGACTGGGTACTGCAATGGCTGACGGGTGGGCCGGGCCAGCGCTGAATGGGTATGACTGGATAAATAATTTTCAAAAAATAATTTAAAAATTATTCTAAGGCCAAATAAACTCAAATAAAATCCTAAAAATTCCTAAAAAATTGTAGAAAATTAGAAAAAATATATCTAACCTCCCAGAATATAAATAAAAATAATTTACCTTATATTAATCCCAAATGGTCTTATAATAAATATTAGAAGCCTTAAAAATATAAAATTTAATGAAATAAATATCTAAAAATTATATAAAATTCATATTAAATATAAAGTAGCTAAAAAGTGTTCATATAACTATCTAAGGGCCATATAACCACAATATGATACATAGCTCCCTTATGAGCTTAGGTACGACCCTTAGTGACCATAAAAATAAATCATAATCAAAATAAAAAAATTCGGGAACTAGGGTTACATCTAAAAATTCTGCTTTCTAGAAACATTGTACGTGTTGAAACCTACTTCCCATAACTGATTTAACTCATCAATCAATGGCTGTAAATCACTACCAAAATAAGTCATATCAGCGACGAGTTTAGCGACGCTTAATGATAACGTAGCTATTATTTGGCAATTTAGCGATGTATAATTTTTACGTCGCTGGACGTCACTACTACCGACGTTCAGCGACGTATTGTGACTAATTTTTTTATAACAAAATTTTACGTTGCCCAAAAGTCGATAAACGTCGCTACTGTTTTACTATTAGCGACGTTTTTGCGACACTAGAATACGACGTCGCTATATTTTAGAATATAGCGACGTTCAGCGACGTCTTTCACTGACGTCGGTAAATCTTTTCATTAACCCGATCGGGTTTTCCTTTCCCCCTATTCTCACACAAAAATTTTCCAAAAAATTTGTTTTCCTCCATTCTCTGCCGTCGCCCAGCCTCCTCCTCCACCGCCTCTTCGAGCGCGTCCTCCTCCTCCACCGCTCCTTCTCCTCCACCGACCTCCTCCTTCTACTCCTCCTCTACCGACCAGCCTCCTCCTCCTTCTCCTCGTTGCTGTGTGCTCCTCCTCCTCTCCGAGCTCCTCCACCGACCCCTCCTCCTTCACCGCGAGCTCATCCTCCTCCTCCTCCTACTCGGCCATCCCAAGATCCCCTCCTCCTCTAACCGAGCTCCTCCATCGAGTTCCTCCTCCTCCAACCGCCTACACGCACCGCGGAGCTCCTCCACCGCGAGCTCCTTCTCCTCCTCCTCTCGGCCACCCCCTTCCTCTATCAGCCCCAAAGCTCAGGTAAACCCTAACCCGATATCTCTAGTAGCCATTTGACATGGATACGACACAGACACGAATACGACACGAACATATATAATATATGTGCTAATTCTCTTTGAGCAGTTATGTCATTTTGTAACTTTACTAAGGCAAAGTTATCTGTAGTTGAGGGTAGACCTCTGTCAACTTTGCTTCTGGCAAAGTTTATCATTGTGACGATGCTAGCGATGTGACAAGACTAATACCTGTGCCATTTTATTAACTTTGTTTCTGGCAAAGTATATTGTCGCGATGATGCTGGCTATACGGCAAAGTTAACATCCTAGCCATTTTTATTAGTGTATTACGAACTTTAGATTCTTATGAATTGGTAAACTGCATGTTCAAGAATCAATTTACAAACCAAAGGTTTTCGATGGTATGTCGAGGCTAAGTCCCTAGTTATATTTTTGTTTCTGTCAAATATTAAGCCTTTGTGGGGTTGTCGAGCCGAGCCAATATAATAGGTTCCGTTTGTTCGGTTGAATATTTTTAATGTTTAATAGACTGGACCTAATATTGAACTTTTGTCAAAAATATAGATTTAATAAACATACACTGAATTTTTACATTTCAATCATTTACAACAAAATACATCACTAAATTGTAACATTTCAATCATTGGGTATGTAATATCACAGAATTGTGAAAGCGTTGGAACAAAGGCATCGTTTGGTTCACGAAATGGAAGGAAAAGGAAATCAATTCCTTGGCATTTCCTTTCCTTTGAAAAATTGCAATTCCTACTAATTTTCTTTTCCATTGTTTGGAAATGGCAAAGAATTTGGAAAGGAAAGTGAATACTTTAATGTGAAAAAGTGTTTCCTTGCTTGGATGGATGTAATCACTTTTCCCTCTAATTTCCCTTCCATTGGGAATCATTTTCCTTTCCTCCTCAATTTCTTTGGCATCCAAACATAGGAAAGTAATCACTTTTCTTTCCCAATATACATGATTAGAAATGATATCCCAAATTGAGGATACCTGAATATTTTAGTTATCCATAGTGAATATATATCTGAAATTCTTAAGAAAGAACATACATACTAAGACTGAGATGAATTGAACTAGAAAGAAAACAAATTGTTTTTTAGAGAAAACTAAACTGAGAGAAACATGTATTTAAGTATTGTTCCCAACTTGAGATTTTGGAAACACTTGAAAAGGATTTTCCTTTTGAAAGTCTCATATGTAGTTATGTTTCTCTAAGAGAAGAGCCTTGTCCAACTTTGTACTAATTCTTTCTAAATCGAGTTAGTTATCCTTCTTCCTTCATGATTAAAGTTCGGTCATCATAGTCATGATTATGGATATCCGATATCTTAACCAAAGTGAAATATATTTGAAATGTTAATAACATACATCTTATGAATTAAGCAAGGAAGTAAACAAACACAAATGATCCGAGAACATGGACGATACCAAAATTAAGTGTCCGTGTGTGAGATGTCGCAACTTGAAATATCATCCAGAAGTGGATGTCACGTATCATTTATACTCGAAGGGTTTCACGCCGAATTACTATCAGTGGAGCGAGCATGGAGAACTTGTGTCTTTAGCATCGGAGTACGAGCCGGTGTAATGTCCGTATTTCGACGCGGCCGGTATAATGTCCGTATTTCAGAATACGTATTTTAATTAGGCTTATATGTATTTCGGACCTATATTTTATTTTTCCCAAATTTTGGCTTGTAATTGTATTCTGGCTCGACTTGCGGATTTTGGTTTTCTCGTAAAATTGGGTTTTTGGACCTAGCATGGTTTTATTCCTTGTGGAGAAGGGTTTGGTTTGCATTGGACTACCTTAGTTAACCTCCACCCTCAACCTCCACCCTCAACACAACACACCATCCCTCATTAAAACCCTACCTAACTTTCTCTCTCCTCATAACTTCCATTAATTTTCTTCATCTTCTTCTTCCTTCCTCCACCAACAACATAGGCAAGTGCACCTTGCCACCAAATAAGCACCCTATTTCATTTGTCCCTTAGCTAGATTAGGCCATGGTGAACCATATTAGAACTTAGCATTTTGTGATTTGGAGCTTCCATTTTTCTAGATCTAAGTTTTAACCATTTTCGGATTTTCTTGGTTTTGATCTATTAAACTTAGATTTTTGCTTGTTTTGAGGCTTCCATGTGGAAGAGAATTCAATTTTATATAAGTTAGAACTTTGAAAATCCAAATTTGGTTTTGTTTTGGCTAAGTTATGAAGATTGGAAATTTGGAGTTCTTGGGGTTTCCTCTCAGCCTGTTGGAGAAGATGATCCTCGGCCAGCACTCTTTAGCGCTGGGCTGAACCGCGCTAACTCCTCGGCCAGCACTTTGCGCTGGGCTAACCCGCGCTGGCGCTCTTTAACTCCAGCGCCTTCCTTCCATTGGCGTACTTGACCGCTGTGCAGCTCGCTCCCAGCGCAATCCAATCCAGCGCAACCTGACTCCCTAGCGCAGTTCGCTCCCAGCGCAACCCAATCCTGTGCAGCTCATATCCTGTGCAGTTCGCTCCTAGCACAACCCAATCCTGTGTAGCTCGCTCCCAGCGTAACCTGACCCAGCGCAAGCCGAACCTAGCGCAACCCAACCTCAGTGCAGTTCATTCCTCAACGCAGTCCATTCCCCTAGCGCAATCTGATTTCCAGCGCAACCTATTTGCCCATGGTGATTTGGTTTTATTTCTTTAGGCTTGGCTTCTCTTTTGTGAATTGGAGTTTTGAGATCTTGTTCCACACAACACGACTGTCTTGACCCAACATGATCTGGCACAGTTTTCGGTGTTTTGACAAGTACGGTCTTCGTGATTTTTGTGATTTATGATCCTAGTACTTTCTGATCTTCTTAGTAGTGATCCAATGGGGTACGCTCTTAACTTGTAACCTGTGATTCATAATTAATCCTTGTACTGGATAACTTGATAGTGGTCCGTGGCGGCACACTCCTGACTTGTAACTTGACTTGACTTGATGTTGTTGTGATGGCTAACTTGACTCATATAATCAACTCTGACTCCGTGGGTGTTCATTCTTGTTGTTTCGTACAATCCACTTGTCTTGTCTTGTCTTGTCTTGTCTTACATCATGTCTAGGACGTGACTCCCTGGTTACCACGGTCAGGGATTCGCACTGAATATGGATTAGGCTAATTACTAGATCAAACTATAGTTCATGGAGAATTTCCAGTCACAGGCGATCTCGTTATCTGGGCTCTTTAATGGACTTGTAGCCTGCCGACGAGTAGGGCACATTTCCAGCACACTGTCATGTATTGCACCCTCTAAGTCACCTAAGGGTATGTTGTCACCTGGGCGATGTACCCAACCATACTCTCAACCCACGGAAGGATAACTGGATAGTCTGCAGGCTTGGGACTGGGAATTTTTCGTTTGCATCTTGTTAGTAATTAGGCTTGTGATAACCCTAGTTAGTTAAATAGTAAGCCGTAGTATTTGCTTGGCCACTTATGAATGGATGGTGTCCAGCCTTGTCTAAGTCTCGTCTAGTCCCTGTACTTGGTACTCCTGAGCATGATTATTTTACTTATCTTTAACAATAAATGGGTAGAGACAAAGTGCTATTCAGGCGAAGGGTTACAACCCCGGTCCTTGTTTGGTTTAAGGGTTGTAACCTGGCTCCCGGAATGGTTCCATGTCCCTAGTCGTTTATTGTCTTGTTGTACTCTTTATTATTTATACTTTTCTTCTATTTCCTTATGTTCTGATATGCTGGCTTTTTGTTCTTATTTCATGGCCCCCTTGTGGCACTTGCTCTTTCTGGGGTTTGGCCCATCTGGTTTTGTGTGGCCAGATTTTGGAGCAGCACCCGAGGATCTATCGAACCTCCAGCCCAATGGTGGCGACTAGAAGGAACCCGGGCTACGAGTAGGTTTTCCATTTTGTTTCACTCACTACATTGTAAAATTATTCTTTTGAGACGTTTAGCCGACGAGTACCTGTTAGCTCGATGCATATTTACTTACTGTCTGCCTACGGGCTGTAAACATGATTAACAAATCCTAGGGTTGATCATGTATGACTTAACTCTTGCTAGTCCTCGCATTTTGTATGACTAGCTTCATGATCAGCTGAATATGTAATATTTGGGACGCCTTTTATTGTATATTTGGTGGTCTAACATCTTGTAACTATATTACTTGCTTGATATTGAAACAATAGGCTTGACCTTAAGAGACCGTTGGCTTATAGTAAACCCTCATATCTAGACAGTCGTGACCGTATAGTGAGGTAGATTCCATTTCAATATACGTAGCTGGCTATGTACGCCCCCGCTCTCCAGTATTCTGGTTCTGGGGCGTTACATGGTTTAATTGGTAGCCCATGCAGGTCTTGTAAATCAAGATATGTGAGGGTTTACCGGTTAGATGTCTCAATAAGTATTCGCCCTTGATCTCTGCTCGTATCTTCAAATTCCTGAGAATCTTGACCTGATCACATGCTTGTATCGTTGATCTGTCCTGGTCCTTCCTTATTGTTTCCTATGTCGTCTTCTTCAGCGGCATTGTTCCTAGACCTGCCGATCAGCAAGGCGGAGCACCTCCCGTAGACCAGCCGCAACCTGGAGATCAAGCCCAGCATTCAGGAGTGGCCTCCAGAGTCGTGCCTACCGGAGGAGAACCACTAATTCATCCCGTCCAGCCTGCAGAGCCTGATGATGGCACTTTGGTGGGTCTCATCAGGTCCCTATTAGCTTCCTAGGATCGTCGGGGCGACGCCTTGCACCAGGAAGTGGCAGATGCTTTGACCAGAGGCGGTCATCCAGGGAACAGCACGGCCAACAGCTTCGAGCGCCTGAATCCTCCATTCTTCGACGGCAGCGGAGATGCAATTGTCGCGGACGCTTGGCTTCAGGATACCGAGGTGGTTCTGGAAGCAGCTAGGACACCTGAGAATAAGAAAGTGGCGGTGGTACGCCTACAGTTGCTAGACATAGCTCACAGTTGGTGGGCGGCACAGTCCGTGGGATTAGCGATGCCAGTTACTTGGGCGGCGTTTAGAGAAAGATTCCAGACGAAGTATTTCGATATTGTAGCTCGGTACGACCTGCAGACGAGGTTTACTAACTTGAAGCAAGGAGGTAGAACGGTCGACGGTTATGCATTTGAGTTTTCTAGACTCAGTAGGTTTGCCCCCACCTTAGTGGCGACCGAGTTTGATAGGGCCCAGCGGTTCCAGCAGGGGCTGCATTTGGAGATCTTGTTGGCAGTTGAGCAGTTCGAACAACAGACGTTCGATGCAGTATTGAGGGCAACTAGGAGGCACGAGTACACCTCCCAGAGGATCGTGGATAGGACCGGAGGTAGGAAGCGGTCCCACAATCAGATGCACCAATCATCAGCTCCAGTCCCGGCAGCTAGGGGTTTGACCGTTGGAACTCCGAGGCGGGCGGCCTCAGTAACGTCGGTTCAGCATTCAACCCCGACGTACCCGCAGCAGCAGAAGCAGAAGCAGACTTCTACGATGGGATGTTCTCATTGCGGGAAGCCAGGGCACGTGGTGGCAGATTGTCGCAGGGCGCAGAGATTGTGCCTGGCTTGTGGAGCGGCAGATCACAAGATAGAAGCCTGCCCGAATAGGGGTAGTTCATCCTCTTCCAACCTAACCAGTCCGTCGGTTAGGGGACCAGCACCTATGCAGCAGTAGCAGCAGCAGTACCCGAGGCCATTGTTGCCTCAGGCCCAAGCGTTTCAGCAGCAGAACCAGCAGCAGTACACCCAGACTCAAGTACAGAACAGACAGAGAGGTTTCCAGCAGAGGGGACCCGCAGCTAGAGGACAAGGTCAGGCAATGATGATGACTATGGAAGAAGAAGTTGCACCAGGTGAGGTAATGGCAGGTACTATTCTCATCAACTCCTCTCCAGCATCGGTATTATTTGATTCTGGTGCATCGCATTCATTCATGTCTGCACGATTTACGACATGGATAGGATTGGAGCCCGAGTCATTATCAGTGAGGCTCAATATACTTACTGGTAATGGTCTTGTGGGAGTAGATCGAGTGTTTTCCTCGTGTCGGATCGTAGTTAGCGGTAGAGAGTTCCCTGCTAGATTTATAGAGTTCCCTATGGCAGACTATGATGTAGTCTTAGGCATGGATTGGTTGAGGAACCAGTATGCTAGGATAGACTGCCATGTTGGCAGGGTTATCTTTAGTATTCCAGGCGAGCCAGAGTTTTCGTTTTCCAAAGGCGCAGTGGAATCATCTTCCCCAGTATTACGGATGGCAGTAGCAGCAGTACAGTTACCCCGGATAGTTGAAGAGTTTCCAGATGTCTTCCCAGAGGAACTTCCAGGAATGCCGCCAAAGCGGGAGATCGAGTTCACTATAGACTTGATCCCCGGGACAGCACCAGTATCAGAGCGAGTCTACAGGATGGCGCCTTCAGAGCTGGAGATTTTGTAGAAGATGATTGAAGAACTGAGGACCAAGGGATTCATTCGTGCAAGTAGATCGCCTTGGGGAGCCCCGATGCTTCTTGTGAAGAAGAAGGATGGTACGTCCAAATTATGTGTAGATTATCGTACCTTGAACTCAGTGACAATCAAGAACAGATACCCTCTCCCGAGGATAGATGACTTATTTGATCAACTTAAAGGGGCTTCAGTGTTCTCGAAGATAGACTTGCGGTCAGGATACCACCAGATCAGAGTCAGAGAGCAGAACATCCCGAAGACAGCTTTCCGATCTAGATATAGGCATCGGGAGTTTCTTGTTATGCCATTCGAAGCAACCAAAGTGCCAGCCGTATTCATGGACCTCATGAATCATATCTTTATGCCTTACTTAGATCAGTTCGTGATCGTGTTCCTAGATGACATCATGGTCTACAGTAAGAGAGAAGCAGAGCACGAGCAGCATCTCAGAATCGTCTTTTAGACGCTTAGAGAGCATCAGTTGTACGCCAAGTTTAGTAAATGCAAGTTCTGGCTCGATCGCATTTCGTACTTGGGTCACATTATTACCCGAGGAGGAGTGGATATAGATCTCCAGAAGATTATGGCTATCGAGACATGGCCAGTACCTAGTTCAGTGGCAGAGGTTTGCAGCTTTCTTGGATTGGCCGGCTACTACCGACGATTCGTTTCAGATTTTGTAAGGATTTCGGCGCTGATGACCCAGTTGACCCGCAAGGATGTGCAGTTTGTTTGGACAGCAGAGTGTCAGGAATTATTTGAGGAATTGAAGCGAGGTTTGATAACGGCTCCTATTCTCATGCTTTCATATGGGACCGGAGGATTCTTATTGTATTGTGACGCTTCAGGCAGAGGTTTAGGATGTGTCTTAATACAGCATGGGAAGGTAATAGCTTATGCATCACGTCAACTTCGTGATCATGAGAGAAATTACTCGACCCACGACTTGGAACTGGCAGCAGTAGTGTTTGCACTTAGTTGTGGAGGCACTACTTGTACGGAGATAGGGTGGAGATCTTCACCGACCACAAGAGCCTGAAGTATGTTTTCACCCAGAAGGACCTTAACATGCGGCAGAGAAGATGGCTCGAGCTACTGGTGGACTACGATGTGGACTTACAGTATCACCCAGGGAAGGCCAACGTTGTAGCAGATGCATTGAGCAGGAGAGCCGGAGTTTACTTCCTAACAGCACAACCAGAGTTATTGACAGATCTTCAGAAGATGGGAATTGAAGTGGTTCTTCCTACCAACGTGGCATTGATGGCCTGTCTATAGGTTCAGTCCAGCATAGTTGAGAGGATCCGGATGGCGCAGTCTATGGATTCCAAGATTCAGCGACTCAGAGCAGAGTGTGAGACAGGAAGAAGGCCAGAGTTGTGCATTCATGAAGATGGTACACTTCGACACGGTACTCATCTTTGTGTACCCAGTAGAGATATCAGGCAAGAGGTCATGGCAGAAGCTCACAGTTCACAGTATTCTATTCATCCCGGTGGTACGAAGATGTATCGTGATATCCGTCAGCACTTCTGGTGGAACGGCATGAAGAGGGAGATAGTCTGGTTTGTCTCTCGGTGTTTGGTTTGCCAGCAGGTTAAAGCTGAACATCAGAGGCCCGCTGGACTTCTTCAGCCCTTGCCGATTCCAGAATGGAAGTGGGAGCATGTGACCATGGATTTTGTGAGTAGATTGCCGAGATCCCTGGCTGGTCGAGATGCTATTTGGGTTATAGTTGACAGGCTCACGAAGGTGGCTCACTTTCTTCCGTTCAGAGTTGGTCAGTCTACGGCTCAGCTAGCAGAAATGTACCTCAGGCAGATTGTCAGGCTTCACGGTGTGTCCGTCAGTATCACCTCGGACAGGGATTCAAGATTCATATCACATTTTTGGCGTAGCCTGCAAGAGAGTTTGGGAACTTACCTTCAGTTTTTCTCGGCTTATTACCCGCAGACAGATGGTCAGTCAGAGCTTACAATCCAGACTCTTGAAGATATGTTGAGATCTTGTACCCTTGACTTCGGTGGTTCGTGGGAGGATCACCTGCACCTGGTGAAATTCTCATACAACAATAGTTTCCAGGCCAGTATTCAGATGGCTCCGTTCGAGGCACTGTATGGTAGGAAGTGCAGATCCCCGCTAGCATGGGACGACATCGGAGTGTCACGCCCCAGAACCAGAATACTGGAGAGCGGGGGCAGACATAGCCAGCTACGTATAATGAAATAGAATCCACCTCATTATACGGTCATGGCTGTCTAGATATACGAGGGTTTATCTACAAGCCAACAGTCTCTTAAGGTCAAGAACAAGCCTAGTGTCTCAATCACAAGCAAGTAAGTAAATGTTACAAGATGTAAGATCACCAAATATACAATAGTAAGGCGTCCCAAACATTATATATTCAGCTGATCATGAAGCTAGTCTTACAAAATGTGAGGACTAGCAAGAGTTTGGTCATACATGATCAACCCTAGGTTGCCAATCATGTTACAGCCCGTAGGCAGACAGTAAGTAAAGGTGCAATACGAGCTAAACAGGTGCTCGTCGGCTAAACGCCTCAAAAGAATATTTTTACAATAAAGTGGGAGAGCCAAAAATAACCCACTCGTTGCCCTGGTTACGCCTGGTGGTCACCATGTGGCTGGAAGGTCGGTAGATCCTCTGGTGCAGCTTCGGTATCTGGCCATACAAAACCAGCTGGGTCAGACCCCAGAAAGAGCAAGTGCCACAAAGGAGGCTTCACTTAGGAACTAAAACCAGCATATAACAAATGAATAGCAAGGGTAATTAAAAGATACTGATAATAACTGAGATAACAATAATATATTGAGCACGAAGAAAACATTCAAGTAGCCAGACTGCAACCCTTAAACCAAACAAGGACCGGGGTTGCAATCCTTCGCCTGAATAGAAACCTGCCTCAATTGCTATTGATAAGGTAAAACGTATCATGCGTAACAGGTGATATACTATAAGATAACCATGGGACTATTCAGATAACCAGGTTACAACTCGTAAACCAAACAAGGACCGGGGTTGTAACCCTTCGTCTGAATAGGACTTGGCTTCTCCCACCATTTATCGGCAAGGTAAAATAAGAAATCAGGAAATGTAACAATCTTATACAGGATCAAGACAAGACTAGAATGATTATATCGCATCCAATCGATCATGGCCAAGCAATAAGTACGGGTTGATACTTTAACTAACTAAGGTTATCACAGGCCTAGTTACTAACAAGATACAGCGATATTATTCCACAGCCACAAGCCCTGCAGACCATCCAGGTTATCCAGGTCGAATATTAGTTACAATAAGGGTGCAACACATGACAGTGTGCTGGAAATGTGCCCTACTCGTCGGCAGGCTACAGGTCCCAAGTGGGGCGCCCAGATAACCGGATTTCCTGTAGCTGGGAAATCTCTTCATGACTACTGGATTATTCTAGTTGTTAGCCTTAGTCGATTTCAGTGGGTATCCCTGACCGTGGTACTCAGGTGTCCCCGTCCTAGACATGATGCAAGACAAGACGGGTTCATTCATACAAGCACAATCGTCCACGATGTCCAGGCCATTCAATCTTGTCAAGTCGTGTTAGCCGTCGCAACAGCATTTCGAGAAATATCATGTCAGGTCATCATGTCAAGTCTACTTGTCAGGAGTGCGCCACGACGGGCCACTATCAAGAATTATCATGCCAAGTTATCATGTCAAATTCATTGTCAATAGTGCACCACTACGGGTCACTGTCAAGTCATGTCATGTCCACTTGGTACTTCTCAAGAGTGTGCCTTAACAGGCCACTATCGTGTTCTATCCTTACATTATCATGAATGAGAGAAACTTGCATAAAATAACTAGTGACATGTTCTTGAAGCCAAGGAAAAGATCTACAACTTTCATGTTTTGAGTTTTTTCAAGATTCTAGCTACAAAACAACTTAAATAGGCAAAAACAGTAAAATAGAGCAATTCCGGCACATGGGATTCCTGCACAATCGGCGCATAGGATTCCTGCACAAATCGACGCATGGGATTCCTGCACAAATCGGCGCATGGGATTCCTGTACAAATCGGCGCATAGGATTCCGGCACAATCGGCGCATGGGATTCCTGCACAAATCGGCGCATGGGATTCCTGCACAATCGATGTATGAGATTACTGCACAAATTGGCGTATGGGATTCCTGCACCATCGGTGCATGGGATTCCTGCACAAATTGGCGCATGGGATTCCTGCACAAATCGGCGCATGGGATTCCTGCACAATCGGCGCATGAGATTCCTGCACAAATCGGCGCATGGAATTCCTGCACCATCGGCGCATGGAATTCCTGCACAAATCGGCGCATGGGATTCCTGCACAATCGGCGCATGGGATACTCACGTTGCGTCTTCAGTACATGCGCGTAGGGAACCTACACGTATGACACGCTCGGAGTTAAGGGATGCGTTGTCGGGACTTTACGGCGCATGACCTCCCGGCACATGGCCTTCCGGGCGCATGGGGTTCCCGGCGCATGGGGTCCATCGTCCCCAAACAGCAAGTTCAGCCATGAAAGTTCCGAAAACTTGTAATGGCCATAACTTCCTCATCCGAAGTCGAAATCAAGCGAAACAAAAGCCAAAACTACATGAAATTGAATTCTCTACAACATGGAACCACTAGTTTTTGGAAATACCAAGTTTTTAGAGATCAAAACCAAGAAAACTAAACAAAAAGGAACTTAAAATTTAGATCTACAAAAATATAACCATCAAAACCAAAAACTTCCAGTTCTAAAGAGGCTTAGAATCTAGTAAAAAGAGAATGGAACAATAAAACATAAGATCCATCATAAAGCAAGTTTGCACTTGCCTAAGCTCTTCCTCTCTCTCCCTCCTGGTGGTTGAAGAAGTAATGGTGGAGAGTAAATAAAGAAGGAAGGAAATAATGATGAGAGAAAAAAGGAAGGAGGTTATAAATAAGGAGGGTGGTGGTAGGTAGGAGGGTTCATCTTTGGTTCATGATGAACCAAAGCAAACCAAGCCAAGCCGAACCAACCCAAGAATAAACCAAATCAATGAAATGCTAGAATAATTCAAGCAGGGAGACATGCAATATGAGTCAAATTACGTATACATATACCAAGATACGCAATAGGAACCACAGGCATTACAACTCTACCCACCTTAAAAGAATTCCGTCCTCGGAATTTAATCAAGAGGCTAGAGTGGCAAAGACAAGCTATACTAATCACAGGCAAGCTATACTAAGCAATCAATCATGCAATCATGTATGTAAGCCAGGAAATCGAAGGCACGAAAAAGAGGAAAGACGTCCTGCTAGGAACCTCTCTGCCGGTTCTGAATCTGAGCTTGGACCAGGGCATACTGTTGGGGTCCCTGCTGCTGGAATACTTGGGTCTGAGGCGACAATGGCCTCGGAGGCTGGTACTGCTGCTGCACTGGTGCTGGTGCTGGTCCCCTTACCGAGGGACTAGTCTGGGCCGATGACGAACTGGCCCTATTCGGACAGGACCCTATCTTGTGGTCCGGTGCTCCACAAGCCAAACATAATCCCTGAGCTCGGCGATACTCCAAAACAACGTATCATGGCTTCCCACAATGAGTGCAGCCCATTGCGGAAGACTGCTTCTGTTGCTGAGGGGACGTGACCGACGTCACTGAGGCCGCCTGCCTCGGAGTTCCAATTGTCAAAGCCCTAACTGCCGGGACTGGTGCTGAAGACTGGGTCATCTGGCCGTGAGATCGCTTCCGACCTCCGGTCCTGTCCACGATCCTGTAGGAGGTATACTCATGCCTCCTAGCTGCTCTCAATACCGCGTCGAAAGTCTGATGCTCAAACTACTCCACTGCCAACAAAATCTCGAGATGGAGCCCTGCTGGAATCGTTGGGCTCTATCATACTCGGTTGCCACCAAGGTGGGAGCAAACCGACTAAGCCTGGAAAACTCGGTCGCATATCCGTCGACCGTCCTGCCCATCTGCTTCAGATTGGTGAACTTGGTCTGTAGATCGTACCGAGCCACCGTATCGAAGTACTTGGTCTGGAATCTCTCTCTGAATACTGTCCATGAAATAGGGACCACTAATCCTATGGCCTGCGCCGCCCACCAGCTGCGGGCAAGATCCAGTAACGGCAGGCGCACCATGGCCACCTTCTCATCTTCTGGGGTCCTGGCTGCTTCTAGAATCACTTCCGTGTCCTGAAGCCATGCATCTGCAGCGATAGCATCTTCGCTGCCATCAAAAAATGGAGGGTTCAGGCGCTTGAAACTGTTGGCTGCACTGTTTCTATGATGACCGCCTCTGTTCAGAGCATCTTCCACTGTCTGGTGCAAGGCATCCCCTCTACGATCCTGGAAAGCTAACAAGGTCCTGATGAGACCCACCAAAGTGCCATCATCGGGCTCTGTAGGCTGGACGGGCTGAACTAGTGGCTTGGGATCCCCGGTAAGCATGACTCGGGAGGCTGCTCCTGAGTACTGGACCTGATCTTTTGGTTGCTACTGGTCCACGGGAGGCACTCCGCCTTGCTGATCGGCAGGTCCAGGTACAATGCCACTGAAGAAGACGACATGGGAACAATAAGGAAGGACCTGGACAGATCAACGATTACAAGCATGTGATCAGAACAAGAATTTCAGGAATTCAGAGAGTACGAGCAGAGATAAAGGGCGAGTACTGATTGAGACATCTATTCGGTAAACCCTCACATATCTTGATTTACAAGACCTGCATGGGCCACCACTTAAACCATGTCACGCCCCAGAACCAGAATAATGGAGAACGGAGGCAGACATAGCCAGCTACGTATAATAAAATGGAATCCACCTCATTATACGGTCACGGTTATCTAGATATATGAGAGTTTATCTACAAGCCAACAGTCTCTTAAGGTCAAGAACAAGCCTAGTGTCTTAATCACAAGCAAGTAAGTAAATATTACAAGATATAAGATCACCAAATATACAATAGTAAGGCGTCCCAAACATTACATATTCAGCTGATCATGAAGCTAGTCGTTATAAAATGTGAGGACTAGCAAGAGTTTGGTCAAATATGATCAATCCTAGGTTGCCAATCATGTTACAGCCCGTAGGCAGACAGTAAGTAAAGGTGCAATATGAGCTAAACAGGTGCTCGTCGGCTAAACGCCTCAAAAGAATATTTTTACAATAAAGTAGAAGAGCCAAAAATAACCCACTCGTTGTCCTGGTTACGCCTGGTGGTCACCATGTGGTTGGAAGGTCGGTAGATCCTCTGGTGCTGCTTCGGTATCTGGCCATACAAAACCAGCTGGGTCAGACCCCAGAAAGAGCAAGTGCCACAAAGGAGGCTTCACTTAGGAACTAAAACCAGCATATAACAAATAAATAGCAAGGGTAATTAAAAGATATCGATAATAACTGAGATAACAATAATATATTGAGCACGAAGAAACCATTCAAGTAGCCAGACTGCAACCCTTAAACCAAACAAGGACCGGGGTTGCAATCCTTCGCCTGAATAGAAACCCGCCTTAATTGCTATTAATAAGGTAAAACGTATCAAGCATAACAGGTGATATACGATGAGATAACCATGAGACTATTCAGATAACCAGGTTATAATCCGTAAACCAAACAAGGACCGGGGTTGTAATCCTTCGTCTGAACAGAACTTGGCTTCTTCCACCATTTATCGGCAAGGTAAAATAAGAAATCAGGACATGTAACAATCTTGTACAGGATCAAGACAAGACTAGACTGATTATACCGTATCCAATCAATCATGGCCAAGCAATAAGTACGGCTTGATACTTTAACTAACTAAGGTTATCACAGGCCTAGTTACTAACAAGATGCAGCGAGATTATTCCACAGCCACAAGCCCTGCAGACCATCCAGGTTATCCAGGTCGAATATTAGTTACAATAAGGGTGCAACACATGACAGTGTGCTGGAAATGTGCCCTACTCGTCGGCATGCTATAGATCCCAAGTGGGGCGCCCAAATAACGGGATTGTCTGTAGCTGGGAAATCTCTTCATGACTACTGGATTATTCTAGTTGTTAGCCTTAGTCGATTTCAGTGAGTATCCCTGACCGTGGTACTCAGGGGTCCCCATCCTAGACATGATACAAGACAAGACGGGTTCATTTGTACAAGCACAATCGTCCACGGTGTCCAGGCCATTCAATCTTGTCAAGTCGTGTTAGCCGTCGCAACAGCATTTCGAAAAATATCATGTCAGGTCATCATGTCAAGTCTACTTATCAGGAGTGCGCCACGGCGGGCCACTATCAAGAATTATCATGCCAAGTTATCATGTCAAATTTATTGTCAAGAGTGCACCACTACGGGTCACTGTCAAGTCATGTCATGTCCACTTGGTACTTGTCAAGAGTGTGCCATAACAGGCCACTATCGTGTTCTATCCTTACATTATCATGAACGAGAGAAACTTGCATAAAATAACTAGTGACATGTTCTTGAAGCCAAGGAAAAGATCTACAACTTTTATGTTTTGAGTTTTTTTAAGATTCTAGCTACAAAACAACTTAAACAGGCAAAAACAGTAAAATAGAGCAATTCCGGTGCATGGGATTCCTGCACAATCGGCGCATAGGATTCCTGCACAAATCGGCGAATGGGATTCCTGCACAAATCAGCGCATGGGATTCCTACACAATCGACGCATAGAATTCCTACACAAATCGGCACATGGGATTCCTGCACAATCGGCGCATGAGATTCCTGCACAAATCGGCGTATGGGATTCCTGCACCATCGGCGCATGGGATTCCTGTACAAATCGGTGCATGGGATTTCTGCATAAATTGGCACATGGGATTCCTGCACCATCGGCGTATGGGATTCCTGCACAAATTGGCGTATAGGATTCCTGTACAATCGGCGCATGGGATACTCACGTTGCGTCTTCAGTACATGCGCGTAGGGAACCTACGCGTATGACATGCTCGGAGTTAAGGGATGCGTTGCCGGGACTTCATGGCGCATGGGCTCCCGGGCGCATGGGGTCCATCGTCCCCAAACAGCAAGTTCAGCTATGAAAGTTCCGAAAACTTGTAATGGCCATAACTTTCTCATCCGAAGTCGAAATCAAGTGAAACAAAAGCCAAAAATGTATGAAATTGAATTCTCTACAACATGGAACCACTAGTTTTTGAAAATACCAAGTTTATAGAGATCAAAACCAAGAAAACTAAACAAGATGGAACTTAAAACTTAGATCTACAAAAATATAACCATCAAAACCGAAAACTTCCAGTTCTAAAGAGGCTTAGAATCTAGTAAGGAAGAGAATGGAACAATAAAACATGAGATCCATCATGAAGTAAGTTTGCACTTGCCTAAGCTCTCCCTCTCTCCCTCTCCTGGTGGTTGAAGAAGTAATGGTGGAGAGTAAATGAAGAAGGAAGGAAATAATAATGAGAGAGAAAAGGAAGGAGGTTTTAAATAAGGAGGGTGGTGGTAGGTAGAAGGGTTCACCTTTGGTTCATGATGAACCAAAGCAAACCAAGCCAAGCAGAACCAACCCAAGAATAAACCAAATCAATGAAATGCTAGAATAATTCAAGCAGGAAGACATGCAATACGAGTCAAATTACGTATACGTATACCAAGATACGCAATACGAACCACAGACATTACACGGAGAGAGGCAGATGCTTGGTCCAGAAATGATTGCCCAGACAGTTGAAGTGGTCAGAAGGATCAGAGATCGTCTTCGAGTGGCCCAAGATCACCCGCGCTATTGGGTCGATGCTCATCGGTGTCCTTTAGAGTTTGCTATCGACGACCATGTATTCCTTAGGATCTCGCCTAACCGCGGCGTCATTCCTTTTGGCGTACGGGAAAAGCTTAGTCATAGGTATATAGGGTCGTTCGATATCCTGGAGCGAGTATGAGATGTATCATATCGTCTCGCTCTTCCGCTGTCGCTAGGTGAGTTGCATGATGTATTCCATGTGTCCCAATTACGATGGTACATCCCGGACCCGAGCCATATCCTGGACCATTCGGAATTGGTTGTTGGTACCAACCTTTCGTATGAGGAGAGGCCCGTGTCTATATTGGACCGGAGAGAAAAGATACTCAAGAACAAGACTATTAGCTTAGTCCGTGTTGCTTGGGGTCATCACTCTCTAGGTGAGTCAACGTGGGAGCGTGAGGACGACATCCGATCGCGATATTCTGACTTGTTTGACTCGTAAGGTATAATGTCTTCCTTATGCCTTATGCTTTTGTGGTGGCCCATGCAGGTCAAGATAAATTATTTGGTTACTTTACCGTACCAAACAAGCCTGCGAATAGGATTAGAAGTCTAGGATCTCATCCACATGCTTGATCTCCTTCCTAGATTTTATCTACTGTTTGACTCATCGATTGTATCTTGCTTGATTCCTTCCATCATAGTTATTATCTTCACTTCGTACTTGCTAGAGATTGACCCTATTAGCTAGATGTCCTAAACACCCTTAGCTTAATTCTTTAAGTTGGATAGAATACCCTACGACCTGACACACCCTTGACTATTAAGAGAATACCAATAGTATTATCTAGACCATAGAGACTAGAGGAATTTAACCCATTTGGTCAACCAAGCCTTGGTCAATAAAACTGTAGAATGATGGTATAGGAATAATCACGACTTAGATCCTTATGACTCTTAGACTATTTATCATGGTTCTTTATTTCAATCTTAATCTCACGTGCCTATATTTTTACAATCTAGACTAATGATGCTAATGTATCCTAGTTTTTGCAAGCTTATCTTTTTATCGAGCTTGTTCAAGACATATGTTATTGGAAGAGCTCCAACTAACATATTGTCTAATCAGAACCGGTGCATGATGGTCTGATCAACCGAGTGCACTTTGGTTCGCTTATATCTATCGTCCTACGTGGATGGGGACATAGCTAAACTTGTCCTTTAGATCCCATCCACGACTGCCTTGACAATTCCTTTGAAATTATTCGATCGTCTTTGAATCACGTATTCGTATTCAATAACGCCTCCTTCGAACTCTATATTGCTTTCGCCTTCACCTATTTTAGAAGAACGAAAGCGTTGTACTTGAACTTCCTCTAAACCTTCATATCGATTATGACCATACTGTAATGTTTTCTATAATCTAGAACATGAATTCTTACGGCATGATTTGTTATAGATTGTTTCCCATCGATACCCCCTTGTGTCTTCTCACCCCCCTACGAATTCTTAATTTCGAGGACGAAGTTCTTTTAAGTTGGGTAGAATGTAAAACCCCTAAATTTCTACAATTTTTTTCTTATTTAAAATTTGTACTGATTTAAATTTTTGTATTGTACGTCACGTAGACGTATTGTACATCGTGTGCGAAGGTTCGTTTTTCGTAATTGCTCGACGAATGCGAATATGTGCGAGCGTACATATTTTTGAAAAATATTATTTTTATTATTTTTATAGTTTTAAAGTAATATAGACAATAATTATTTCTAGCTATTATTTTCAAGTTTACGATTTTATTTATGAAAGCCTTTTCGTTTATAGCAGTTACTAATAATAAATACTATTCTTCATAAATATTATTTTAATTATTTATTAGTGTATTTAAATAATAATATTATTTTCAAAATTATTATTATATTGTATTTTTGGAAAATATATTTTGAAATTATTGTGACGATTTAAATCTTGATTTGAATTTATGGATTTATTTAAATAGTAAAACATTTGAAATTTGATTTATCCCATTGATTTTAAACCAAGAATTTAATTAGATTTAAATTTGATTTGTATTTGGAATTGGATTTTGATTTGGATTTAGATTTATTGAATTAATTTAAATAAATATATGAATTATCTAATTTGGGTTTTAAATCTTCTCCTAATCCTATCCAATGGGGAATTCCCACATCCTATAAATAGGCAGGTACTCCTCCAATATTTTTCTACAATATTCCTCCACAAATTCCACCACAAACGTGCGTGCACCGTGTCCGTGTCCCCCTTCCCATTCATTATATTTTATTTCTAATACAAATACATGGTTTTCCTATCCGCGTCCGACAGCCCCGGACGTCAACCCATCCCGTGTCTCGTAGGACACATGCCGATACTATCCTCTCTCTAAAACCCCTAAACCTATCCCTATCCGAAACCAAACCGACCACCAGGTTCATCCCGCCACCTCGACCAACCACCGTCGCCTTTACTGTCCCCGTCAACACCACGGCGCTGTCCCCGTCACCACTGCCATCATAGATCCGACCGGACCGACACCCAAACCTTCTTTACCACCACGGCGATCACCAACCAGACTATCACCGCCACCATCGTCCCCTCAAAACCTGGCCCAAATTTCGACCACCTACAGACACCACCACCCTCACCACGGCCATCGCCGACCAGACGACCGTCGCCACACAAAATTCACAGAAGAAAATAGAAACACACGCACACCCTCACCTGACCTCCGACCTATGTTGGCTGTCTCCGCCGAATCCCAGCGCCCTTCCGCCGATGCGCTCCCGCCAGTAGCCGCCGTCCCTGCCGCCTCCGCGAGCCAAGCCCTCTGCCGCCCTCTTCCAGGAACCCAGTCACCGCAGCACCGAAACTCTCCACCCGCGGGCCGGTGTTGCTACGAGCGCGCCGCCGCTCCCCACGTCGGTAAAACCACATCTGCCGCCCAGCCGAGATCCGCTGCCCCTAGATCCGCCGGAACCCCCAATCCACCACCGTGTGAAACCCCTCTTCCAAGCGTACCTCCGGCGAGCCTAGTTGCCAGATCCTCCACTGCCCCCTGCCGGCCACCGGCGACGGAGCCGTCCGACCGAAGAAGAACCCTCTTCTTCTCCTCGCCGCCCCTCCCGACCGCGCCGTGACCGACGCGCCTCACTTCCTCCGCCTCACGCCACCACCGAACGCCGATCGCCGCCGAAACACCGACCCTCCGGCCGAAACCCTCTCTCACGGAGTCTCCTCCGCCTCCTCCTCTCTGGTTCCCCGAACCCTAGCGCCTCCGCGAACCCTAGCGCCTCCGCAAACTCGGCCCCCTTTCTCTCTCCACTCGATCTCCCCGCTCACTCTCTCTCCCCGTCCCGCTCTCGCCCCTCTGTTCCCCTCTCTCTCTCTTTCTCTCTCCTTCTTTCTAAATCACTGGAACAGTGACTTTTGTTGTTGCCTTGTTTTGTTCTTTTGGTTTGATTTTATTTTTATTTTTTTGTTGTTGTTGTTTTTTATTATTATTATTATTTTATTATTATTATTAGTATTGTTATCATCTTTTTAATTACAGAATATTAAGTATATATTATATTTAAGAATTATGATTATTAGTATTATTACTGATTATATTGTTATTATTGTAAGTATAAATAAATATTTTCAACATTGGGTTAGAAGCCCTAATTGTATTTGCTATATTGTTTTGTGGCATTTTAAAAGTATAGATGATTAATAAAATTATATTTTTACAAAATATGGTTCTTACCCTTAAATAATTTTTATAATATTATTTTATATCGCTTAAAGTATTTTTGAATTATAAGATATAGATTTTAGCCTAAAATATTATTTGACAAAACTTACAGTTCTGCCTTAAAAATGACTTTTGATTTTCGAATATTTATTTGAAAGCATATGTTGACTAATAAATTATATTTTAAGTATTATAAATTAGTTTTCTAAAAATCATATAATTATTATTCGTCAATATTTTCTTTATCGTCCAGACCATGACCAACCCCATTATTCCGTTTTCTTACAAATTTCGTACTACCATATGTCCACCCTAACCAATTTGACCCTTCTGGACCCAATGGAACGGTCCGTGCTACCATCAGAGGTCACCATGCATAGTTGTTGCACCGAAGTTACCATTCGTGCCATATTGATCATTGCAGCACACCAGGCGTCCTACCATGCAAGACACCTTGCCCTTTGCTGTTTAATTATGTTAGCTCATATTTTATGCATGTTCATTATTTTTTTATGCAAAATAACTGTGATACATGGCATAACCTGTTAGAATTTACTGTTCAGCTTCTTGCTATGTATTATTTTCTTACACATTAAACTTAGAGTTAAGGGACCACCCTTTGTGTGTTGCATTCATAGGCCTTGACATGTTTATACCACGTTGTTGTGTGTCACATATAGGACTCGGACATGCGTGATTGGCTGGCCACCAGTACGTATAAGCTGTGCGTTAGGAAATAACTACTAATAGAACTGCATGCTAGAAGACTTAGCAGTTATGAGTTGGCATTGGATGGGAAGAACATGATTGGAAGTTGACAACCACCCTATCTATCATAGACTCGCTCGCTACTGAGGAACGATAGGTAGACTATATGCTATAGACTCGCTCGGTACTGAGGAATAATATATGGTATTGTGACTCGCTACTGAGGTACTGTATTGGTATTGACCGGGTAGTCATGCGACCATGAATTGTTCTTAACTACATTCACTTAGAACGGTTAGGCTACCTTTATCCGTTAGGTACGAGTACTTTTGGTTTGGATACTTGTATCTGACCGTGGCTTGGAACAATAACTTGTCGCGGATTAGTTCGTCACATCTTGTCCTTGTTTGGTTGTAGGTGTGACTTACTACTTCGATGAGAAGGTATTGAACCTTGTTGGGGTCCGGATACCATATTGGATTCATAGTATGGAAAGATACATCACCATGAATTAGTTTACCATCTCCTGTCCTTGTTTGGTTGGGGGGATGGTATGCTGGTTCAATAGGTACGTATTGGACCATGTTATAAATTCAATTGACTTATTTATTTGAACAATATTTATTCAGTTTATATGGCATGATATTATGTGTCTTGTTACGTCCCTCTGAGGACCTGGTTATCTCTCCAGGTGTGTGCTATTGTCTTTCGCAGGTGTTCTAGCTCTAGCCGTTATCATCGCAAATTCTTCAAGGATGATTACATTTGGATCGTCTTCGCTTCGCTCGCCAAAAACTTATTTCTTTTCTCATGTATTTTTCCTTTACTTGTTGGTAGTGGATTTGTCTCCGCCCAACATATTGTATCAAGACAAATTCATAGTTGATTATATGATACCTTTTATTCTTGTGGATGAGATTAGTTATGGTTCTACTGTATTTTACAGCTTATATATCCATACGAGGCCTATGTACTTTGTATGAATACAACTGGCATGTCTACGTTCCTAGTCCTACGTATTTTGGGACTGGAGCGTTACAGCTTTTCATCTCTAAGCATCTTGAATTAAATTCTGAGGACGGAATTCATTTAAGGTTGGTAGAGTTGTAATGCCCGTATTTCGAAATACGTATTTTAATTAGGCTTATATGTATTTCGGACCTGTATTTTATTTTTCTCGGATTTTGGCTTGTAATTGTATTCTGGCTCGACTTGCGGATTTTGGTTTTCTCGTAAAATTGGGTTTTTGGACCTGGCATGGTTTTATTCCTTGTGGAGAAGGGTTTGGTTTGGTTTGTATTGGACTACCTTAGTTAACCTCCACCCTCAACACAACACACCATCCCTCATTAAAACCCCACCTAACTTTCTCTCTCCTCATAACTTCCATTAATTTTCTTCATCTTCTTCTTCCTTCCTCCACCAACACCATAGGCAAGTGCACCTTGCCACTAAATAAACACCCCATTTCATTTGTTCCTTAGCTAGATTAGGCCATGGTGAACCACATTAAACTTAGCATTTTGTGATTTGGAGCTTCCATTTTTCTAGATCTAAGTTTTAACCATTTTTGGATTTTTTTGGTTTTGATCTATTAAACTTAGATTTTTGCTTGTTTTGAGGCTTCCATGTGGAAGAGAATTCAATTTTACACAAGTTAGAACTTTGAAAATCCAAATTTGGTTTTGTTTTGGCAAAGTTATGAAGATTGAAAATTTGGAGTTCTTGGGGTTTTCTCTCAGCCTGTTGGAGAAGATGATCCTCGGCCAGCGCTCTTTAGCGTTGGGCTGAACCGCGTTAACTCCTCGGCCAGCGCTTTGTGCTGGGCTGACCCGCGCTGGCGCTCTTTAGCTCCAGCGCCTTCTTTCCATTGGCGCACTTGACCGCTGTGCAGCTCGCTCCCAGCGAACCCAATCCAGCGCAACCCGACTCCCTAGCGCAGTTCGCTCCCAGCGTAACCCAATCCTACACAGCTCATATCCTGCGAAGTTCGCTCCCAGCGCAACCCAATCCTGCGCAGCTCGCTTCCAGCGCAACCTGACCCAGTGCAAGCCGACCCTAGCGCAACCCAACCTCAGCGCAGTTCATTCCTCAACGCAGTCCATTCCCCTAGCACAATCTGATTCCCAGCGTAACCTATTTGCCCATGGTGATTTGGTTTTATTTTCTTAGGCTTGGCTTCTCTTTTGTGGATTGGAGTTTTGAGATCTTGTTCCACACAACACGACTGTCTTGACCCAACACGACCTGGCACGGTTTTTGGTGTTTTGACGAGTACGGTCTTCGTGATTTCTGTGATTTATGATCCTAGTACTTTTTGATCTTCTTAGTAGTGACCCGATGGGGTGCGCTCTTAACTTGTAACATATGATTCATAATTAATCCTTGTAATGGATAACTTGATAGTGGCCCGTGGCGGCGCACTCCTGACTTGTAACTTGACTTGACTTGATGCTGTTGCAATGGCTAACTTGACTCATATAATCAACTCTGACTCCGTGGGTGTTCATTCTTGTTGTTTCGTACAATCCACTTGTCTTGTCTTGTCTTGCATCATGTCTAGGACGTGACTCCCTGGTTACCACGGTCAGGAATTCGTACTGAATATGGATTAGGCTAATTACTAGATCAAACTATAGTTCATGGAGAATTTCCAGTCACAGGCGATCTTGTTATCTGGGCGCTTTAATGGACTTGTAGCCTGCCGACGAGTAGGGCACATTTCCAGCACACTGTCATGTGTTGCACCCTCTAAGTCTCCTAAGGGTATATCATCACCTGGGCGATGTACCCAACCATACTCTCAACCCACGGAAGGATAACTGGATAGTCTGCAGGGCTTGGGACTGGGAATTTCTCGTTTGCATCTTGTTAGTAATTAGGCTTGTGATAACCCTAGTTAGTTAAGTAGTAAGCCGTAGTATTTGCTTGGCCACTTGTGAATGGATGGTGTCCTACCTTGTCTAAGTCTCGTCTAGTCACTGTACCTGGTACTCCTGAACATGATTGTTTTACTTATCTTTAACAATAAATGGGTAGAGACAAAGTACTATTCAGGCGAAGGGTTACAACTCTGGTCCTTATTTGGTTTAAGGGTTGTAACCTGGCTTCCAGAATGGTTCCATGTCCCTAGTCGTTTATTGTCCTGTTGTACTCTTTATTATTTGTACTTTTCTTCTATTTCCTTATGTTCTGATATGCTGGCTGTTGTTCTTATTTCGTGGCCTCCTTGTGGCACTTGCTCTTTCTGGGGTTTGACCCAGCTGGTTTTGTGTGGCTAGATTTCGGAGCAGCACACGAGGATCTACCGAACCTCCAGCCCAATGGTGGCGACTAGAAGGAACCCGGGCTACGAGTAGGTTTTCTATTTTATTTCACTCACTATATTGTAAAATTATTCTTTTGAGGCGTTTAGCCGACGAGCACCTGTTAGCTCGATGCATATTTACTTACTGTCTGCCTACGGGCTGTAAACATGATTAACAAATCCTAGGGTTGATCATGTATGACTTAACTCTTGCTATTCCTCGCATTTTGTATGACTAGCTTCATGATCAGCTGAATATGTAATATTTGGGACGCCTTTTATTGTATATTTGGTGGTCCAATATCTTGTAACTATATTACTTGCTTGAGATTGAGACAATAGGCTTGACCTTAAGAGACCGTTGGCTTGTAGTAAACCCTCATATCTAGACAGTCGTGACTGTATAGCGAGGTGGATTCCATTTCAATATACGTAGCTGGCTATGTACGCCCCCGCTCTCCAGTATTCTGGTTCTGGGGCGTTACAGCCGGGCCTAGTTTCGATCCGGATGATCATGATGCACCTGAGGAGGCACCGAACCCCGATGCTGCACAGTTCATGGAGTTGCTGGAGAATGCAAGGACTCCATTATATCCTGGTCGTGAGGATCATTCACCGTTGGAGGTGGTTACAAGATTGTTGAGCATCAAGTCCAATTTTAACATGTCGCAAGATTGCTACAACCGTCTTATGGAGTTTCTTATAGAAATATTGCTTGAGGGTACGAAGTTGCCTAAAGACTTCTACCGGTCTATGAGGATGGTTAGATCGCTCTGGATGGGATACGAAAAAATCGATGCCTGTCGCAACAGGTACATATTGTACTACAAAGACGACAAGGATGAAGGCACCTGCAGATTTTGTGGTGTCGATCGCTACAAGGTATGTGGTAGAGAAAAGTCTGTCGGTGCCAGAAGCCTACCTCTTTGATGCACTACTTGCCGTTGACGTCGCGGTTGCAGCGGTTGTTTATGGTGAAGGAAACTGCAGAAAATATGAGTTGGCATAAGCGGGAACATACCGAAGGAGTGTTGGATCACCCATCTGAAGGAGAAGCATGGAAGCACTTTGATCGAGAGTATCCAGGTTTTGCTTCTGATTCGCATAATGTCAGATTGGGTCTCTGCTCCGACGGTTTTACCCCATTCGGACTTTCGGGATCCCAGTATTCGTGTTTGCCTGTGATCATCACCCCGTACAATCTACTGCCTTGGATGTGTATGAAGACTCCGTATATGTTCATCACCGTTATTATCCCAGGTCCGAACAATCCGAAAAGGAACATCGATGTGTATTTACAACCATTGATTGATGAGTTGAATCATCTGTGGGAAGTAGGTTCCAACACATACGATGTATCTAGAAAACAAAATTTTTAGATACGGGCAGCACTTATGTGGACCATCAACGACTTTCTGGCCTATGGAATGTTATCTGGATGGAGCACGCATGGTCGTCTTTCATGTCCGTATTGCATGGACAACACTAAGGCTTTCCGTTTGAAACACGGAGGCAAACCGTGCTTCTTCGATTGTCATCGACAATTCCTGCCGAAGGATTATCCGTACCGGAGGAACATGAATGCTTTTCGTGCTGGCGTTGTGGAGAAGGCTAATCCCCCGCCAAGGTGGCCCGGATACACGATATGGGAAGAGGTAAAAGATTTACCAAGAGCTATTGAGCAGCCTGCTACGGGCTACAAGTGTGACGGATTTGGTCGCACTCATAACTGGACGAAGAGGAGTATATTCTGGGATCTTCCATATTGGAGTACCAATCTGATTAGACATAACCTTGATCTCATGTATATCGAGAAGAATGTGTTTGACAACATAATTAATACTGTAATGGATGTAAAGGAGAAGACGAAAGACAATCCAAAGGCTAGATTAGACTTGGAAGAAATATGTAGATGTCCTGTATTGCATTTGATAGAGGACAGGAATGGAAAGTTGAAGCAGCCTAAGGCAATTTTCTCACTGGAGAAGGAGGATAAAGTGAGGCTTTGTAGATGGATTCAAGGTCTGAAATTTTTAGATGGGTATGTTTCGAACTTGAGAAGATGCGTGTTTGCCATGAAATATAAATAAACAGAACAATTATCGGAGGACCGGACTTTTACTTCACGTTACAAACTCGCTTGTACAAAGAAAGCCTAGGGACGAAAACCTAGGTACAGCAGTCTAAGTACAATTGTTTATTTTAGATTCTAGGGGGTGACGATAGAGGCTCGGGAAGGCGACGGCAGCCCTGCCTTACTCCTTGGACGATCGGTATGCAGCCTTGGCTCCTTATGAAAAGATGGTAGGCGTTGACGAAGAAATGCTCTTCTTGCTCCTCTGTTGCTCCTCTGGCTTCTCTCTCTCTCTGTATGTATTCTCCTCTGACTATGGGAGGAAGTCGCTCTGTATATATGTATTTTTCTCTCTGAAATTGTATATATTGTGTCTCTCGCAAGGGAATGGCACCCTGCTATTTATAATAGTGGGGTGTGGTCATTAGGGTAGCCGATGATTAGCTCTTGGAGATGACGGCGGCTTGGGGATCGATCAATCCAGGCCATTCGTTTTGATTATGATGAATCTGGGCCATTAGGTATAGATTACACCAAATCCCATGAGCAATTAATGCTGATTGGAATAAATCTTCCTTATAATAATCTTCTGATATCTGCGAATAAATCAGATCTATTCTTCTGCCATGTGTCCCAGATTATTGGGATTTGACCCAATCTTTAATGGCAGCCAACTTGAGGAATTAATTGGTTTAGGACACGTGTCCTAGAAGCTGCTGGAGGATTCTGGACCGCATGACTAGTGAGCCGCATATGAATGTGAGCCGCATATGAATGTGAGCCGCATATGAATGTGAGCCCACGTGTCAGGGCTGCGTGGGCA
Organism: Iris pallida; assembly: GCA_029216955.1. Classification (NCBI taxonomy): domain Eukaryota; kingdom Viridiplantae; phylum Streptophyta; class Magnoliopsida; order Asparagales; family Iridaceae; genus Iris; species Iris pallida. Next base: position 6,128,716 of record JANAVB010033819.1, read on the forward strand.
GTGGCCCTCACTTGAGTCCTCTAACCACAGAGGAGTAATCCTTGTGGGCCGCATAGGCATATATCCGTCTGGGCCGCATGGATATGATCTTCTTGAACTGCATGAGAAGTCCTCGCTCGAGCCGCATGAGGCTTTCATGGCCTGAGCCGCATAGGATGGATTCACTTCTGAGCCGCATGGGAAGTCCTTTGCTCGAGCCGCATGAGGCTCCTATGGCCTGAGCCGCATAGGATTTATTCTGAGCCGCATGAGAAGCGAGCCGCATACGAACGCCCACGTGGCAAGGCCACGTGGCATTTTTATGGCACTCAGGGGATTTGTGTCAGAGATTTCTTTCCTCTTCCCTACAGATTCATCATTATGGCAGAGCCATAATTACCTGCCTTTGGTGTCAGGGCTGTCAACTTTTTAGAGGGGTCAGCCATCATAGCAATTAATGCAGCGTGGGTGGAGGGGAGCACTATCAGGCCACGTGTCTTCTGAGCCGTATGTAATGCCCTGGGCCGCATAGCTTCCTATGCCGCATGACTCCCTGAGCCGCATGCATTTTTTGAACCGCATAGATCTTTCCTGGCCGCATGAGTCATTTTCTTTAGTATTTTCCATGCTTCTACAGGACCCCCTTCAAAGTTTTTAATTTATAAAATTAAAATACTTTGAATAAGAAGCATGGCCGTGTTCTTCTAGCCGCATATGGAATTCTGACCGCATAGAAGTCTCGGCCGCATGAATTATTCAGCCGCATAAGTGACTTAGCCGCAGGAGACTGTTCAGCCGCATAGCTGCTTGCCACATCATTATTTGCCACGTACGGCAATCTTTAGCACTTAAATGTTGTTGATTTTTTAAAGGCCGCTTTTTGGTACGGGATCCGAGGAGCTTGGCCTTCATTTTCGACGGCTTCTTTTGATAACCGAAGAGTCGGTTTACGTGTACGCACGGGGATCGAAATGCTCCGTCTTTGTTTATAAATACGGGTGACTTTAGCCGGAGGGACTTCTTTACCTTCTCTTTCGTTCACTCTTTTTCTTGTCTTCTCTTTCTGATCTTTCTTGTCGAAGCAATGGCTCCTAAGTCTTCCAAAGTTGTTTCTGTCGCCGCGAAGGGCAAGAGGGTGACGTCCTCGGCAGCCGTCGAGCGTGAAGCACCCGAAATGCCCTCTGACGTTCGTCCATCCTTTAAGGGTAAGGGTTGCACTTGGATCTTGAGTACCCATGGCTCTGTTGCATATTTATGCACAAGTCTCCTCCCAAGTTGATGGCAGAGCCGCATATGCTGTATGGACCGCATGACTTTTATATGCCCGAACCGCATAGATAATACCCCATGTTTGAACCGTAGAAGAAGGATTTAAACACATAAAGTCTCCTCTGAACGGAGCCGCATATGTTTTTAGCAGGATGAACCGCATAGCGTTTTGCGCCGCATGAGTTCTTCTGTTAGAACCGTGTATATTCGTCCGACCTGCATAAGCTATCGAACTAGAGTCATATGGAACTCCCATCTGATTTGGGCCGTATGATACTGTATTGACTTGAACCGTATAGGCTTCCTCGACCCTGTATTTCTTGAGACCCAACTGGACTGGAGCCGCATAAGACATTGTTGACCTGAGCCGCATAGGCTTGCGAGAACTTCTTTATTCAGTAATTTTTTTGTATTAGCTATGTTTTTAATCCTGTTTCTTCTTTCTCTCTCTTTTTTTCAGTGAACCTCCCAACCAACCTAGCAGGAGAGCTCCTTGTGGGTTCAGCTCAGTATGCCGCAAATGTGCAGCTTGACGAGTTAATCCGTCGTATAGAAGATCAGCTTCCCGCCAATGAGCCTAAGGAGAGAGTGGTTGCTATTAATAAACAACCTTTCCATTTTCTTTATTCAATGATGAATTCGGAGAAGTTGGATGGAGAATTTCTAAAACCAGCTTTTCTCTTCGGGGACGCCTTTTTCATAAAGAACTCCAGATTGCTGGATGTCTCGGAGCACTGGAATTTTTCTGTGGATGGGGTAGAGATTCATATCCCTGAGATGGAGCGGCATTATCCACTCTCATGGTTTAACATGGTCCTGCGGGGCAGAACTATGGTGGGTTCCCTGACTCCCACCCAACAGGGAATGTTTGTGAGCAAAATTCACTACAACAGACGTACAGGTTTAGTATGTGCGGACAAGGAATCCATGAGTCGGACTGTGATGGGGCTGCTCCCGGGCACTTTTGTAAACACAACTGGCCCTAATTTTACCTTCACCCTAGCTGATACGTTTCTGAACCAGCTCGCTCACAAGGGGTCTTATCCCATAGGCAGGTTGTCGCTGCTAAATTGGATCAACCCCATTCCCACATGGACCAATCTTACCTCATGGATCTTGAGGCAGTATAGGGACTTCCTTCAGGAAATTGATCTCTACTATGCCATCAGGGGTACCTGCTACGGGTTGCCCATTAACAAGTCCTTGTTCATGGCTCTATTGGAGCTGTATAATCGGCGTACAGGAACTTTCTTTTCTCCCCGGAAGGGAACTGGGGCTTGCTCTTCATGAAATGAACACTGTGTCTAGATTGCCGTGGGGAGGTGAAGCTTTTGAAGTATGTACGCCGACGAACGAAGAACTCGAAGAGCTGGACCGACGGTTTCCTGGTTTCGTTGCTGTGTACCAAGAACTGTTGTGTCATCACAGCGCCTGCCACCAGATGGCAATCAAGAAAGTAAATAGTTCAGAAGGGAATGCCCCTCACACCAAGGCCTGGATTTTGTATCTTTTCAAGTTGCGTCCTTCCGGTCAAGTCTCGTCTCGAACTCCTCGAACCCCGGAGGAGGTAAGGGATATGAAGTCGAAGGTCAAGAGGTCGAAGTGTACCCGTGATCGGTTTAGGAGTAGCACTGACTCCCTCAGTTATTTTCACTATGGTACCCGGGAGATGTCTGATAAAGCGATCTTGGCCGGGTTCTTGATGGTATGGCTACGTAATTGTGTAGTCTCGGGCGGTGCAGGTTCTATAGAAAGGATCAGCCGCCATTTCATTCTTTCTGCTGTAAAATTGGTCTTCAAGGTAAGACTGGCGCTCCTTCCGGCCATGGTGTGTAGCATACACCACGACCTTCGTGCCTTTTTATCCAAAGTCATCGCTCGCGATGTGTCGATGGACTTTGAACGGATAGAACTACCATACCACTACCTTATGGGGTGGTTATTGATGCACTATCGGTCGTTGATGAGGTCGGGTCCTGATGAAAACGTTTCTGTTGATGACGCCTTTCTTTTTCGGTATCGTAATCAGGCTTGGGAATATGATACTATGTCGGCTTGTCGGAGGACGTTGGCAAGAATTGATGGGCCCGAATTCTTTGTATCTCTCCCTGAGTTCACCTCCGGCGAAATGAGGAGGGTATATGTTGACGGCGTTGACCCCCCCAACTTTTATCTGAGAAGATGCTTCTTTGGTTACGCAACATCCGTCCCGCGCACTTGGTGTATCGTTACCGGAATAGAGTATACCTGGAGCCTTATCTGTCCAGTAGATTTTCCCGTCAATTCGGGTATAGCCAATTGTTCCTGGATCGCCCTAGCGCTTGCTTGAGCTTCGAGGGCAGTGTGCTCGATGGTGTCTGGGCTTGGCATTATTATAATGCGACCCATACCCGAGCCAGATTCTCACTCCCTGATGCCAAGGTGGAGGGTGATATCTTGTATATAGCGGCCCTTTATCATGTTGCGGCGAGCAAACCCCCTAGTAGTTTTGATATGAATAATAGCTTCATCACCGGCACCGGTTTGGCTGAGAAGCCAGAAGGGTCCAAGAAGAGGAAGAGGGGGGCGAACAGGGTTCCTGTGCCGGACTCAGAGTCCACTAGGGCGGATGAGGAAGACGACGAACAGGACACTGATGACTCATCTCATTCTTCGGGCGAGGAGGTTGGAAGTCAACCCCCTGTCGTGCAGGTGGAAAGGGTCGTGGGTCAATCGTCGAGTTTGTCTGACGAGGTGGTGGAGGATCAACCGTCTGCAATACCCGACCCTTCGCGTAAACGAAGCAGGCACGTGACTACCGCAGATGACCGAACCCACTCCATGAAGCATGTTGCGGTAAGACGTCACAGGCTGCTTCTTGATGATGTGGATAATGTTCCTGAGGTGATTTGGACTTCAGCTGTTTCTTTTCTTTTTCTTCTATGTTATGGCTTAATTATTTATTTCTTTGGCTCTTTACAGGCGTCGGATGAGCTCGCCCCTCAGGACCCAATTACCGAGGGTGATCCAATCCTGTCTCATTTAGTCAGTGGTGTGTGCACTGCTATCATTGCTGCAGGGGTGCTTCCGGTTGCGACCGAGGATTTCCACCGTGCTGGAACCTCATCCCAGGGGGATAGGGGCTTTACTGCGCCCGTTCCTGAAACATCTGAACCCCCATATGATGACTTTGTGGGCGGGGAAACTATGCCGGCTGTGAACGAGCCGTCGCCCCCGCGTTCTTCCCCTGGTAATACAAATCGAACCATAGCTCGTGAATAAGCCTATGTGTTCTTGTCATCTTTTCTTTCAGATTATGTCGACTAATGGTTGATTTGGATGTTCAGATCTCAATCCTTCGCTGCCAGTAACTGATGTTGCTGGGTTGCATCCCACTGGAGAGAGCCTGGAGGAACCTCTCTGTGTCGAAGGACCTTTGTCTGGGTCGAGCTCGGGGTCCCAGGTAGCAGTGCCACTGGGACAAGAGACGATGCCCCCTACGTCCTCCTCTACGAGTGTCATTTCGGGGGTCAACCTTTCCTCCCTGCCGAGCATCCAGGCTCTTCGGGCAGCGGAAGAGGAGTTAGCCGCCATCCAAGCATCCTTCCGTACGGAATTTGCTTCCTAGGTGGCGGGTGCAGTAACTTCTGAAGCTGCTGCTCCGGTATCGTCTGCCACTCTCCCTTTGACGCCGTCTTCTACGGAGGTCTTAGATGACGCGTTACAGGATGTGATTGCCAGCTTCCATCGTCATTTGAAGAGAGGGGTCGAGGCAGCAGTGGAAAGGGGGACTCCCTTTATTCTGGCCCGTCGATGTGCCGGAGGCCAGATTACCATCCTTAAGACACTTCCTGGAGGAGGGGAATTGGCTGCGCTTTTGGAGTCGAAGCTATTAGAAGTTGATCGTCTCGTGGTCCAGTTTCGCTTGTTGTAACAGACTGATTTACCTGCGGCCATAAATCAAGAGCGCAACTTTCTCATTACTACGGTGGAGAAGGTGATGGCTGCCCGGGAATCGCTTAAACAGGCTATATTGAAGGACCGCCGGGATCTGACTCGATTGCACGACCAGTGGAGCCGTCGAACTGAAGATTGCTCAACTCGGGAAGCGGATGCTTCCCGCGGGGTAGCCGATACCCGGGAACATATCCTTGAACTCTAGAGAAAACTGGCTTTCCTGGAGTCAGAACTTGAGATCGCTTGTTCTGAGAAAGACTGCTATCCGGGAGGCTGATAAGTACAGTCGGGCTTCTGCTAATCTAGAGCTTGCCCTCAAGAAGATGGAGGACAACTGGCAGGCATATACTCTTCTGAATGATGCAGAGCAGTTATCCCAAGAAGCCGAGCGTCGAGCTAAGCAGAGGCTTGATCGGGGGACTACCTCGGTGAAGAACCGTCTTTTGGAGTTGTGTAACGCCGAACTATTGTCGGCCTTTTCTTCTTGTTTTGTTTCTGTTTTTTCTTTCTTTCTAAAGGGGACATAATCCCGAAGTATGTAATGCTTTTTCTTCCTTCAAATAAAGAGTACTTTCAATTCTACCCTTCATTTGTATTGCTTGCTGCGCTTGTAATATTGTGGTAATATTTTTCCTCGCATAGGGGATATATTTGTGGACCTGTTACCCATGGCGTACCTTGGTTTTAGGCAGAGGTAACAAGTTTTGATCAGGGTACCTGAAGCAGCCATAGCGAAGTGGTAATGGGTGCTCTTGGTATTGAGAAAAAGGAATGCCGTAGAGCAGCTGGGCTCCTGGGGCCTGATGAGGTGATAGATTTGTGCTGATAAATTTATCTGAGGATATTTGTGGGCCTATTATCCTTGGCGTACCCTGGTTTAGGGCACGAATAATAGGATGAAGGAGAACCGACATACTTGCTCAGAGGTGACGAGGATATGGCAAGTAGGAAGGTTTTCTTAATGTAGAGTCTTCCTACTCAGAGGTAATGAGGACATGGCAGGAGTAAACTCGATAAAGGATATTGATGGCCAACAGAGGACATTTGTGGACTTATTACCCTTGGCGTACTCCGGTTGTGGGTACAGATAATAGGTCAAAAGGGGATCATCATACTTACTCAGAGGTAATAAGGACATGGCAAGTATGAAGGTTTTTTCGACGGAGCCTTCCCATTCAGAGGTAATGAGGATATGACAGGAGTGGGCTCAATGAAGGAGGACACATAGAACAACTCAGAGGTAATAAGGACATGGAAGTTCTATGTAGGGGATGATTTGTTTTTTGGCGGAAGTGGGACGACTCAGAGGTAATGAGGACATGGCCGTCTTGGAAGTTTGTGGACCCGTTTACCCTTTTTGTGCACTGGGAGTGCGGGTAGTGGATCATGAGGGAGGATCTCTTCCAGGAAGAAAGTTCAGAGGTATAATAATACGTGACTTACTATCCGAAAGGGTGACCGGAATGTGAGTTCAGAGGTACCAGCGGGTACATGACTCGGTAATTTAGAATATTTGAGAAAGTGTGAGTTCAGCAGTACTAGCGGGTACGTGACTCGAGAATCTGGAGAATGGTGAGTGTGAGTTCAGCGGCACCGATGGGTACATGACTCAAAAATCTGACAAACGATGAGGGTGAGTTCAGTGGTATCAGCGGATATATGACTCAAAAATCTGGAAATTTATAGGGTGAGTTCAGCGGTACCAGCGGGTACGTGACTCGAAAATCTGGAAATTTATAGGGTGAGTTCAGTGGTACCAGCGGGTACGTGACTCAATAATCTGAAGTGTTGTGGATGTGAGTTCAGCGGTACCAGCGGGTACATGACTCGATAATCTGGAAATTTATGGGGTGAGTTCAGCGGTACTAGCGGGTACGTGACTCAATAATCTGAAATGTTGTGGATGTGAGTTCAGCGGTACCAGCGGGTACATGACTCGATAATCTGGAATATTATTTAGACATAATATTTCTTCAGGAACTTGTCGTTGACGGGCAACATGAACAAGTCTTCGTTTTGTTTTGCGAGGCGGTAAGCACCGTTGGAGAATACTGTCTCTATGATAAATGGGACTTCCCATTTTGGTTGGAACTTGCCGGCGGTCTTGTGAGTCATGACCATCGGCCTCCGGACTGCCAAGACGAGATCGCCTACCTGGAATATTCTGATTTTGACCTTCTTGTTGAAGGCTCCAGAGATGCGTGCTTGGTATAGCTCAATTCGCTGCTGAGCTAAGAGGCGCTTTTCATCTAATGCCTCCAATTCTTGCAGTCGACGTCGGTAGTTATCATTCGTTGTCAATTCATAAGTGAGGGTGACGCGGAGTGAGGGTATTTGAGTCTCTAATGGGAGAACTGCCTCACTTCCGTATACTAGAGAGAATGGTGTATTCCCGGTGGCGGTCCGCACTGTGGTGCGATAAGCCCATAAGCACTCGCCGAGCTTCTCGTTCCAGTCGCGCTTGTTGGAGGAGACGAACTTCTTGAGGAGTTTGATGATTGTTTTATTGAACGCCTCTGCTAACCCGTTTGCTGCCGGGTTGTACGGCGTCGAAGCGATATTCTGAATACGGTATTTATCGTAAAACCGATAGAATGCATGGCTTGTGAACTGCGGTCCATTATCATAGATGATCCTTCGGGGCAGTCCAAAGCGGTAGATGACGTGATGCTTAAGGAAGCTAATCACGTTCGAACTCTTGACTTCTGCGAGCGGAACAGCCTCCGCCCACTTAGAGAAGTAATCAGTGATCGCAAGTATGAAGCAGTGTCCTCGGGAGGAAGGTGGGGTGATTGGACCAATGATATCCATTCTCCATGCTTCGAATGGCCAGGACGCCACTGTCGGATGTAGAAATTCTGATGGTTGGTGGATGAAGTCCACGTGGACTTGGCAGGCTTTATATTTTCTTACATAATCTATCGCATCTGCTACCACCGTGGGCCAATAGTAGCCCATTCGGCGAAGACGATCTTGCAGTTTCGGGCCAGGCTGGTGGGCCCCGCAGACACCGTCGTGAGCTTCTCGTATGTCTTCTTTGGCTTCTGTATTTGATAGGCACTGAAGCAGTAATCCGTCGTAGGAACGGCGATACAACATCTTCGTCTTTGTGTCGTAGAAGAATCTGAGAGATCGCCTTCTAATGGAAGTGGCTTCCTTCGGGTTCTTGGGCAGGATGTCGTAGACGACGAAGTCGATGAATGATTGTCTCCAGTCTGGTGCTTCGTTGACCGTCTGTACGGAATAACTTGCCACGAATTGCACATTGTTTTTGGGACAGACCAGTTCGTGGCCTATCACATCCACTGATTGGCGATCATAATTCGGAACTGCTAGGGAAGCGGCAAGACCAGCTAGGGCATCGGCTTCAATATTTCGGAGTCTGGGGACGTGCTCGATAAAGAATCCCTCAAACAACGAGATGATATCGATCGCTATTTGGTGATAGAGGATCATGTCTTCATGACGGACTTCGTACGAACCCCGGATCTGATTGACGATTAGTTGGGAATCGCCGTATGCTTCAAGGTACTCTACCTCCAGCTCTCTTGCAAGTTAGAGGCCACTGACCAGAGCGTTGTACTCGGCCACATTGTTAGAGCAGGGTTCTGTGAGGGAATAGGCGCGGTTGATCACCAATCCGGAAGGGGAGACCAGCACTACCCCGACTCCGACGACTATATTGCCTTTAGGTCCGGTCCTAGAAGCACCGTCGAAGAAGATTCGCCATATATTCTCGTGAGAGGTTGCATGCGAGTCGGCGACCTCATCTGGGATCTCTTTATATATCCTGGAGGACTCCGAGCCTGGGTGGGCTGCTAAAAAGTCTGCCAGGGCTTGACCTTTGACTGCCTTTTGTGGGACAAAGATCATATGATAAGGGGACAGCAATATTGCCCATGTAGCGAGTCGAGAGCTAAGTGCCCCTGGTTTGGTCATGAGGACTCTGAGAGGGTTGACCCGTGAGATCACATGTATCGTTTGTCTGGTGACATAGTGTCGCATTTTCAGAATGGCGAACACCAAGGCGAGGCATTCCTTCTCTACAGCGGTGTATCGATGCTCGGGTCCCACCATCATTCGGCTGAGGTAGTATATGGCTTGTTCATGTCCTGCATCGTTGTTTTGTGCCAACAGGGCACCGAGGGAGTGTTCCATTGCTCGTACATAGAGCATGAATGGTTTTCCAGGGACTGGGGCCACCAAGACCGAAGGATTTGACAAATATTCTTTGATGCTGTCGAAAGCACGCTGGCATTTCTCGTCCCATACGAATGAGACTCCTTTCTTCATGAGGTGCGTGAATGGTCAGCATCGTCCGGAGAGGTTGGAAATGAATCTTCTGATGTAAGCTAGCCTCCCTTAAAGGCCTCTGAGTTTGCGGAGATTTCTCGGGGGACCCATCTCCATGATTGCTTTTGTCTTCTCAGGGTCTACATGGATACCCTTTGCAGTGATGATGAATCCTAAGAACTTCCCGCTGGATACGCCCAGGAAGGACTTTGTAGGGTTCATTTTCAAATTGTGCGTTCGCATTAGGTCGAATACCGTCCTTAGATCCTGCAGATGGTCTTCCTTGCTACGGCTCTTGACGGCTATATCGTCAACATAGCACTCTACCGTCTTGCGTAAGTGGTCTCTAAAGATGATGCTCATGGATCTTTGATATGTGGCGCTAGTATTCTTTAAACCAAAAGGCATGACTGTGTAGCAGTACGTGCCAATCGGTGTTCGGAATGATGTATGCTTTTCATCGTCAGGAGACATTTTGATTTGGTTGTACCCCGAAAAGCCATCCATGAATGACATGCGTTCGAAGCCGCAAGTATTGTCGATCATGATGTCTGTGATAGGAAGGGGGAATTCATCTTTGGGGCATACCTCGTTCAGGTTGCGGAAGTCGATGCAGATTTGAATCTTCCCATTCTTCTTGAGGACGGGTACTATATTGGCGACCCAATCGGGATGTTGCTCCTCACGAATGAAGCCGCTGGCTATCAGTCTGTTGACTTCAGCTTCGATCGCGTCCATGATGCCTGGACGAAAGCGTCACTGTTGTTGCTTGACTGGCTTCGCATCTGGTCGAATATTGAGTTTGTGAAGAGCGATGTCAGGATTTAACCCTGGCATGTCTTCATAGCTCCAAGCGAACACATCAATGTACTCTCTGACAAGTTCTAACAGCGACTCCCGGTCTTCGTCTGTTAGGCTTTTACTGACAAAAATTAGTTTTGGACAAGATTCGCTGCCGAGATCCACTTGTATGACCTCATCTTCAGTAGGAGGTTCTCTCTGTTCGAACCGCTTTTCCCATTGTACGTCCAACTGCTGGGCCCATGGTTCTATCTCGAGGATTTTAGGGATATCTTCGTCTTCCTCATAAGCGTCGGTGAATGCCATGTTGACTGACATGACTTGTCTGAACACATCTCCGATGCTGGTATCTGAGTCGGAAGTTGGTGATCCGGTTGAATGTGACTGCCAGTCGCATTCTTTATCTAAACTTTCAGGGGTCGTAGTAGGCGTTACATACCCTAACCCGCATCGAGTTTTGTTATAGTAGTTTCGTGGTTTGCCCACCGGGACTGGCGGCTTCAAAGGTAATCGTCGCCCAGTACCGTAGTTCAGTCCTGGCGTCGTCTCTAGATCATACCCCTGTTTCTGCATGAGATATTTGGATTGAGGGCTATAGAGATATAGAGGCAGTCTCCCGGCATCTGACCCGAGGTCGGCTTCTTCTATGGTGAGGGGATGCGGGTTGTTCGTCCGGCCGAAGATGATCGGATGATCTCCTCCCTCGAATATTCGGTAAGCGTCTTCTACTGGGGTAAGCTGGATCGCGGTGTACACATTTGTCACCTGTGTGTGTAGGTGAGCACCTATACCGTGTTCCATAGCATACATTGTACATAGCTTATTGAGCTCGGTGTAGTTCAAAGATAACCCTTTATTGATGAAGTAAGGTATCTTTTCTAGGGGAATTACATCATCAGCGGAGGGAACATTCGTGTGGGCAGCCACATACTTGGCTAACTTCGGTTCCTCTTCGGCTACCCCCTGTGTAAATGAAGACTGAGAGAACGACCTGGGGAGCTTGATCGTCAGTGGTTCAGTTGACGGGGCAAAGCGTGGAGTTGTTGGCAGACTAGCGACCCCCAGTTTGGCACTCGAGGTGGAGCGAGGAGTGGCCGGTTCTCTAGAAGTGTCAGACCTTGCGTCGGGGTGACGACCCTTCTTGGGAAGGCGTATCGTCAACGGCTTGTCGGAGGGATTGAGCTTCCCTGTTTGGGGTTGACTTACTCTTGGCAGTTTGATTGTCAGTGGCCCCGTTGTGCGTCTCGGCACTTGGCCAGACCTTGGCAGCCGGATTATCATCTGCTCCTCTTGTACCGAGAGGCTGATCGCGTCCTTCCGCAGAGTAGAAGTAAGGGGTGCGGACTTGCCCGGTTTGCGAGCTTGGAGGTGGATCGTCAGGGGTCCTTCTGGTCCCGTGGCCATTTCAGTACTAGCTTGTTCATTTCCTTCATCAAGGTGCCTCTTCGACTTTTCGTATAGGCAGGAGTCTGAGTAGTAGGATTCGACCCCCTTGAAGGGATCGATATCAGCAAATTCTGTCTTCACGAAGCCGTATTTGTCGACATATTTGAAGCACTTGTGTAGCGTGGAAGGCACGATCATGTAATCGTGTATCCATGGGTGCCCCAAAAGGATATTATAAGAAGTGTCTGCATCTATGACGTAGCAGGTGACTTCGGATTGGAGATCGCCAATCTGACACTTCAGACGAATCTTCCCGATAGGGTAGCTCCTGCCCGAATTGAAACAGCTGATAGCGGTGCTTGTAGGTGTCAGACGATGCATTGGGATGCGGAGATGATGTAGCAGACCCTTCGGGATGATGCTTATGGAAGAGCCAGGATCAATATGCATCCGATCCACTTTCACGTCGCCGATGTATCCTGTGTAGTATAACGGGCGATCATGTAGGTTGGTTTTGATGATCATATCCTGAGGAGTGAAGACGATGTTGGGCATTGCTCCCGTACAGGCACTATCCTGGAGATCCACAGGTGAGTCTTCCCCGGTGAGGTTGGATTGAGCCAGATAGGCATCGGCATTTTGGAGCGCTTCGCTCAATGCAATACGAACGTCCTTGGAGAGCCTTAGGAGTTCGTACAGTGACAATTTGGCCGAAGTGTTAGCCAATTGTGCTAAGATGTCAAAGTTGTAGGGCCTCTCTAGCCCTTGGGCTGCGTCCTTTCGGAGAGATTTGTCGAAGCGAGACTCCTTTGGCCTAGGCTTGTCGGTCGTCGAAGGCTGAGCCGGTCCCAGAGCATCAGTTGTAGTGGGTTGATGATTTTCGGCTGGGTTGTCAACCACAGGTTGGGATTGCGCTCCGGACCGCATGACGACGGCTGTAGCTTCCTCGTTGTCTGCTGAGATTGTGTGGCAGGTCCTGATTTTTCCACTCTTCCTTTTGTTGGCGGGAGATGGTGTGGGCCAAGTTACTTCTGATACTAAGTCTGGATGGACCCACATGACCTCCCCTCGTGAGGTGGTGAGAGGTACTAGACCAGCAGCCTGTTCCCGGGGAGGGGGAAGATTGGTAATCTCTATTGTTGCCAGAGGGACGGGGATCACCCCGTCTTGAGTCTCCGTCGGAGGAAAGCTGCCGAATTATACGGACACCATATAGGCTGCTACGGTTACCTCTTCGAAGTCGATGGCCAGAGCGTTCGAATCGATGAGGCTTTGGATGTACCGTTTTAGTTGGTAGCAGCCGTGTGTAGCATGGTGTACATAATTGTGATAATGGCAGAACTTTGGGTTCTCCAGATCAGCCGGCCGAGGCTCTCGTCTTGGTAGAGGAAGCTGAATTCTACCTCCTTGTATGCGCATGTCCAAGATAGGCTTGACGTGGCCGTCTTCGAAGGAGTAATCGATTTGCGGCCATTGTTTGTCTAATGGTTGTGACTCGGGCTTTTGTGCCGTGTCAGCCACCATAGTCTGCTTTCCTTTGCTGTCCCAATTGTTGGAGGAGTTACCCCCATTATCGCTGTTGGGACGCTTGCCCTTGTTTTCTCCTTCCGAGATGTGCAACCTCAGTTGTCGAGCCTTCTTTAGTCGTTCTTCGGCGCTTGTGGCGCTGATGATGAATGCCTTCCAATCTTTGAATTGACTTTCGCCCATCCAGAGACTGATCGTAGGAAGCAGTCTCTTTTGGCAGATCTCAATCAAAGAGGAATCGGGATTTCCGGAGGGAAGCTTCATGGCGGTCTGGCGGAACCGCTCGATGTAGTTCCTTGTCAACTCCTTCTCCCCTTGGACGACGTCCATGAGAGTGGACATAGTGACGTCCTGTCCTACTTCGTAGAATCGCTCCAAGAACAGGCGCTTGAAGCCGGCGAAGGAGTGGATGCAGTTGTCCGGTAGATTGCGGTACCAATCGAAGGCGACCCCTTCTAACGCCCCAATGAATAACCGTGTGAGGATAGCATCATCGTGGGGCAGATGGTCGGTGGTAACCTCGAAGTAAGTGATGTACCGACTTGCTGAGGTTTTGCCATCATACGGGTTGATATTGAACGACTTATATCTTGGTGGGAATAGAACATCCCTCCATTCAGTAGGGTATGGTTGCCGTATTCTGAGATCTTGAGCGTTTTCTCGGGCATAGAACATGGCTCGGAGCTCCTGGACCTCTCTCCTTACTTCTCGGGTCTCATCTGTCGCGGTAGGGGCTGTTATTTCGGGAGGATTATTGCCTGGGTTTGGTGCCGCTGAGTTCGAATCTATATTGACCGCGGGACCCGTGCTTGTTTGTCCAGGCGTTCCTCCCTGTAGAGTGGGCAGGGCCGCCTTAATCTCGTCTACAGATTTTACCAAAGCAAGTAATATGGCTTCGAGATTGTCGATGCGCTGGCGATCATTGGAACCTCCTTGATTGCTGTCCGTCATAAAAACCGTCCTTATATGAAGAAGGATGGAAGGAACGGTAGAGGATGTCACGACCCGCACCCGTTTTTTTTAAACGGATACGAGACGTGTCCAAGCCAGGCTACGCCGCAGTGTCGGCGGTAGAACGCTGTCACGGCCATGAAGATCAAAATCACAAATAATGCTCATTAACAAAAATTAATTTAACTTACAATGATCACAAGATTTACATTTGCAGAAAAATATAAACTTGTACAAATATTGGAATGACTACAACTCCGCTATCTAGCTAGTTTCTAGGCTTTTGTCTGCAAGTATTCCCGTCACTCCCAAAGCTAAGTGAATCCACGGCTAACCTGAAAATATTGGTTTCCAGTTATGAATGGAACGAGCACAAACCACTGAATGCAATTTCAATAAAGAAAATGACTATAAAACAAGGGTTAGACATCAATCATGAGTTTTGAAAATAAACTGTAAAGTCCTAAGAAAAGACAGAAAATCAATAGTAAATAAATAGACACATATACTTTCCCCACTGTTAGAAATACCTTTGATATGTGATCGGTCTCGGGACAATTATGCGACACGGTCTACACGGTCTACAGTTACACGGTCTACAGTTACACGGTCTACAATTACATGGTCTACAGTTACACGGTCTACAGAAAATATTGCAATAAAGAAACATTGTCTACAGAATAATAATCACGAACTACACAGTTTAAATACAATAAATAAATCACTGTCTACACGGTCTAGTTTGCAATAAATAAATCACTGTCTACACTGTCTATAAGAAATAAATACAACACAGTCTACATGGTCTACAAGAAATAAATGCAACACGGTCTACACGGTCTACACGGTCTAAGGTCAGATCACACATCCTTGGTACTTCTCATTCCCGACTCAACAATTTATAATAGAAAATAATTACATAACTAATGACTAATCAATAAAATATAGTAAAGATCAATATCGAAATGCAATGCAGACAATAAACTGTACTCGCCTGTGGTCCCGTGCTGGTGAAACCGATGATCCAAATCACTCAATATGCCCCCAATAGTCAAAACCCGTACAACAGTCCTCGGATGCTGAAATAGACAATACCAATGATCTCAGAATAGTCCAATTAGCTAGGATTGCCTGTCCTTAAGTTCAATTCTGGACATAGGGGCAAAACGGTAATTTCGGGCAAAAACGATGTCCGCCGTTGGATCCGCTTTGCACCGAAAAATGTGCCAGAGTCAACGGTCTCTAAAGTCATCAAACTACATATCTACGGATCCAGTTTTCTGATATGAACCCAACCGTATGTCCAGAGTTGGATTCCGGCGGGCCGTGCACAAAATCGCCCGTTGAGTGGGACCGTGGGGCCCGCAAAACGGTGATTTTATCAACTGTCTCAGAATCGGACCAAACTTGGCATATAGGACCAGAAAAACGATACGGTCCTATTGACGTAAGTTTTGTCTCGATCCGATGAGCGTGCACAAAGTAATTGGAGAATTTGCAAAGTGCACGATACGGGAAATTTTGACGGATACGCATCAAATTTGTCGCGCACACGCGACCAATTTGAATTCCGTCAAAGCCCACACGACCACTAAGCTATTACGCAGCTTTCGATCCTTTCGGTACGCGACCACGTCGTCCGGATTGGCGTGACGCACGTCGTGTGGAGCGTTTTCATAATTTTTAAAACAGGTTTTTCGATAACTTTGGAATTTGATTTCTCGACGCAGAGTCGATGAAATCCGATTCTACCAAAAAGGAATTGAAGCCCTATAGGTTGTCTAGGATTTCCTTCAAATAGTTTTTGAAATCTGTCGACAGATCGACAGGAAATCATCTTCCAAAACGACGTTAAAACCCATCTTTGTTCTGTTTATTGGACGGGTTTTTGGTCAGCTTTGCGTCGATTTTGCGGGGAATCTAACGCGTAACAAAAGAATCTATTTAAAGGGAAAAGAAGGCCTATAGGTTGTGATCATACCTGTGCAATCGTTTCGAGAAATGATCTACTGTGGAGGAAGAACAGCCACGGCGAACTTGGGTTACCGTTGCACTGCTGTCGCTGCGGTTTGGCTTCCCGGTCGCGCGCGCGCCTGTTGCGGCGTTCTCCGGCCGGCGGTGGCCGTGCGGTCGGACCCCCAGGGTGCGCAGGGTCGGGACAGGTGGCCGTCAGGTTCGTGAGGGGTGCTCGAGTATTAGGTTTCGATGAGGGTGTCCCCCGATCTCTCCCTCTCTGTATAAATATGCGCGTGTACACAGGGTTGTGAGGCTCGGGCTCATGGGCTGGACCCCTGCTGAGCTCGGGTGGCTCCAGCCAGGTGGGCTGGGCTGGTGTGGGCTTTAGTGCATTTTATTCTTTTTCTCTTTTTTTTTCTAATTTCTATTTATTATTCACATATATATCTACATATATATATATATGATTATTCAAGAACATTTATACATATATATATATATATATATATATATATATATATATATATATATATATATATATATATATATATATATATATATATATATATATATATATATGTATATACACCCACCTTATATATATATATATATATATATATATATATATATATATATATATATATATATATATATAATATATATATATATATATATATACATATATATATATATATACATATATATATATATATATATATATATATATATATATATATATATATATATCCATATAAAAAAAAAAAAAAAAAAAAAAAATATATATATATATATATCCATATATTCTCCTATACACATATACATATATATATATATATATATATATATATATATATATATATATATATATATATATATATATATATATATATATATATATATATATATATATATATATATATATATATATATATATAAAATATATATATATATATATATATATATATATATATATATATAAAATATATATATATATATAAGGTGGGTGTATATACATATATATATATATATATATGTATATACCTACATTCATATGTTTATATACACTTATATATACACACGTGTATTTATATTTATATAAACACACACGTATACGTATATTTATATTATATATATATACGCACAAATACGCACATATAATATATCTTTATATATTTACATACACATATATCTTTACATCTGAATAAACACCATAATACCAGAAACCCGCTAAAACAACCCAACAAGTCTTGGTGAACATATTTGGCCCTAGAAAAGGGTACGAATACTCTAAGACGCTATTTACTATTAATAATACCTATAATATATATATATAATAAAATATTTAGATAATAATTGTCAATTCCTAAAATATATACAAAATCTTTGCATTCACCAAACATGTCTACAAGGTCGTATTTGGTCCCACTACATGACTACCTGGGCTTAGACCTGGTACGGGTCCAGTCCGGGCTGGTTCGGTACAACTGGGTCGCTACGAAGTCAATAAATTTAATAATAAATAATTAAACTATTTATAATTGCCATGTTATAACTTGGCCTGGTTTTTCTTAGTTAGGACATCACTATGGTTCGGCCTTCCCTTACCACGACCAAACGCTAGCCAAAGCACGCCACTGAGCTTTCCCTGCCATGATTCCTAGTCACCTTATACTCCAAATCTCAACTATGGCTAAAAATCATCTACCGTAATAATTAACTATTTAATTATTTATAAAATCTAAAAATCACCATTCCAATAAAATAAATAATAATAATAAAATATTCTAATTTTTTGGAAAGGGCAGCTACAGAGGATGTGCCCTCCGAGTCGTACCCATGCACCGAGAAGTCATCGGGATAGGTGGGAATGTTCTCTTCGGGCTCGGACTCGGAGGGAACGGTACCCCCAGCTTTAGAGCTTGCTTCGTCTTGAGAATTATGGATGTCCTCGGGGACATCGGTGTCTGTCGTACCTGAAGGAAGAGTCGTTTCCCCGGGCTCGGCACCTTGAAACATTGGATTGTTGCAGATATTCGGAGGAGTGGTAGCCCAACCCCCAGCGATGCGGATGATGAATTTCCTACTGTAGCAGATTTCGTCTTTGAACGGGTGTGTTGGAATACTCCGGTGGAAGACAACCGTTTAGACGACAGTTTCGTAGCTGTAGTGGTTGATATCTTGGTACTGGAGATGCTTGTCTTTTTCTCCCTCCTTTCGGTGGGGACCTTTTGAGCGAAATTGCAGGAGACAACAGGAGGTGCCTCATCTTCTGAGCTCGGGTGCTGTAGCCTTTGGAAGACGGACGGCCGATCTTCCGTCACTGCCGTGTTGTTGCAGCAGCAATTGACGATGATTTGGGTACAGCGATGTCCAAGCGAGGACTCTTTGTACGCCGACACTCCTTCTCTTTCCTTGCGTTTGTGGAGGATCGCCTCCCGCAGGTCAGAGAAACCACTCTGTCCATTTGCCGCCGGGGGCTGGACTCGAACGGTTGCATACAACTTCCCATCCGAGGCCCGTGTGATAGTCAACGGGACGCCCCGATAGTCAGAGATTGGGACAGCTGACTGGACCTGATGAGTCCGCGTTGTCCTAGACTTCCTCCTTTTAGCACCTGCGGGTGCGTAATAGGAGGAGTCCAAGTTGAATAACAGAGAGTCTGGCTTATCATCCAGAGAAGTATCAGGGTCAGGACCGCATGAGAGGCGGTCGAAGACTGATCGAGAGAAGCGTGAAACGGATGCTATGCGGCTAGGGTTGGGTACCGTGCAGGCTGTCTGCATGCGGTTGTCTTCTGCTGTCGGATGAATTATTTTTGTGCGGCTAGGAGTCACGACCGTACAGGCTGGCCGCATGCGGTTGGCAATTATGGCCGTATGGGTTTTTTTTGCAAGCGGTTGACTCCCATAGCCGTATGAGTTTCATTCGTGTGGTTGGCAACTGTAGCCGCATAAGCTATACGGCTAACAGATATGGCCGTATGAGTTTTCTTCATGCGGCTGGAGGATGTAGCCGCATGAGCTTTCTCCTTGCGGCTGATACCCTTATGCGGCTCGGATCTCATAGAGTTCCTCTTTGCCTCTGCAAGTCTAGCATCATAGTGTTTTCTTCTGCCAGACTTGGGGACAGCAGAGTTGTCTACAATCTGAAGTGGGGCCGCAGGGGAATCTTGCTCGCCGTTTTGAACAACAGAGGGTATCTCCATAAGAGCTTCAATAGGAACAAAGGATCGGGGTCTCCACTCCTTACGGGCCTTCTTCGTGCGAGTTCGCTTCTGGACCGGGCCAGTGCTCTTGTCGGAGAGCATCTCTTCGAACGCCTGTTGGTCGAACCGGGCGACCATCTTTTGTTGAGTGGAGCCAAGCTTGGCTGCATCCGATTGCATCACCAACTCCTCAGCCGTGGAGAAGTTTGTCCCCAGCAGAGTCGCCATCGTGTTTGCCATGAAATATAAAAGAACAGAACAATTATCGGAGGACCGGACTTTTACTTCACGTTACAAACTCGCTTGTACAAAGAAAACCTAGGGACAAAAACCTAAGTACAGCAGTCTAAGTACAATTGTTTATTTTAGATTCTGGAGGGTGACGATAGAGGCTCGGGAAGGCGACGGCAGCCCTGTCTTACTCCTTGGACGATCGGTATGCAGCCTTGGCTCCTTGTGAAAAGATGGTAGGCGTTGACGAAGAAATGCTCTTCTTGCTCCTCTGTTGCTCCTCTGGCTTCTCTCTCTCTCTGTATGTATTCTCCTCTAACTATGGGGGGAAGTCTCTCTGTATATATGTATTTTTCTCTCTGAAATTATATATATTGTGTCTCTCGCAAGGGAATGGCACCCTGCTATTTATAATAGTGGGGTGTGATCATTAGGGTTGTCGATGATTAGCTCTTAGAGATGACGACGGCTTGGGGATCGGTCAATCCAGGCCATTCATTTTGATTATGATGAATCTGGGCCATTAGGTATAGATTACACCAAATCCCATGAGCAATTAATGCTGATTGGAATAAATCTTCCTTATAATGATCTTCTAATATCTGCGAATAAATTAGATCTATTCTTCTGCCACGTGTTCCAGATTATTAGAATTTGACCCAATCTTTAATGGCAGCCAACTTGAGGAATTAATTGGTTTAGAACACGTGTCCTAGAAGCTGCTGGGGAGATTCTGGACCGCATGACTAGTGAGCCGCATATGAATGTGAGCCGCATATGAATGTGAGACGCATATGAATGTGAGCCCACGTGTCAGGGCTGCGTGGGCAGTGGCCCTCACTTGAGTCCTCTAACCACAGAGGAGTAATCCTTGTGGGCCGCATAGGCATATATCCGCCTGGGCCGCATGGATATGATCTTCTTGAACCACATGAGAAGTCCTCGCTCGAGCCGTATGAGGCTTTCATGGCCTGAGCCGCATAGGATGGATTCACTTATGAGCCGCATGGGAAGTCCTTTGCTCGAGCCGCATGAGGCTCCTATGGCCTGAGCCGCATAGGATTTATTCTGAGCCGCATGAGAAGCGAGCCGCATACGAACGCCCACGTGGCAAGGCCACGTGGCATTTTTTATGGCTCTCGGGGGATTTGTGTCAGAGATTTCTTTCCTCTTCCCTAGAGATTCATCATTATGGCAGAGCCATAATTACCTGCCTTTGGTGTCAGGGCAGTCAACTTTTCAGAGGGGTCAGCCGTCATAGCAATTAATGCAGCGTGGGTGGAGGGGAGCACTATCAGGCCACGTGTCTTCTGAGCCGCATGTAATGCCCTAGGCCGCATAGCTTCCTATGCTGCATGACTCCCTGAGCCGCATGCATTTTCTGAACCGCATAGATCTTTCCTGGCCGCATGGGTCATTTTCTTTAGTATTTTCTATGCTTCTATAATGCGTCGACCTCAAGGAGAACAAACTGACAGGTATGAAGAGCCATGATTGTCATGTATTCATGGAGCGGTTAATTCCGATTGTATTTCGGGAATTCTTACCGCAGGTAGTTTGGGATCCATTGACGGAGCTTAGCATATTCTTCAGGGACCTTTGTTCTAAGAAATTGCTCGTTGATCGTCTAGAAAAGCAAGAGAAGGACATTACGGTAACACTGTGCAAGCTAGAGAGGGTGTTCCCTTCTGGATTCTTCGACTCTATAGAGCATTTGCCGATTCATCTTTCCTACGAGGCACGTGTTGTTGGATCCGTCGAATATCGATGGATGTACCCGTTCGAACGACATTTGAATCACCTAAAAAGAAAGGTGAAAATAAGGCTCGGGTCAAGGGTTCTATTTGTGAAGCCTATATTCTCGAGGAGATTACAAATTTCTGCTCCTCCTATTTCAAACCTCATGTTGCTACGAATAGAACGAAGGCTCCGAAAAACGACGACGGATATCAAGAATTTAATGATGGAATACTGAAAGTATTCAATGCGTCCGGAAAGCCTTCGGGGAAAACGAAGAAGAGATATTTGAATGACGAAGATCTAAGGGCTGCTCAGTTGTATGTATTACTCAATTGCGACGAGGATGAAGTGGAGAAGCTAGAGGGATAAGTAAGGAATGATGAGTTTACGTCATCTTAATGTAATAGTATAAGCTAATATTATTGTACTAATCGGCGGTTGCTTCGTTGTTTTCCAGCACATATAATGATGAGTTGAGGCTGGTTAGACCCTACCTAACAGACGAAGCATTAGAACAAGAAATGAGACATCATTTTCCTTCTTGGTTGAGCGAATAAGCAAGTAGCTCGGTAATTACTGGCCTCTTCTAATGCAACTGCATAATAAATAACTTATATCTCTTCTTTGATATTCAGGTCGATCGTCTAATTTCATCAGAGATTGAATTAATTAGAACTCTTGCCAAGGGACCAATTACTTTTGTTAAAATATGGCTAATTTACTGTATCAATGGCTTTCGGTTCAAGTCGACAAATGCTCCGATCAGAGACAGCTTCCTGGATCTTGATTCCACGAAAAACAGTTGTTTGTGTATCAAGTCTTCGAACTACAAAGACGTCGATCCAGGAAATGATTTCTTTGGCATCTTGCGAGAGATTGTGAAGTTGTCATATAATAATGGCAGAGAACTTGCAAAGATCGTGTTGTTCAAGTGTGAATGGTTCGATCCGATTGAAAATCAAGGTTGGAAAATTGACAAGCATGGTCTTGTAGATATAAACTACAAGCGTAGATATCAAGGCTACGAACCGTTTATCCTAGCAACTCAGGCTCAGCTCGTCTACTTCACAGCTTATCCGAGACGGGGAGCAAGAAGTCTGACTAGTGGACAGTATGCACGACTAAAGCTAGAGATACTTTTGATGTTGACGAAAAAGCTTACCAGGAGGACGAGCTACCTCTTGTAACCAATAATGTCGATGTGGACTCCACGAAAGTTATACATTACACGACACATAATATAGAAGATGTAGAATTATTCGAAGAGGAAGACGAAGCCGACGAAGGCGAAGATGAAAGTGAAGATGAGGAGGAAGAGGAAGATGAGGTCGAAGAAGACGAACAAGATGATTATTCTGGAGATGATTGAGAGAGATATACTTATCTGAACTTAGATGTTTCTTCTAGAATATATTATCTGGACTTAGATGTTTATTGTAGAATGTATCATCATATGTTGTCTTGGTTATTATCTTGTCATTGTTGTACTTTCATATTTTTAGTCTCTATTATTTGTTGTATTATCATAAGTTGTTATCAGGTATGGCAGGTCGTCGCGGATCGTTCCGAAAAGGGGGACGACGAGGTCATGATCCTCCGGTACTTCCTACAGGTACTGCTAGAGGACGGGGTTTTCCTTCGGTACCTCCTACTGGTACCGGCTCTGGATCCTCGTCGTCGATTACTCCGACATATCGGACAGTAGATGTGCCTGCTGGGACGACGTCACGTAGCATATCTCCTGGGACGAGTAGTTCCAGGCCTAATGAGAGTGTTCGCCCGTCTAGCGTTCTTGCTGCTGATACGACGATGGAGACGGATGAGCAGATGACGGAGGCTGCACCGAAGGCCGACCAGCATCATGCAGATGATGCGTGCGTACCTCCGGAGGAGAGGAGGACGGAGATCTGGGCCGACGGTACAAAGTAGGTGTTTTGGTTTATAATTTTTTTCTATTTTTATCATAAATTAACTTTTTTCATGAATATAATATGTCTGTATAGATATCGTCCCCCAGAGGTACAGAGACGCCTAGGCCACATGCTGAGGCATAATTATGGTGGTCCTTGGATTAACTACTCTGATGCTCCAAACGAAAGGAAGAACTACTGGTTTACGCGCTTCAAGGTTAAAATAGATTTGCTTTTAATATGAATCATATAATTAATTAATATTATATATAACTGATAAATATTTGGTTTGTGCTCTTCTAAGATATGTTTTTCTATCCACTGCACCGGGCCGAGCTTATCGAGGGGATGTTTCCTGCCATCGCTGCCAAGCTGATCTGAGACGCTATTAATGATCAGAAGGATCGTGATCGTGCCGAAAAGCCGATCCAAGGTTGGATCACCCCTGATCAGTGGAATGCGATGAAGGCTCGATTCGACGAGCCAAGGTACAAGGAGAAGTCGTAGAAGGCCAAGGCGGCTAGGCAACATGCCTCGAAGTGGTGCGGTGGGTCGATTCCGATGACGGAATATTTCCGTCGTCTGGTAGGTCTTTCTCTTTTAGAAATATTATTTTAATGCAAATCCGATAAATTATTACTAAGATAATATATTTAATTACAGGTAAGGAAGGTCGGTAATGCCGACATGGTGACCGTCTTCCTGGCCGCCCATCGGAAGGGAGAAGGCCTTATCGACGAGAGGGCCGAGCAGACCTATGTAAGTATTACAATACGTTATCTTAATTTAATACTTCGTGTCAATTTTAATATAACTTAGTAAATATGATACAAATAAATATTCATGTAGTTAGTAATAATAAGTACATTAATTAGAAATTAGAAATTATAGAGTACTATCCATACTTTCTAGGCCGAGTATCAGAGGCTGCGGGAACGGGCGGCTGCTAGTGTACCTAATGCAGGAGAGCTCCGTACTTCCTCGCAGCCCACTCAAGCTCCGTCGGCAGACGAGCTATGGATGATCGCCGCTGGTGGACTCCATAGGGGTACGTACTACGGTACGGGATCCTATGGCACCCTAGTTGTGATCCAGTCCTCTAGGGCATCTCCTGCTAGTGTGCATGGTCCACAGCCGTCCCAGGAGTCTGCCCGAGTCCACCAGATGATGGAGTCTCTCCGCGACGACCTGCTACGACGGATCGAGGAGAAGTATCAGCATCCTACGGACGATCCTGTGCTGCTAGCACGATTGGATGCGCTCGACCGCGGCATTATGGAGCTCATGGAGATGAATGAGAGGACAGAGCGCAGCGTTGGAGGGTTAGAGCGCACGGTGACGGAGCTGAGCACAGGTGACCATGACCGATAGGCTGAGATTGGTGACGGATTCGATGGTCCAGAGCAGTAATAGACTGTTATCTACCATGAATTCATACAAACAGCGACTTACAGCGTTGGAGCGTGCTGGTCCTCCGGGTACGCCTTCATCGTCGTCGACTCCGCCGCCTCCACCACCTTCTTCATCGACGTCGACTCCACCGACGTCACTGCCTGCTCCATCGGTATCGATTTCACTTGAGGAGTATGAGTTGTTCTTATCCCTTCGTCGCGGCGGTGCCCCTCCTGCACCAGATCCCTAGTAGTCCTAGTTAGGACTGTTTATTTGTGTTTGTTTGATCCTTTGTTTGTGACTTGGATATTTGTTGGTTGTGTAGACTTGGATGTTTGGATCCTATTTGTTGGATCCTATTCTATTTGTTGGTTGTGTGTAAACTTTGGTTATTTGGTTGTAGACTTTGTTATTTGGTGTAGACTTGGTTATTTGGATACTTGTTGGTTGTGCATATTCTATTTGTTGAATCTTATTCTATTTATTGGATCCCATTCTATTTGTTGCATGCTACATTGTGTTATACTGTTGTTTATGTTGTTATTCGTTTCAATTGGTGTCACGATCCGTACCCGCTTTTCGGATACGAAGCGTGTCCAAGCCCAGCCTACGCTGCAGTGTCGGCGGTAGTATGCTGCCTATACTCAAGTCACGACAATCTAGAATCACGGGAAAACTATATCTTATCCACAGAATAATCGAATCAATCAAGATCAATGAAATACCAAGAAAATTGAATAATATAACTGAATATATCCAAGATTCAATGTCACGTCCGGTGGACACAAATCCACTACCAATAGACGGAAAAATAGAGAAATACAAGAAATGAACCAACTGAGTACAACCTGCTAACCAAGTAACCTCAACTGCAAAGCGCCGTGATCTGAAGCTATCTCAATTCCACTCGTCTGCTCCTGACTCAAACTTGGCTAACCTTAAGAGATCATCAGGTCCTCAGAGGACTAGCAAGATACATAAAAATGAGACTTTCTAACAGTTTATTATGCATGGAGAAAGATACAGAGTAAACAAGTAAAACTGAGCAATAAAATAAGCACGAATCTATACACTGTCTACACATAGATGAACTGCTGAACAAGGACTAGAGAACTCATGTCAAGATGTCAACGGACAATCAAATCGGATACTTAAACCCTCGTCCCTAGTGTGGACTCGCAGGTTTGAACTACTAACCCTCGTCCCTAGTGTGGACTCGCAGGCTAGCATCACCCTCGTCCCTAGTGTGGACTCGCAGGCATAACCCTATACCACTAACCCTCGTCCCTAGTGTGGACTCGTAGGCTAGCGTCTACTACTAACCCTCGTCCCTAGTGTGGACTCGCAGGCTAGCATCACCCTCGTCCCTAGTGTGGACTCGCAGGCGTAACCCTATACCACTAACCCTCGTCCCTAGTGTGGACTCGCAGGCTAGCGTCTACTACTAACCCTCGTCCCTATTGTGGACTCGCAGGTTAGCTTCACGATTTCAAGACAAGGAGGCATGACTCAATCAAGGCACGATCAATAAGACACAAGGCTAACTGTGAACACGGTCTATAAATCAATGATACCAGTATACCAATATACGAACAGGATATGAAAGATACATATCAATAATACGAGAAAAACTGGATAATAAATAAGGACAGTGCATGGAAATAAAGCTGTGTAGAAAGGCAAGGTATACTTACCTTTGGTCCTGAGCGGCTGGCACGGTCGAGTGCTGAGTCACAGTCTCCAAAATACCTGTTGAGAAGATCGAAACTTCGAATAGCCGACACCTTCTCCAAATTATAGCAGGCTTTCCAAGCTTGAGGGGTACTCGCGAGGATTAGGGTTCGCTACTGCTCTCTATATATACTCAGGTGTGATTGGATTGAAGGAGATAGGAAGAAGTTATTTGCTCTTATCTGCGGCTTTGGATGAAGATTTATCTCTAATTTCAAATCGATTACAACCCCTGGTCTGAGTAGTCGATTGTAAAAGAAAATTTTGAATAACTGCAAGTTTGCAATAAAGCCCCTGCCATGACTTTATTACTCCCATGGTCCCCTTGTTGATATTTCAGTGCAAGGAAAAACACTCCAATTTATGAGACAAAAGAAATAAATAAATAGAAAAAAAATAAAAAAAATTGGGAGGATAAAATTTGGTCAAGGGGTTGACAACTCTACCCCCCTTAAACAAATTTTGTCCTCGAAATTTAAATGGGGCCAGAATCTATTAGAGTGGAAAATCTAACTCAACCGCTATCAATTTATTGCGAATACTCGCAAGTCAAAAGGAAACATAGTATCTATTCCATTGCTATAATCTACTGAAAATTTTCTGCCATTAGCTCCTTGTGGTGTCGCCGCACCCTCTGTGATCGTGGCAAAAGCTCGCCCTCCTCCTGCGGTTGGTAGTGGTGGGGCACTTGCATTCCTCTTCAGACAATTGCGAGACACGTGTTGGTTGGATCCACAAATCCAACACAACCCTAATCTGCTGCAACAATTTTCTTGAGAGTCCATCTTAATCGCAATAAGGAAAACACTTTAGCCGTTGAAGAGAATTTCAAGCAGGATACAAATCAAAGATTCAATGAAATCAAGGATTAGAGGCCAATAATGAGTCAAGACATGTGGATGAGATCCTAAGTGTTTAATCCTATTTGCAGGCACACGACGGCACAGTGACGTAACCGAAGTGATTAACGTCGACCTGCATGGGCCACCAAAAAAACTTGTCACGACCCTCACCCGCTTTTCGGATACGAAGCGTGTCCAAGCCCAGCCTACGCTGCAGTGTCGGCGGTAGTACGCTGTCTATACTTAAGTCACGACAATCTAGAATCATGGGAAAACTATATCTCATCCACAGAATAATCAAATCAATCAAGATCAATGAAATACCAAGAAAACTGAATAATATAACTGAATATATCCAAGATTCAATGTCACGTCCAGTGGACACAAATCCACTACCAATAGACGAAAAAATAGAGAAATACAAGAAATGAACCAACTGAGTACAACCTGCTAACCAAGTAACCTCAACTGCAAAGCGCCGTGATCTGAAGCTATCTCAATTCCACTCGTCTGCTCCTGACTCAAACTTGGCTAACCTGAAGAGATCATCAGGTCCTCAGAGGACTAGCAAGATACATAAAAATGAGCCTTTCTAACAGTTTATTATGCATGGAGAAAGATACAGAGTAAACAAGTAAAACTGAGCAATAAAATAAGCAAGAATCTATACACTGTCTACACATAGATGAACTGCTGAACAAGGACTAGAGAACTCATGTCAAGATGTCAACGGACAATCAAATCAGATACTCAAACCCTCGTCCCTAGTGTGGACTCGCAGGTTTGAACTACTAACCCTCGTCCCTAGTGTGGACTCGCAGGCTAGCATCACCCTCGTCCCTAGTGTGGACTCGCAGGCGTAACCCTATACCACTAACCCTCGTCCCTAGTGTGGACTTGCAGGCTAGCGTCTACTACTAACCCTCGTCCCTAGTGTGCACTCGCAGGCGAGCATCACCCTCGTCCCTAGTGTGGACTCGCAGGCGTAACCCTATACCACTAAACCTCGTCCCTAGTGTGGACTCGCAGGCTAGCGTCTACTACTAACCCTCGTCCCTAGGGTGGACTCGCAGGTTAGCTTCACGATTTCAAGACAAGGAGGCATGACTCAATCAAGGCACGATCAATAAGACACAAGGCTAACTGTGAACACGGTCTATAAATCAATGATACCAGTATACCAATATACGAACAGGATATAAAAGATACATATCAATAATATAAGAAAAACTGGATAATAAATAAGGACAGTGCATGGAAATAAAGCTGTGTAGAAGGACAAGGTATACTTGCCTTTGGTCCTGAGCGGCTGGCACGGTCGAGTGCTGAGTCACAGTCACCAAAATACCTGTTGAGAAGATCGAAACTTCGAATAGCCGACACCTTCTCCAAATTATAGCAGGCTTCCCAAGCTTGAGGGGTACTCGCGAGGATTAGGGTTCGCTACTGCTATCTATATATACTCAGGTGTGATTGGATTGAAGGGGATAGGAAGAAGTTATTTGCTCTTATCTGCGGCTTTGGGTGAAGATTTATCTCTAATTTCAAATCGATTACAACCCCTGGTCTGAGTAGTCGATTGTAAAGGAAAATTTTGAATAACTGTAAGTTTGCAATAAAGCCCCTGCCATGACTTTATTACTCCCATGGTCCCCTTGTTGATATTTCAGTGCAAGGAAAAACACTCCAATTTATGAGACAAAAGAAATAAATAAATAGAAAAAAAAATAAAAAAATTGGGAGGATAAAATTTGGTCAAGGGGTTGACAACTGGATGTTAATGTGCTTCTGTGGTTTACGTTTACCGGTGTTGAGAATTCCACCGAAGGGGTCGGCGAACCCAGGGAGAAAAGGATATCTGTTATACTGTGTCTTTATGGTTATCTTTTTAAACTGTAGGGAGAAAAGGACATTCTGTATTTTATTTTTTTATTTTTTGCAGATTTACCGACGTTTATCGACGTCCACCGACGTATGTTTGCGTCGGTAAACGTCGGTAAATCTACAAAATTTTCCAGGGTACCGACGTTTACCGACGTCCTTATACGTCGGAGACCGTCGGTAAAAGTCGGTGAACGTCGGTAATAATTCCAGGATTTTACCGACGTTCACCGACTAAACGACGGTAAACGTCGGTAAGTTCCCTGGATTTTACCAACGTGTAGCGACTTTCAACACGTCGCTAATCCACCGACGAAACGATGGTAGACGTCTATCCCAGGATATACCGACGTAATCATACGTCGGTGAACGTCGGTATTTGCGACGTTCGACGACGTTTTAAAGATCAGCGACTTACGTTTTCGCGACAAGTCCAAAACGTCGGTAATTGCGTCGGTAAATATTTTTAGCGACGTAATTTGTCGTTTTAGTGACGTCTTTAGGCGTCGCTAAAACGACTTATTCTGGTAGTGAATACACATCGATGTTCTTCTTCGGATTGTTCGGACCTACGATAATAACGATGAGGAACATATACGGAGTCTTCATACACATCCAAGGCGGTAGATTGTACGGAGTGACGATCACAAGCTAACACGAATACTGGAAGCCCGGAAGTCCGAATGGGGTAAAACCGTCGGAGCAGAGCCCCAATCTGATATTACGCGGATCAGAAGCAAAATCTGGATACTCTCGATCAAAGTGCTTCCATACTTCTCCATCAGATGGGTGATCCAACACTCCTTCGATCTGTTCCCGCCTATGCTAACTCATGTTTTCTGCAGTCTCCTTCACCATAAACAACCGCTGCAACTGCGGCATTAACGGCAAGTAGTGCATCGAATTGGTAGGCTTCCTTGCACCGACAGACCTTCCTCTAACACTGTCCTTGTAGCGGTCAGCACCAGTAAATCTGCAGGCGTCTTCATCCTTGTCGTCTTTGTAGTACAACATGCACCCGTTGCGACATGCATCAGTTTTCTCGTATCCCATCCACAGCGATCTTACCATCCTCTTAGATCGGTAGAAGTCTGTAGGCAACTTAGCACCCTCAGACAAGATCTCTATAATCAACTCCATCAGTCGATTGTAGCAATCTTGTGACATGTTAAAATCAGACTTGATGCTCAATAATCTTGTAACCACCTCAACAGTGAATGATCCTCACAACCAGGATATAATGGAGTCCTTGCATTCTCCAGCAACTCTATGAACTTTGCAGCATCGGCGTTCAGTGCCTCCTCGGCTGCATCATGATTGTCCGGATTGAAACTAGTCCCCACCACGTTAAAAACCACGTTCACCCACCCATCGTCGTAAGCAGCGTGGTTGTGGACATCCACATAAGGCTCCGACTCTGATGCTAAAGACACAAATTCTCCGTGCGCGATCCACTGATAGTAATTCGGCGTAAAACCCTTCGAGTATAAATGATATGTGACTTCCACTTCTAGATGATATTTTAAGTTATGACATCTCACAAACGGACACTTGATTTTGGTACCATCCATGTACTGAGGGAACGCCTTGGCAAACTGCAGGAACTGTTGTACACCCTCAATGAATTCATCTCGCACAGCGTACATGTCATCAGGATGACGGTTGTACATCCACGAACGATGCCGTAAATAGTAATTTATATCCATTTTTAGATGCTTCTGTAAGATAAATACATGCACATCATTCAAAGACTTACAAAAGTAATAGCACGAAGACATGATTTCAAACTTAGAAGACATATAGACAACTTCAATTTCAAACTCCATTAATATGGGTGGCAATATACACTCTAGGCCACTCACTCTTGACACGACCAAGTAGGATCGGACACGGCCATATATTTTACATTTTTACTACTGTATCAAAACTCTACAGTACGTCATGGGATTGACCAAGAAGCACACGAATGCTTAAAGAAGCAACTACGACTACGGCCATATATTCTCTACCTCAAAGCAAACAGAGGACTTACGCTCGCAACTATGACTACGACTTCAGTAAGTATTTCAAATGTCAGAGAATTAGAGGAGTGTATCAGTGGTCGGTGACTTGGCACATGTCAGTCCCTACAGCAGGGAGTGTGGCCAGTGCAGGCCATATGGCCATTACCTGCACTGAGTACAAACTATAGCAATAGCAGCAACATTGTCCTGGCTTTCGGGTGCAGTATCCAGGTAGGACAGAGTGTGCAGGCCCTGCATCGGGGTCTTCCATACCCATTTGAGTAGCAGCAAACACTCCTTTTGGCTCTTAGCCATGTTGGCCAGTGCCACATTGGCCATAGGCCTGTGATCCAGTGCCCCATTTCCTGTGGTAGTGACTAGAAGTGAGGACTTGGTATGTTTCAAAAAGTATCGGTTAGTATCAGTTAGTTTCCTGTAGAGTATCAATTAGTTTCCTATTTTAGAGTCTCAATTAGCTTCCTGTCTAAGAGTTAGTTAGAGTTTTCAGTTAGTATCAGTATTTGATAAGTGAGGGCTTCAGGCCAGTGCAGGCATTTGGGGCAGGGCAGGATCTTGGCCACTTGGCCATTACCTGTACTATTGAGCAGTGTAAAATGGCAGCAAGGCTCAGCCTAGTGCACAGGCATGTTGGCCTTGGTGTTAGTAAGTTCAATTAGGTGTCCCTGTCTCCCGTGTCAGCATTTATGTCCAAGTTTTCGTGGTCGATTGTGTCCCGTGTCAGCATCTGTGTCCAAGTTTTCATGGTCGGTTGTATCCCGGTGTCCTGTGTTCGTTCTACGAGAGAGAGAGAGAAAAAGAGAGGGGTTATCGAGATGGGGGCTGGAGGCGACGTAGGCAAAGAACGGGGGGGTGGAGGTGGAGGAGGCGCTGGAGGCGTAGGCGAACGGGGGGGAGCTGTCGACCAGAGGATGCTGTCGACCGGAGGTGGTGGAGGGGCTGGAGGCACGCGGAGGTGGCTGGAGGCGCGCGGTAGTGGAGGGGAGTTGGAGGCAGAAGGGGACGTTTCGAAATTTTTGGAGAACGAGTGGGGGGAAAAAAAAATTTAGTCGGAACCCTATATTAGAAACATTAATGACGCTTAGAAAAGACGTCGCAAAACATCGCAGAATATATAGAATATTATGACTCATAGATATAAAAGTCGCTAAACGTCGCTGATTGCAAAAATATAGCGACGTTCGGCGACTTCTCAGCGACGTCACTTTCAAATATGCTAACTGTAGTCACTAAATGTCGCTTAACATCGCTATTATTCCCACACAGTGACGTCTAGCGACGTTTATATTATACGTCGCTAATATCCAAAATATTAGCGACATTTTAACTATGCGTCGCTGATTGCGTCACTGATTTGACTTATTTTGGTAGTGTGACAAATACTTGGTGTTCTATTTTTGGATTTTTCCAAAAATGTCACAAAAAGTCTATATAACTTCTACCAAAATGATGGTTAGAGCCTTGCTCTTCTTCCTATGGGTACTCCTAGTCTATGGGTGAGTTCCATACTAGTGTCATGCATGCAATGGCGTCTAACCTAGGAGAAGTGGCAAGTTGTTTACCTATTAGGAGATGAATTCCCAATAAAACTCTCAAAGAGGGCTCAAGTGTCAAGTACTAGGACACAATCCTCCAAGCTTTTGGACTCCTCTTCTTGTGCTCCTTGGTCTCCAAGCTCCAAGCCTTCTAGGATGAAGAATGGATGAAGTTTTTAGAGGGTTTGGAAGGATTTTGGTGGAGGAATGAGTGGAAAATGGAAGAGCACTAAAACTAGAGTTTTGAGCTCAAAATGGAGAAGGGAATGAATGAAACTTCTCTCTCAATAGTGGCTGGTCATAAAGCCCTAGTTTTCTCTATTTGAAATGTCTAAAACATCATTTGAGTTGTCTTAAAGGTTTGGTTAACCTATGAAAGCTTTTAGCCTAAATGGTTGTTTAGTTCTAACCCTATTCATGACATATAATGACTTAAATGAGTCTAATTGTGTCCAACTTAAAATATAGGTCCAAGTGTCATGACAAGTCCATTTAGGCTCACTAACCAAGGGTCCAATTAATAGACTAGTCTACTAATAAATACAACAATCACATTTAATTAAATAAAAAAATATCCACTATATAAATAATGTAAAATGACAAAAATACTCCTATTTTGGAAATGTGGTAGTGACAATCCTAGGTTTATTTCTTATTTCATGCTTTAAGACCAATTCAAATATATTTTAGGTTGTTTTGGTAATATTTTCTTTGGTTGCAAGCTTTGGACCGTTGGTCCCTTGGTTTACTTGGTGAGTGGTGTCGATTGACTCAGTGAGGGGCATGGATCATGGCCCAATGGCCACAAATCAATATCTTGTCTATATAAGCAAATCATTTCTCTTTCCTTCATTTCTTCTTTCTTTCCTTCCTTACTTCTTCCTCAACTGAGAGCAGTCGAGCTTGGCCTTGGCCGTGGGGGACCTTGGTAGTGTTTGTGTTAGTCTTAGGACTTGACCGTAGTCAAGTACTTCTTGCCAACCGAGTGAACCTATACGTGGGTATGTTTTTGTTAACTTAAATATGAGTTTTTTATTCCTTTAATTAACTTAGGATTGAACTACTTGTAATTCTAGCCTTGTTGCACCTAATTTGGACCTAAGTTGGATTTTGAGAATAACAAAGTCGAAGCACAAAGAGTGATGGCCGGAGAAGAATGAGCAAACCTATGGAAAGTAAGCATGAGACCCTCGACGTATAAATGTTGAACCTTGAACTTGAGCACACTGTGTGTTGTCTAATGTATGCTCATTTTCAGCACAACATTCAAATCCTTTGAAAAGTATGTCCGTATATGAGAACGCTGGGCATACTTTTCTCCTCATGCGTACGCTTTGTACTAATGCCTTCCATTCAATTCCTTGCAAAAGTGGAGCAGGGCTATTTAGGAGCTTTGGCGTATTTGTGAAGGAAACTCATGAGGCATACTTTATGTGCGTCCAGTCTCAACATGAAGATATTACGCTAAGCCTCTGTTGGCATACAAATTCCTTCACTCGAGCATTCTTGATGGGCGAGCCTTAACTTTGGGCATCGTCTTGGCTGTCGTGTTCCCGACTGTTGTGTTATACTCGAGATTTGTGCTTATCTTTTTGTAGACTTTCCCATGCTTGCTATTGTACGCCAGTGCTAGTTTTGGCCTATTGTACGCCAGTAATAACTTTGGTCTATACGCCAGTGACAGTTTTGGCCTATTGTACGCCAACCCTATTTTGATAGTTTTGTACGCCAATTTGCCATTGTTCTCTTTTGTTAGTTTAGCTCACAATATCTCTTCTTTTCTCATTTACTTATTTAATCATGTTTACTTTTTGTTATGAAGTTCTTAATATTGATCCTAAATTTCTGACATGACTTAGTGATTGCATACTATTCCTGATATCTCCTATCATGTACCCTAATGTTGTATAAATAATCCTGATAGTGGCTCGTCGTAGCGCACTCATGACTCGATAATTAATGTATTATCCTAATAAGGCTAGTAGTAGCACCTGTAATTGCATGACTTGTTACTCATGTGGATGATTTTTCTAATTGTGCTTGTCAAGCTATTGTCCAGTCTTGCATCATATGTCTAAGGCAAATTCACGAGTTCCATCGTCGGGAATCTTGATTAAACTGTTCAGGTTAATGAGTAGATTGATAACTATAACCATTTAGGAAAATTTCTTGGCTTCATGCAATTCCGATATCTAGGCAACACTGTGGATTTGGTGCTCTCTGTCGTGAGGGGCAGACTTCCAGCACACCATCGAGTGTTGCAATTACAAGTAAAGATAACTAAATATATGTGAAATATATCATATATTCCCTTCGCTGGATATTCTGGAGAGAATGCAGGGCCTGTGGCTGATAGAATTTTCAATTGCATTTGAAAGTAATCAGAATTGTGATAACCGTAATTAGTTAACGTCTAGCAAGCCGTAAGACATGCTTGGTCATGATTGATTGATTGCTAGTCATGTTCATGTAAATTCTCGTTTATTATTCTTGTACCATATCATGTAAGTCACGCCTTCTTATTTCCTTTCTGCTTTACTCTGCTTATTTAATTCCATGCTTTTTGATATGCAGGTTTTAGTTCATAAGTTTGGCTTCCTTGTGGTACTTGCTACTTTGGGGGTCTAACCTCACTGGTTTTGTATGACCAAATTTTGAAGCAGAATCGAGTATCTCCCATACCTTCTTCCAGATGGTGACAACTCGGAGCACAAAAGGACTTGAGTGGACTTTCCATTCACCCACTTATTTTGTAAAATTATCATTTGAGGCGTTTAACCACCAAGCACGTGTTTAGCTCATGTTTTGGACCATTGATGTCTAGCCTACGGGCTAAGCATGATTAGCATAACCTAGACTATAGCTAGAGTTGATCATGTATATCTTTACTTTCGCTAGTGCTCCTCTTTTGTATTACTAGCTTCATGATCTTCTGTATATGTGTGTAGAAGCATAAAAAAGAAGGGATCTTGCTTTTAATCCCACATCAGAAAGGAGAAGAAGAGAGCTCTCATTCCACTCTATATATAGAGCCCTCTTGCCTCCTTTGAAGAAGGCACCAAAAAATAAACAAAGAAAAGGGAGCCCATTATCCAGGGAGCCCGTTCGAGCCACAAAAGTTGTAGTATTCTTCTGGGTTGGCTGCAAGTTCTTCACTCGCTATCATGGCGAGGATAATTTGGAATCTGAATACTATGCGCCCCACGGGCTGGTACGAAGAAGTCCAAGGCAGCGCGGGCCATGCGTCCCAAACGTGCTATGCCAGCAGCAAGCCAGAAGCATGCGCTCACAATCATGCGCGCTGCTGATGGTAAGTTGTACAAGGTCGACTCGAGTGCTGCGGCGCCGAGAACGAGCCGACCTTCAAAGTCCTTGTCTCACTTGGGTGCATCTACTGCGTGCACAATCAAGTCGAGTAAGGCAAATCCAGTGGTCTTGAACTCCCGTGCCTCCTCTGGTTGTGCGTTTGAGGTCCGTTCAAGTTACTTAAAATGCTGTGGTTCCCCCACTACTAATCGAAATGCCTGTTTGGTATTAAATCAGGGGCGCAGCACTCATTTAACCACCCCGGCGCTTGGCCTTGCCATGCGCCTGAAGGGGGTACGAAGGTGGCACTCTCCTCCAACGATCTGTGCAACGTGATCACTCACAAGCACCGATCAGGAGAGCCGACCAACAAGCATAATACGCCCCTCATAGGGCACACTTGTGCTACGGTCACCATCAACTGCTGCTACCGTAAGACAGTGGCTCCACCACCAAGGCAGTCTGTGTTCCAACAGTTGTAACCTGTTGTACCTGTCTCCCAGCGCATCACTCCGCCCCGTCAGAGTAAATCACTTCCTCGTCAACGCATAGGCGCATCTACCCGCCTGGGGCTCTTATCTTCTGAAGGAGTTCACCGTCAAAGCTTCTTCGAACAAGGAGAACCATCATCCACAGTACAATGTCTTGCCAAGGAGGAGGATCAGTCGAATCCATCTTCATCGAGAAGTCGAGGGAGAGACAACAAAACTCTCTCAAACTGTTGCTATTCATAGGCCAGGGCAAATCAAACCCATGCACCAAGTGGCAACCTTCCCGATGTCAGTGCAATAAACTTGTATTTATGATGAATGAATCCCCCTTTGAATTCAGATAAGTCGGAGAGCAATCAAAGCCCCGAAGAACTCAATAGCCGGATCAATAAAGACGTGTCACGAAACAGATGTGCCGGCCAGATCGCGCATCACACAGACGCGCCCCTCAATGTCAAGCGCATCACACAGACGCGCCTTTCAGCACCAAGCGCATCACAGGGGATGCGCCCCCATGCGTCCCCATATGCCTATTGGAACGCCAACCGACGCGCCCACTCAGCTGTCCATCGAATGTCACCAACATTAAATGCTGAACTGACAGAGTTGGCAGCACGCCTCCCCAAGCCTGAACGGTTGACAGCTTTTGCAGAAAATGAAGCGTCCACAATGTCAGCATCATCATGACTATATCCCGACGGCTACTGCCACGTGGCCACTCGACCACCCGCATGCGCCTCCGCGGCCATGCGCCCAAACCTGCATGCGCCTCAAAAGCCATGTGCCTCAGACCCTTCACTGATCCCTAAAGACAGAAGAAGAGTATCCAGTTGAAGCTTTGCATGCGCCTCAAAAGCCATGTGCTCCAGACTGATCTCTGATCCCGAAAGACAGAAGGAAAGTCGCTCGCATGTGCCTCAAAAACCATGCGCCCAGAACGGCTCGTGACTCCTAAAGGTCACGAGCCAAAATCTCATCATGCGCCCAATTCAAGGCGCATCCCACCAAATCATTCCTCCACCAAATCAGAGATCTCCGAGCCATGGGTCGATGATACGTGTCCTTTGACTCAACTCATCCAAGATCTCAGCAACAGAAAGATCTTCTCCTCTGCTACGTGCCGACTCACAACAGCAGTATGAAGAATTCAACTCCGCGAGTAGGGCGCATCATCCATGCGCCTCCATCAGTAATCTCCATGTGGCGTCCCCACGCACCGGCGCATCCTACATATGCGCGCATGAGCAGCCAACCTGTCCAGCTATAAATGGAGGAATTATCCCCTCCTTACACACATACAGGGACATACATACGAACAATCCAGACAGAGATCACCAGAGAGGCAGATACAGACACTCAACGTCTTCCTCCTCTCAGCCAGCTCCAGCACCCAGAGCAATCTACACCTTCAGAGAACCGATAACCATCGTCAGCCCGTCAACGGAGTCAACGCATTACCACTCGCTCCATTGGCAATTAGGACCCAGATTAAACAAAAGTGTACTCCTAGGACTACATCTAAGTCCTATATTGTAATACTGTTCTGTTTGTATTAAGATTTGCAATCAAACGGTTTTAATGGCAAACAAGCTGGCGACTCTGCTGGGGACTTCTTTCTCCTCTTCCGAGAAAGTCGTGTTACAGGCCGACGACGTAAAGGTGGGCTCCTCCCACAAGACGCTGGTTGTGCGCCTCAATCAACAGGCGTACGAGGAGTTTATTTCTGAAGGTAGCACGAGTCCTTCGAAGTGGCTGCCGAAGCCGAAGAAGACCCGCCGTGTCTGGGTGCGCAAGGTCGACGCCTCGGGCACCACCACTGAAGGGGATGTACCAATCCAGCCCTCCCTTCCTGCTGACGTTCTCAGCAACCAAGGTGCGCCCGCTGATGCAGCGCATCTCTCGGGGAAACGTGCGGCTGACCACATTCCCTAGCTATCTCCCTCTCAGGCGAGGAAGATGCGTCGACGGAGCAGGGGCACAGCCAAAGCCCCGCGTATCACCTCTGATGCGCCACAAAAAGTCTCTGTCTTTGACAGACTCACTCGCTGTAATGGCGAGGAGAATTTGGATGCTGAGTACTATACGCCCCAGCGGGCTAGTACAAAGAAATCCGAGGCGGCACGGGCCATGCACCACAAGCGTGCTATGCCAGCAGCAGGCCAGAGGTACGTGCTCACAATCATGCGCACTGCCGATGGCAAGCTGTACAAGGTCGACTCAGGTGCTTCGGCACCAAAGACGAGTCGATCTTCAAAGTCCTCATCTCACTTGGGCGCATCCACTGCGTGCATAACCAAGTCGAGTGCGACAGATTCAGTGGTCTTGAACTTCCGCGCCTCCTCTGGTTGTGCGTTTGAGGTCCGTTCAAGTCACTTCAAATGTTGTTGTTCCCCCACTACTGATCATGATGCCTGCTTGGTATTAGATCAGGGGGCGCAGCACTCACCTGTCCGCCCTGGCGTTTGGCCTTACCATGCGCCTGAAGGGGGTGTAAAGGTAGCACTCTCCTCCAACGACCTGCGTAATGTGATCACTCACAAGCGCCGGTCAGGAGAGTCGACCAACAAGCACGATGAGCCTCCCACGGGGCATACTTGTGCGGTGGTCACTATCAACTGTTGTGGCAAGACGGCAGTACCACCGAGGCAGTCAGTCTTCCAGCGACTGCAGTCATCGACACCCCTCCGACATCGCCTTGGGAAGAAGGTGTCAACAGAAGAGGAGCCAAGAGTTGCTTCATGCAATGTGGTCTCCAACTCCTCATCTCTCCGAAAGGCGACCGGCAATTCCTCGTCCAAAAGCCAATCAAGGAGAACCAAGGCAGCAGTCTCGACCTCTGGGGTGTTCGAAGGCACTCGGTCGAAGAAGAAGTTCTTGGAGGAAGCTGGGGGTAGTCAGACCCTTGTTGAGCTTCCTTCCGAAGACGAAGATGTCCAAAGCACAGCTGCAGCGGATCTTCATCCTCGAGGCGAAGTCAGCCTCCCAGAAGCACCTCGAAATAAGGATGTCCCTCAGGACACAGCTGGGGGTAGAGACGAAGAGGCCCTTCAAGACGGAGTCGAGGACAATCAGGCCCTGGCAGATGCGCCCGTCGAGAATGACCTCCAGAATGTGACTGGGGGTGGCCAAGCTGAAACACCAAGAGAGGTGACTCCCCCACATGAAAGTGAGGCCGAGAGCGAAGCCTCAACCAATCCATCCACTCCTGGCCGTGTCAGGACAGTATACATGGCTGGGGATGATACCGAGTCTGATGCACCACCGCAGGACATTGTTCAGCACATAGGCTCATTAGAGGGAGGACTCAAAACCCTCTCTGCCTCTATGCAAGCACTGACTCAAGCAGTGTTTGATATTCGATCGGCCTTGACCAGAACACCTTCAACCGGTCCCGACCCAGGAGTTAATGGGGAGTCGAGTGTACCCTTTCAACGGGCACCCTCCGACACAGAAGCACCTCGGACATCGGAACCCTCAAACGCTCTGCTCCAGATAGTGCCACCTTTCCCGACTCCTAGCTCCACGGAGGATGTGGTCGAAATGATCAAGGACCTGCGGGAGTGCTTCGAGTCCAAAAACAGGCAAGAGGAGCGCCAGAAGATGGGCATTCCCCAGCCTTATCCCCTCGAGTGGAACAAGGTGGTTTATCCTCCAAAATATAAACCACAAACACTCACACCATACGATGGAAAGGACTCTCCGCGTCGATACCTGACATATTTCCAGTCACAAACGGGGCATCTTCCAAAGGAGGACGCGTTCCTCACCAGCATCTTTGTTGGGGCCCTAAAAGGGGTAGCGTATGACTGGTACTGCAGCCTCCCCGACAATTCTATATCGTCCTTCGACGAATTGACGCGCCTCTTCCTCGATCGCTTCTACGACGGCGGGAAGGACATGACGATGGCATCTCTCATAGAGATACGCCAGAAGGAGAAAGAAACGGTTCGGGTGTTCATCGAATGCTTCTGACAAGCCTGCTTCAGGCTACCTCCAGGCATGCCAGAACATGCGCTCCTCTCCTCTTGCAGCATGAACATGCTGCCCGCAGTGAAGCTCTGGCTCAACTCTACTCCCCCTCCCGACTGGAGCTCCCTGATCATCGAAGCTGAAGCCGCAGAAAAGAAGGCGGCCAATGCACGTCTTCTGGGTGTCAGCTTCCCCTCCTTTGATGATAAGGGGAAAAGGTCAGCAGCCAACAACTCCGGGCGAGAAGCAAAGGGGAAACAGGCATTGACTGTTAATGCCTCGAAGGGCGCATCTGCGCCTACTCAGAAGCCTCCACCGGCACCGAGACCTAAGGAGGTGTATTCATTCAATGATGAAGACACCCTGCAACTCTTCGAAATACTGAAGCAGGGTGACAAAATCAAACTTCCGGACCCAAAGCGGCCCGATGAAGTCGGGAAAGTGGACAACCCGAGGTACTGTCACTACCATCGGTTTGTCGGACACCCGACCAAGGACTGCTACGTCCTCAAGAATTACATCCAGCGCATGATCAATGCCGATGTAATCTCCGTCGACTATGAAGAGAAGACGGTGTCAGCCAATGTGGTGTCACTTCAGTTCGGCACCTTGCCGCCGACCACCACACAAGATGGCGTCGTCCCCATCCCTAAGGCGACAATGGAGGTGGTGAACTTGCCACCTACCCGTGACAATGTGAGTGGACTCATACCACTCACCACATCTCGAGGAGAGGTCCTCTGGGTTCACCCCGACCTCGTCTCCGAAGTGACTCAACCGGAGGTACGCTCTACCTCCAAATCAAAAGGCAGCAAGATCAAGTCTTGCCGCACGGTCTCTTCTTCAACGGAAGAGGCACTTCCAGTGCAGACGCGTGCACAACAGAACGCTCAGCCCGGCGAAGCTGCCGCCGAGGTGGTGCCTCCTGGCACAGTCCCTGAGGAGGGCCCGTCTAAACCCTCAGCAGCCAATAAGCAGAAGCAGGTGGAGGCTCGTTTCGACAGACCTCTACGGAAGGAGAATGCTTCGGGGCTAGCCAAGCCCCACAACTTTGACATACTGGCACAACTGGCCAGTACTCCTGCGCGCTTGTCTTTGTTTGAGCTCCTGCGTCTTTCCAAAGACTCCCGAGAAGCTCTCTGCGAAGCTCTGAAGGACGCTGAATCCTTTCTCAGTCAAGTCAAGCAGCCTGAAGACCTCCCAACTACTTGTGCGTACTGTCATTGTGCGGAGGAAGTTATCCCAAACATAACTTTTACCCAACAAGACATGCTGCCCAAGCACCACCGACATAATCGACCACTGTATTACACGGGGTACATCGGTTCAGTCAAGGTGAGCCGGATTAAGATCGATTGGGGCTCTTCCCTCAGCATCATCCCGAAGGCGTTGATGTCAAAACTGGGGATCCCAATGTACCGGCTGGCGCCCTCCAACACAACCATCAGTGGCTTCAACGCTAGCAAAAACGAGCCACTGGGCAAGATTCGACTGAAGTACCACATAGGCAACCTCAAAACTGAGGTAACTTGTTATGTGGTGGATGCCGAGGTCAACTACAACATCCTGCTCGGCCGACCATGGCTACATGAGTACATGGTGGTGCCTTCCACACTCCACCAATATATGAAATATGTATCCACCAACGGCGTCATCCGGACGGAGTTCGCAGACATCGATCCTTTCAAAGGGATTGAGGCTTACTTCACCGATTCTGACTTGTACAAGCCACTTGACAAGGAGGAAGCCAACGATGATGATGATGAGGTAGAGACGGCAACTGAGCCGGACACGGAGCCTGAGACGAATCCAGATGCCCCACTGAAGATCCGACTGAAGGGCAAACCACCCCAGAAGGTGCCTCCAATGAGCATCAAGCTATCCGGGAAAGCACCGACTCCTGAGGCTCCCCTGAAGATACGCCTCAAGGGAAAGCCGCCTCAAACATCGGCTCCCCTGGTGGCAAAATTACAGGGGAAGACACCACTCACAGGAGGCGCAGTTGAGGCACCTCTGAAGGTGCGTCTCAAGGGCAAGCCCCCGCAGTCATCCAAGATGCCAGAGAGGGCTCACATAACCCTCTCAGACCCCAAGATCAAAGCTGTGGTGGACTCTCCTGATCCAGCCCCAGTGCTTACAAACGAGGAGCTTGGCGAATATATCTCTGCTGATGTAGATGCACCCTCCTTAGACAATGTAATCTCGCGGGATAAAATCTCGTACTTCATCAATAATAGAGTATCTTTTAATTATTCTTGTCTTCCACATTGCAATGCCATGTATACATTAGATCACGCTCTACGGTCGTTGCAAACACAAATAACGACCGTCCATAATGTAAACCGAGTAGTCCCATCTCAAGGAGTCTGTTTCATAAACCCTCCATGAAGCCGAGACGAAAGATCCGTCATTTTTGGCAAAGTCGAGCGTCATCAAGACCTCCCGCCACTCGAGCCTGAACCTGATACCGGCAGAGTACAAGTCTATCGGTAT
Organism: Iris pallida; assembly: GCA_029216955.1. NCBI lineage: Eukaryota > Viridiplantae > Streptophyta > Magnoliopsida > Asparagales > Iridaceae > Iris > Iris pallida. The sequence continues at coordinate 6,171,561 of JANAVB010033819.1, forward strand.
ACTGATACAGCAAAGCACATCATCCAGAAGATGGGCTATGACCTGAAAAGCAACAAAGGCCTAAACTATGGTAAGGGTCGACCTCTCTCTCTCCAGCTTTCAACACCCAAAGGAAGGCCGCAAGACTACTACAACCAAACTCAACGGGGGATAGGCTATGTTACGCCGCCATCAACTCCAGAGAGTTCAGACGCAGAAGACGTAGAATATTTCTACTCGTCCGAAGCGTCAACTTGGGATTCTGATACCAGTATCGGATCAGTCTTCAGGAAAGTGCTGTCAGCTAACATGACGTCAGCACAACCTCAAAAAGGTGAAGGCGAAGACCAAACGCCGGAATCCTTCGAGGAAGAACCCTGGGCTCAACGCCTAGAAGAGCAATGGGAGTCTCGTTTTGAGTTACGTGAACCTCCCACCGAAGACGAAGTCGAGCAGATCGACCTTGGGGACGGATCTTCTTCCAAACCCATCTTCGTCAGCAAAAGCCTAGAAGGAGAAGACCGAGAGGCTTTAATCCAGCTGGCTAAAGAGTATATCGACGTCTTTGCCTGGAGCTACGAAGACATGCCAGGACTCGATCCACAGATCGTAATGCATAGGTTGAACATCTTACCTGATGCCAAACCTATCAAACAACAACAGCGACGTTTTCGTCCGGACATCATAAATGCCATCGATCAGGAGGTGGACAAACTCTTGACTAGCGGCTTCATCCGTGAGGAACAACACCCAGATTGGGTAGCCAACGTCGTACCTGTCACCAAGAAGAATAGGAAGATACGAGTCTGTATCGACTTTAGGGACCTCAATTTTGCTTGCCCGAAGGACGAATTCCCGCTTCCGATCACCGATGTGATGATCGACAATACATGTGGCTTTGAACGCATGTCCTTCATGGATGGGTATTCAGGCTACAATCAAATCAAGATGTTCCCCGATGACGCGAAACACACGTCATTCAGGACTCCAAAGGGTGTTTTCTGCTACACAGTAATGCCCTTCGGCTTGAAAAATGCCGGTGCAACATACCAACGAGCTATGAGCACCATCTTCTGTCAACATCTTCGCAAAATAGTCGAATGCTATGTTGACGACATCGCAGTCAAGAGCCGCCTCAAAGGAGACCACCTACAGGATTTGAAGACAGTCTTCGATCTCATACGGGTACATCAACTCAAAATGAACCCCGCTAAATCCTTCCTGGGGGTTTCTAGCGGCAAATTCTTGGGCTTTGTCATCACGGCGAAAGGCATTCATGTTGATCCCGAGAAGACCAAAGCCATCCTCAATATGGACCCTCCGAAGAATCTTCAAGAACTTCGAGGCTTGCAGGGACGTCTGGCATACATTCGGAGGTTCATAGCAAACCTTTTCGGTAAATGTCAATCCTTTACTCAGCTCATGAAGAAGGAAGTCTCTTATGTCTGGACAGAGGAGTGCCAGAAGGCTTTCGACGACATCAAAGCCTACTTGACGAGCCCACCAGTCCTGGTGGCACCCGTCGCAGGCAAACCATTTCTTCTCTACGTCCGTGCCATGGATCATTCCCTTAGCGCTCTGCTGGCTCAAAACAGAGATACAGGTTATGAGCAAGCAATCTACTACCTCAGTCGAACGCTTATCGGGGCCGAACATCGGTACAACCCCGTTGAAAAGGAGTGCTTGGCTTTGGTGTTTGCCATCCAGAAGACTCGTCATTATGTCTCGGGCCAGACAATTCATGTCATTTCCCGAGTCAATCCACTCAGAGTCCTCATGACGAAGCCAGGATCATTGAACTTCCGGCTAGCCACATGGGCGATTTTGCTAACACCATATAATATGGTGTTTGTCCCACAAAAAGCTGTTAAAGGTCAAGCTCTGGCTGACTTTTTAGCTGCACACCCCATCCCAGAATCCTCAAAACTCTATGAAGACATCCCGGATGAGGTCCAAGAATCCAACGTCACCGAAGGAAGCTCCGTTTGGCGGATGTTTTTCGATGGCGCTTCGAGAACAGGCCCCAAAGGCCAAATCATCGCAGGAGTGGGAGTAGTCTTAGTCTCCCCCGATCAGCTGGTCATCCAGCGTGCTTACTCCCTTTTGAAGCCGTGCTCCAACAATGTTTCTGAGTACAACGCACTCGTCATGGGACTCCAACTCGCACAACAGTTGGGGGTGGACCATCTGGAAGCCTACGGTGACTCAAAACTCGTCGTGAACCAGATTCGAGGGCAGTACGAGGTTCGCCATGAAGATCTGATCCCTTACCATGAAGTTACATTAAACATCATTTCAACCTTCACCGGGTTCTTCATCGAACACGTGCCTCGTCTACAAAACTTGGAGGCTGACGCTCTGGCTGGCCTCGCAGCCTCATTGGTAGCGCCCTTTGGGACTCAACACTATGTCACGGTAACAGGCCGAGACTTGATTTGTCCCAGAAATAACCTGTGCTTGCAAGTGGCCCACGCTATGCCGACGAACACTGGTGTTAATGTCCGAGACTGGAGGTTCCCGTTCATCGACTTTGCTGTCTACGGAATTCTTCCAGAGGACCCGAAGGAAGCCGTCTCAGTCAGGAGACGCTCTCTTCAATTCTACTACGACACAGCTACTAAAATGCTGTACCGACGTTCCTTCGATGGGCTCCTCCTTCGATGCCTGTCCAACGAAGAAGCAGCCGAAGCCCTCCGAGAAGCTCATGACGGAACTTGCGGAGCTCATCAACCCGGTCCTAAGTTGCAGGATCGACTGCGACGTATGGGCTACTACTGGCCAACCATGGCCACCGACGCTGTTGAATATGCTAAGAAGTGTCATGCATGCCAACTCCATGCTGATTTCATACATACACCGTCTGAACCACTACATCCTACAGTCGCCTCCTGGCCCTTCGAAGCCTAGGGCATGGATATTGTGGGACCTATCACCCCTCCTTCATCAAGAGGACACCGCTTCATCCTGGCCATCACCGATTACTTCTCCAAATGGGCAGAAGCGGTCCCACTGGCGGAAGTAAAGAGCTCCAGGGTGGTCAGCTTTATCAAACACCATGTCATTTACCGTTTTGGAGTACCCCGGCGGATCATTCATGACAACGGTCCTCAGTTCATCAGCCACATTTTTAGCAGGTTCTGTGACAAGAACCGTATTCAAAATGTGGCATCCACCGCCTATAATCCGACAGCAAACGGGTTAGCAGAGGCGTTCAACAAAACCATCATCAGGCTACTCAAAAAGGTCGTGTCATCCAATAAACACGACTGGGATGAAAAGCTTGGCGAATGCCTTTGGGCCTATCGCACAACGGTACGGACCCCGACAGGCAATACACCATTCTCTCTGGTCTACGGAAGTGAAGTGGTACTGCCTCTCGAGATCCAGATACCCTCACTCCGCGTGGCAATAACAAATAAACTCACAGAAGAGGACAATCAACGTCGTCGTCTGCGGGAACTGGAGGCACTCGATGAGAAGCGTCTCCTAGCTCAACAACGCATCGAACTCTACCAAGCCCGTATATCACAGGCTTTCAACAAAAAGGTCAAACAGAGGACTTTTTAAGTTGGTGACCTGGTTCTGGCAGTCAGAAGGCCAATGGTGTTAACTCACAAGACACCAGGAAAGTTCGAGCCCAAGTGGGAAGGACCTTTCATCATAGAGACGGTATACTCAAACGGTGCTTACCGCCTCGCCAAACCCAATAGAGACTTGTTTATGATGCCCATCAACGGCAAGTTCCTAAAGAAGTACTATTCTTGACATCCTTCAAACATGTACTTCCCCAAGGGGATCTGTGGGCCCAATCATCGGGATTCACAAACAATCTCCTTCCACAAACTCATCCGCTTCTGGAACCCAGCTGTTCCGTGGCTTCCTTCAGTAGAAAGACAACTACGTCCACATTACCTCTGAGTTGTTCCTCTACACCCTACAAAGCGGAATCTTACACTACATAAGCCGACGCTATCCATCATGTTTACCACGTCCACATTACCTCTGAGTAAACATCTCGTACAAACAACCCATGCGTTGTCGTACATTGATCGTCGAACTTCCACGTCCACATCACCTCTGAGTTGTTCAGCGTATCCCCCAGGATCATTCCTACCATGTCTATCATACCTCTGAGTAGGATGATTCTATCATTTGGACCCAATGATTGCCATGTCCACATCACCTCTGAGCAAACATGTTGGTTCCTTCAAACTTATTATCTGTGCCTAAAAACCAAGGTGCGTAAAAGATAATAGGTCCACACAAATCATCAAGTTCATGACAAGCAAAAATGAACACATTGAAGAAAATGGTGTACTTCTTTATTTCTAAAAAAAAGGAGAGTAAAGGATTACACTATCCCCAGCGGATCTTCCATGTCCATATTACCTCTGAGTAGTTCCGCGTATATCCCTCCAGAGTCATTCCTACCACGTTTATATCACCTATGAGTAGGAAAGCTCTACCATCAATCTCATATTTACCACGTCCATATTACCTCTGAGTAAATATGTTGGTTCTCTCTCTATCTCTCAACTTATTAATCTGTACCTAAAACCAAGGTGCGCCATGGATGATAAGTCCACATAAATTCCCCAGTGGAAGTACCCAAACCTATCACGTCCATACTACCTCTGATAGGATTGTCACACCTAAACAGCTCTACCATTCATGCTTCTTGTTCAAAGTATTTCAAAACTTGTCCAAAAGTTTTAAAAACTTTGAAGGGGGTCTTGTAGAAGCATGAAAAAGAAGGGATCTTGCTTTTAATCCCACATCGGAAAGGAGAAGAAGAGAGCTCTCATTCCACTCTATATATAGAGCCCTCTTGCCTCCTTTGAAGAAGGCACCAAAAAATAAACAAAGAAAAGGGAGCCCATTATCCAGGGAGCCCGTTCGAGCCACAAAAGTTGCAGTATTCTTCTGGGTTGGCTGCAAGTTCTTCACTCGCTGTCATGGCGAGGATAATTTGGAATCTGAATACTATACGCCCCACGGGCTGGTACGAAGAAGTCCAAGGCAGCGTGGGCCATGCGTCCCAAACGTGCTATGCCAGCAGCAAGCTAGAAGCATGCGCTCACAATCACGCTGCTGATGGTAAGTTGTACAAGGTCGACTCGAGTGCTGCGGCGCCGAGAACGAGCCGACCTTCAAAGTCTTTGTCTCACTTGGGCGCATCTACTGCGTGCACAATCAAGTCGAGTAAGGCAAATCCAGTGGTCTTGAACTCCCGTGCCTCCTCTGGTTGTGCGTTTGAGGTCCGTTCAAGTTACTTCAAATACTGTGGTTCCCCCACTACTGATCGGGATGCCTGTTTGGTATTAAATCAGGGGCGCAGCACTCATTTAACCACCCCGGCGCTTGGCCTTGCCATGCGCCTGAAGGGGGTGCGAAGGTGGCACTCTCCTCCAACGATCTGTGCAACGTGATCACTCACAAGCACCGATTAGGAGAGCCGACCAACAAGCATAATGCGCCCCTCATAGGGCACATTTGTGCTACGGTCGCCATCAACTGCTGCTACCGCAAGACAGTGGCTCCACCACCAAGGCAGTCTGTGTTCCAACAGTTGTAACCTGTTGTACCTGTCTTCCAGCGCATCACTCTGCCCCATCAGAGTGAATCACTTCCTCGTTAACGCACAGGCGCATCTACCCGCCTGGGGCTCTTATCTTCTGAAGGAGTTCACCGTCAAAGCTTCTTCGAACAAGGAGAACCATCATCCACAGTACAATGTCTTGCCAAGGAGGAGGATCAGTCGAATCCATCTTCGTCGAGAAGTCGAGGGAGAGACAACAAAACTCTCTCAAACTGTTGCTATTCATAGGCCAGGGCAAATCAAACCCATGCACCAAGTGGCAACCTTCCCGATGTCAGTGTAATGAACTTGTATTTATGATGAATGAATCCCCCTTCGAATTCAACTAAGTCGGAGAGCAATCAAAGCCCCGAAGAACTCAATAGCCGGATCAATGAAGACGTGTCACGAAGCAGATGTGTCGGCCAGATCGCGCATCACACAGACGCGCCCCTCAACGTCAAGCGCATCATACGGACGCGCCTTTCAGCACCAAGCGCATCACAGGGGATGCGCCCCCATGCGTCCCTATACGCCTATTGGAACGCCAACCGACGCGCCCACTCAGCTGTCCATCGAATGTCACCAACATTAAATGCTGAACTGACAGAGTTGGCAGCACGCCTCCCCAAGCCTGAACGGTTGACAGCTTTTGCAGAAAACGAAGCGTCCACAACGTCAGCATCATCATGACTCTATCCCGACGGCTACTGCCACGTGGCCACTCGACCACCTGCATACGCCTCCGCGGCCATGTGCCCAAACCTGCATGCGCCTCAAAAGCCATGTGCCTCAGACCCTTCACTGATCCCTAAAGACAGAAGAAGAGTCTCCAGTTGAAGCTTTGCATGCGCCTCAAAAGCCATGTGTCCCAGACTGATCTCTGATCACGAAAGACAGAAGGAAAGTCGTTCGTATGCGCCTCAAAAACCATACGCCCAGAACGGCTCGTGACTCCTAAAGGTCACGAGCCAAAATCTCATCATGCGCCCAATTCAAGGCGCATCCCACCAAATCATTCCTCCACCAAATCAGAGATCTCCGAGCTATGGGTCGATGACACGTGTCCTTTGACTCAACTCATCCAAGATCTCAGCAACAGAAAGATCTTCTCCTCTGCTACGTACCGACTCACAACAGCAGTATGAAGAATTCAACTCCGCGAGTAGGGCACATCATCCATGCGCCTCCATCAGCAATCTCCACGTGGCGTCCCCACGCACCGGCGCATCCTACATATGCGTACATGAGCAGCCAACCTGTCCAGCTATAAATGGAGGAATCATCCCCTCCTTACACACACACAGGGACATACATACGAACAATCCAGACAGAGATCACCAGAGAGGCAGATACAGACACTCAACGTCTTCCTCCTCTCATCCAGCTCCAGCACCCAGAGCAATCTACACCTTCAGAGAACCGATAACCGTCGTCAGCCCGTCAACGGAGTCAACGCATTACCACTCGCTCCATTGGCACTTAGGACCCAGATTAAACAAAAGTGTACTCCTAGGACTACATCTAAGTCCTATATTGTAACACTGTTCTGTTTGTATTAAGATTTGCAATCAAACGATTTTAATGGCAAACAATGTGTTGTTGGGATGCCTTACTATTATATGTGTAAAGATGATAAATCTTGTAATCTGTTACTAGCCTATGATTGGGACACCTAGGATTGTTGGACCTGAGATTGATTGTTAGATTGTAGAGTAAAACCCTCATGTTTTAGATAATCGTGACCGTATTTTTGAGATATTTTGTACGCTAGTATACGTAGATGGATTTGTCTGCCCTCTTTTTTTAGTATTCTGGTTCTGGGACGTTACATGTTATAGTAGCAGTTTATTGAGGGTAATTTGAATTCTCTTCTCCTAGAGTAAATTATTTTTTGATAAAGGTTGTTGTTGTAGTTGACGGAGAGTGTCTTCCTAAACTTTAATCTCACTAGAGAGATTACTAATTCTGGTTTCCCCCATCTGCGAAGAGCATGCAATAGTTGTTTAAGATTAGACTGTAGGTTGTCATTAACCAAATGAGAGGATCTCCAAACATCTTTAACAATATTCCCAAAGTCTGGGTCATGAATCCAACCAGCCTCAAATCTGTGTGGATATTGTATCTTTTTTTGGCCTGTATTCAAAGACAATAATATTGGATTGTGATCACTGTTGAGACATGGCAAATGAAGAACACTAGCTCTGGGATGAAGACTGCTACGAAATGCCAACCATTGCTCTTCAAGTCTCTCCGAAATGTTAAAGACAGCTGATCGTCGATTAGTCCATGTGAAAGCAGGACCAGAGTAACCAATGTCCATTGCTGCAACATTATTAAACCACTTGATGAATGGTTTATGGTGATTAAAACTAAACTTGTTTCTGCCACGTTTCTCCTCCCCGTAGAGAATAGAATTGCAACCAGAGGATTTAATTCGAAAGAATTATATTTCATATTCTCCTATTATGTTACATGCTAACTTTATGTCCTGCACGTGGAGAGGAGGACCATTTTTGAGGCAGTACAAGATGTGCGATCGCACGGGACCTAAAAAATCGAAAAACTTAAAAAAATTAACCTTCATATATGTTATTAATCTAAGATCTCTTTTTTTAAAGTGATATAAAAAAGATTATTTTTTTACTATTTGAACAGGGCCCCAAAAACTGGAAGGTTCCAAAAGATTAAACTTTCATATACGTATTAATGTGAAATCTCCAATTTTTTAGAGTTATTAAAAGTGGCCCTTGTTTATTATTTGCACAGGGTCTTTAGAATGTCCAAAAAGGTCCTGGTGGAGGGTATTATTATCTTAATATATAACAATACCCATACGGATATCTTTACTAATATATAATTAATTCAAATAAGAGGATAGCAACTAATTTAATTTTTTGGTGTAAAATTTTCTTACTTAAAAAATAAAAATATTTAGGGACAAAAATATCGTTTACTCATTTATGGTGAAAAAGATCATCATAATGCGTTGAATGATTAATTTAATTTTTAATTTTCATTTTATAACTTAAATATACTATAACTTATCTTTAAAATTTAATTTAAAACTAACAAAATTTTGATAAGATAGTATTATTTAATTAATTATGATCTATAATTAAATTAAATAATAACATAATTATATATTATTGTTTAAATAATATAAATATGGACTATGTTTGTTTTTTCTCTGTGGTTCTATTATTCTTTTACTAGAAATTGGACACACAACGCATGTGTCCGAACCCTGCCGGTACCGTCTGGTATTCGTACTACTTTACACATGAACTACTACAACTACTGGACCATTATAATCAGAAATCAAATATAATAACCGAAATCCGTTACATATTTTCAAAGGTTATATGTTAACTCATATATACATAGTATTATTATCTAGAAGAAATAAATAAACCAACCCCCCCTATGTTTTATGAGTATTACCAACCCCCCCATGTTTTATCTAGAATGATGATAGTAACAAAGCATATTAATTTCATCAACGCATCAATGTTACCATGCATGTTCATGTGATCTTCAAAAAGTCGTAAGAATAAAAATAATGGAATCCTCTTGTTAAATGGATCAACTGCAGTATGATGTACTTGGGAGAATTATAGTACTATTTAGCCTCACCGCACTGTTGAGAGACTATTGTGGATAATTTATGGTGATAATACTCGTATATAAAACCTTTAACTAATCGATGATGGTGTACAAAATAAGGCTGTCGGGAGATAAGAGATTCACCAAGGACGAGTAGACTGTCGAATTAGAGTGAGCTAGCTTTGCGGTTACATAGGAGAGGCATAAGATCTTTACTGTGTGGTGGGAAGATTAGTGGATCAAGCTATCTATTTCTAAAAATTGTGAGAATTGGAGTCGGTAGGTCCAAAAAAACATGCAATGCAGCATGTATGAAGTCCCGTACGCAACGCCGGGCATCTAAAAAAAAGGATGAGTAGACTCGATACAAAAAATTAATGGAGACCTCATATTAAAAAAATAGGAATTAAATTATCCAAAATTAACATCAAATAAGAAAAATCAAGTCCAACATCTTTCAATTAAGACTAAAAGAGATAAAGGAAAACTAAACAAACAAGCATACCTTCGTACCTCCATTCTAGCACTTTAGTGGCAATTGAATTCAAACTTGTCTAGATCTCTATTTTCAGCTTCTAAGAGTGAAGAAGAAGTAGAAAATGTTGGAGATTTATTTTACCATGTCGATTCATGAGATGAAGAACATAAATTAAATTGCGAAAGCATACCTGATTCCATTGCTAGGCTTGATGGATCTTGAAGCAGTCGTCCTTTTATGGGATTCGATCTTCTAACTTGCTACGACCCTTAAAGACAAAAAAGAATCCGAATCCTTTGTCCCTCTCTTTCTGTTGATGGAGATGCAGAAGAGAAAAAAAAGAGAAAACCACTCTTTTGGTGGCCGTATAAGTTGGGGACCATAACCCTAATGAATATATATATATATATATATATATATATATATATATATATATATAAATATATATATATATATGTGTGTGTGTGTGTGTGTGTGTGTGTGTGTGTGTGTGTGTGTGTGTGTGTGTGTGTGTGTGTGTGTGTGTGTGTGTGTGTATGTGTGTTTTGATATTTCTAATTTGGCCCCTCATCAAATTAGAATTATCTCTGGTATCAACACATTAATTCCATGACAATTATACCCTTAAGCCAATTTTCAAATAGACCACTTTAATTTGACTTAATTATTTAGATAGCCCAACAATTAATTTTACATGTGTGGCCCCATATTATTGAATAATCCAACAATCTCCTACTGGACCACATATGTAACCTTATAAGTGTGTTAACCTTAGTGAGCTCATAAATTGATATCTTAATCCTTAGGGTATATCCGGACAATCTCGTCCATTAACCATATCAACATAGAATCAAAGCGACATTCGTCACATATAGCGTAACTAAACCATCAATGGTCACATATACCAATATAGCTAAACGACATAGATCAATTATGGATGCGTAGCATGGAAATTACACGCAATGTGATCAATACATGTCTATTTCCAACTGGTCCTCCTTAACTTTAATGAGATCAATACTTTAACATAATGAAAACAGAATGAACTGAATTTCCATATATCTGATCAGATAAATATCCAAAATACTTTAATACATAAATGTGTCCAAAACTAAATAGCACCCAAATACATAAAATACAAACTCCCACGGTATTGCCATATTCTTAATTAAGATAACACCCATATGAGAGTATGCTCATAAAAGATCCTGGGTGATAATACTTTTGTAAGCAGATCCGCTAACATGGAGTTTGTCCTAATGTGTTATATGGACACTTAAACCATTCTGAATTATTTCCTTCACAACTAGAAACTTTATGTCAATATCATTTGACTTATACAAGTTTCTATTGTTATTGGAATACAGTATTGCTGATTCATTGTCACACCAAAATTTGAGTGGTCTTTCAACACCCTCTCCTGTAGGCGCAGCCTTAGGTCAAGATTTCGTAACTACATTCCATGAATAGATGCCCCATAACATGCTATAAACATTGCTGTCATGGTGGAAAAAATTATGAGTGCATGTTTGACACTCATCCAAAATATATCTCCATTAGTCAGCATAACCTGATGTGGATCTCCTGCTGTGTTGACATCCAACAAAATCGGAGTCGGGATACCTTATGATCTCCAGAATTATTCCATCTCCTACAAAGAGCATATAATTTCTTGTTCTCTATTAATTACTTAAGTAGTTTGGCTGCTACCCAATAATCCATTCATATTTGCTTAAATATCTACCTAACATCCTAATATGTACGTAATATCCTGAAGCGTACATACTTGAGCATACATTAGACTCCCTACAACTGATCATGAAGAAAAAATCTATTGTATTTTCTTAATTTTAAGGCTAACCTTAGGACACTTGATTGAGACCGAATTCGTCTCCTTTAACGAGAGGTGTCACCTGGTTTGCATTGAATACCTTAATCAATATACAAAACCAGAAAATTAATCCTACTCCCACTGAACTTGTGATACACACAATCTTCAACAGTGTTTATCTCAAAACCAAACGAGATAATCACTTGGTAAAACTTAAAGTATCTTTGACGAGAAGCCTGGTTGAGTCTATAAATAGATTCGGTCAGTTTGCGAACCATATTCTTTGGGTCTTCTGACACAAAATTTTCTGGTTGCACCATATAAATTATTTCATCAATGTCACCATTGAGAAATACCGTTTTGACATCCATTTGATGTAATTCAATATTAAAATATACAACAAGTACTATGATTGGTTTAAAAGAGTCTTTCAAAGAAACCGAAGAGAAAGTCTCTTTAAAAAACAATCCCTTCCTCTTCTCTTGAGGTTGTTGAGTTTGTTCCTCAGATACAATTACCTTATCTTGAATGGGGGTGCCTTTATGTTGTCTTGTTGAGGTAGCTCAACATCGACTTATAGAGCTAATTCGACATTGTCTTATTGAGGCTCCAAATTCACTTCTTAGTCAATGACAGGTGCAGAATCTTGCACATCGTCAAAAGTGGTAGTAGGAATCGTAATCGATTCCTCCTCAAAGACAATGTCATTGACTTTATTTTTCCCCCAAACTCAACATCCTCAAAATTATATTTCTCGTCTAAAAAAAAATTCTTTACTTTTGTGTTTAGTACCACGTGGTTCCATATGCAAGGTTTATTTATAGGACGCAATAGTTTCAAGTGATAATAGCATGTCACGAACATTTTTAAAAAAATAATACCAACATTATTTTGAATTTAAAGATAGATCAAACTTTGTTGTTCCCAAATGAACAATGATAAATAAGATTGTCAAACAAGAAAACTAAAACTAAATTTCGTCTAAAAGACGATACAATAAAAGCTTTAGATAAAATTGTCTATCAAATCCAATAATAACTAATATCCAAAATTTGTCCTATTGCTTCCACTTCTACCGACTTGTCGTCTCCTACATAGATGTGTCTTTCACCATCAATTAATTTTTGGAAGATCTGGCAACCCTGCATAGAAACACTGATGTGAGTAGTTGCACCAAAATCTAATCACCATGTGTTTCTTGATACAGAAGCTAAATTAACATCATACCAAATTAAGAAATATGCCTTTCTTTACACGTCATGTGTGGTACTTTGTACATTCCTTTTTTACGTGTCCCGGCTTGCCACAAAAGAAACAACCATTAGCCTCAGTTTGTTGTTTCTTTTGCACTGGACCCTTAGTAGCTTCTGTATTCTTTCGCTTAGTGCCCTTATACTTGTCTTTAGGGGTGGTAGCCAAATTAGCACTTTCAGTTTTATCTTACTTCAATCTCTCTTCTTCTTGTACACAGTACGAAATGAGCTCATTTAGAGTCCATTTTTCCTTTTGACAGTTGTAACTGACCTTGAACTGATTGTACTGTGTAGGAAGTGAGAGCAATACCAAATAAACGAGCAAGTCATCCGACAAGTCGAGCTTAAGTGCCTTACATTTTGAAGCAATATGAGACATCTCAATGATGTACTCCCTTATGTTACCTTTGTCACGACCCGTACCCACTAAGAGGGTACGAGAACGTAACAACGCCCAGCCTACGCCGCAGTGTCGGCGGTAGAACGCTGTCCTAGGTCAATCATCTAACAATATAAAGGTACCTGTACAGTATATACACTCCGAATAGAGGTGACATAGCAATATACAGTCTCAATCACATCTAAGGCAGAATGATAAGATAAAAGATAGATAGATAAATACTGGAATGAAAGAATATACATCACAACCAGAGAGTCTAAGTGTCTAAAATAACATCTCAGCAACCATCCAGAATATAAGTCTCACTACTGAATATGAAAGAATATGTACAATCCAGATCTCTAAGACAGGAAATAGAAGAACCTAGGCTAGGGAGCCTCAGTCTCTAAGCTAGTGGATCAGGCTGGAAATCTGGGTCACATGAGTCATCTACAGCTGTCCCATAGTAGATGTCTACGCAGGCCTCATCCTCATCCTCTGTAATATTTTCAACAGGTCCAGTCAGGACAGGAGCGAGCACAATACATCTCACGCAGTTCATATCATGTTAGGAAATATAAAGCATGCAATAGAGTAAGGTACATGAAACGCTGAAAGAAGAATGTATATGAAAAACAGTAGAGATTTGATAACAGAAAATATCTATATATGATAAGTAAGAACTGTAAGCCTACTGTGATTTAGAGTACAATATGGTTATGTAAACGGTCTAGGACAATGCAATGGTAACTCCATTGTACGTAGGTGTACAATAGACATATACAATAGTTATACAATGTTGTACAATAGGATTTGATTACATAACCAATTCTACTTCCCCTCCCCAATCAATACACAAAGATCCACTCCAGTTACGTTATCTTGCACAATAGTATACAATATTATATAATTGATGTACAATATTATACAATAGATGTACAATATTATACAATAATTGTACAATGTTATACAATAGTGTACAATGGTCTATCCCTGGGACTCATGTGATAATGAGAGTACAATATGCACAATGAGTATACAAGGATATGGATATTCAATAAATACAATTTGTAAGTAAAACGTACATCACAATGTGTATTTATTGAGTACAAGGGGATAACATCCCAAAAGAAGATCCATATAGTACCAATTCGTGATAACAACATGTCAGCATCAAGTACAGTAATCTAGAGCAAGAATGTAAATCCAGACAAGTATGAAACGGTCAGAGAATGTACTCGCCTGATCTCCCGAGTGTCTGAAAAGAATATACTGTCCGAGGAGTGGTGTCTGTCTCCTATAGAACAGTACAAGTCACAACAAGTCTAAAATGGTAAAATGAAGTTCTACTATGCACTCTACATGAGTCTAGGTCAATCTAGGCCAAAGTCAACTCTTGGTCAACTCTGGTCAACCCTAGAAGTCAAACTAGGTCAATTATGGTCAAACTAGGTCTAACAAGTCTAAAATAGGTCAGCTAGTCTATACTAGACTGCATTAGTCTATACTAGGTCACTCAACCTACACTAGCTAGTACACAACACTACTAGGCTATCTAGACCAACTACACATGTTATATGGCATTCCTACATATTACCTATATATATACATTACATAGGTTATAGTGCAATTATTAGGAAACATCACATTATATATACATATATATATATATATATATATATATATATATATATATATATATATAGGCTCAACATATATACATATAGGTAAACATTACATATATTATATATATATACTTACTATATACATAAACCTACATATATGAAGACTAGGGAATATAGAGAGAGAGTGTATAAGTGTGTGTGTGTGTGATGTGAGAACATGAAAGCAATGTGTGTGTGAAAACAGTGAGTGATAGAGTGTTTACATTACATGTGTGTAGGGAATACATGAGATTGAATTAGTGTGTGTATGCCTAGTGTGCACATGAACAGTTAATAGGTTTTTCCTCCAACAATACACATATCACAAAAACTAGAAAGGGAGACCAACCACATTAATGTTCAGAAATGACAGCAAGGGAAAGGAAGGGGATTCAAGACACAATCAAAAAAAACTGAAAGCCATTACTCAGTTCAGAATATTGAACTCCAGTTTCCAGTTTTCCATTAAATCCTCATTTTGATTCCCACACACCACCAAAACACACTAAAATCGACACACAGCTAGTTAACCTATAGGAGAACACTAAATGGGACAAAAACCAATGTGTTAACAACATTAAATGGGTTAAAACAGTTGCCCAATTTTGTTTTCCCAAAACTGGAATTTCAGGAAACACACACAGTTCAGAATTCGGGTAAATTGCTAAAACCTAATGAAAAATAATTAAAATTCAAAATAAGGAGTTGGTAATCAAAGTATATAATACATATGTGTCCTACAATACAATGGTGTCCACCCAAGTGGACACGATGTGTCCAAACAGAAACGAGACACGAAACAGTGCACACAGGCACTGTTTCAGTGTACTGTATCGTGCACGTGTGCACGTGTGTCGTGCACACGATACAGCACGAACTAGGCCACGTGCTCGTGCATACGTGTACACCTATACTAGGGCTAGGAGTAGGTCGACCTGTACCGTGTCCTAGTGTCCGCGTGTCCAACTTACACACGCGTATCAGTGTCGAGTAAATCTGACTGGAACTGACAGTGGCAACCAGTGCAACGTGAATAACTCCCTCGACACGCCACATGGGCCCCTGAAACTTGACATATGGCGTGTCAGTGGGTGCCCCATGAAGTGTGTCGAACCCCGTGTCAAGTGGCCGCGTGTCGTGTACGGCACAACCCCCGAACAGCAGGACATACAGTCCCGAGCGTGTGCGAACGTGTCCCCGTGTCCAAACTGACACGACACCCCACCATAATCACCTCATTCCAAAAGAAATATGTAAGCGACAGCAAAATAATAATTTCCATTCAAAAAGATTTCGTAAATAACCCAAAAAGTTCCTTTGAGGCATTTACACAAACACATTCTTAGGGACAATGATATGTGTCAATAGGACACGAAACTCACGAAACCCGACACGAAACAAATGCAGACACTTAGGGGACTCCTAGGGCTTCCTAAATATGTAAAGAAATCGAAATTTCATAGAGAAATGGAGAAGTTACCTATACTTGAACTTTCAAGAAAAACCCCCTTTCTATAGCTCTTCTCCTTGATGTCCCAATCCAATCAAATCACAACAAACTGAAATGAAACTTCAATAGCAGCAAGAATAGGTATATTAGAACCTAATGGAAGAGATTTGAATGAAAAAGGAAAAGGAATGGGATTCTAGGGATTAAATGAAATAGGAAACAAACATTTCTTAAACTTTGAGCTTTCCTAAGAAAGAGGCAACCCTAAAATTAAGAGAGCATTTATAGGGTGATATTCCCAAAGATGATATGGTGGCTGGCCACTTAGTCTAGGGCTTAGGGTTTTGTAATGTCTTGGGCTTTGGGCCAACCTACAAGGCTATGAGTTAAATTGATTTATTAAAAGTTCTAAATCATAAGCCATGACTTATGACTTTCTAATTCCTATTGCTAACTAGAGTCTATTGACCAAACCAAGGGTTAGCTTAGGTTAGACTAGAGTCATATAACCTAACCAAGTCCATACTAACTAGGGCTAGCTTCTAGGTTGGTCTACAAGGGTCAAAACTAGTCAAAGTCAACCTAGTCCAAACAATTCCAAAATAATTCATAAAATTCCCATAAATTCGAATAATTCTAAAATGACCAAAATATCCTCTAGGCTAAAATGTACTAATCAAACATCCTAATCACATGGCTAGGCTCTAGGTCAACAGTCTCCAAGGTTACACTAGTCAAACACCAAAATCATAAGTCATGATTTAAATAGTTTAAAAATGATTAAAAATTACCAAAAATTATATTATTAATTAAATATCATAATTAAATAACTTAAAATACAAAATTTCAAAATTACCCTCATTTTAGAAAACTGGGTGTTACAAGTCTACTGTCACGCCCCAGTACCGAAATACGGAGACGGACTAGGCCAGCTACTCCATATGAGGTACGTAACGTCATACGGCGATCGTGGCTGTCGAGAGACTAGGGGGTACGTGCTACAATCAAGTCTCCTATGGTCCCACAGAGTTCTATGTCTCAATCAATCAAGTTACATCAGCAATTAAATGAACATTAAAGATAAAGCAGTAAGGCGTCCCCGACGCTTCATCAAAATGGTCATGAGAGACTAGCTTTATAATTTAGCTATCTCAGAGAGTCAGAAGTACAAAATTATACACAGCTGCAGTCTGTTTAATTATAATTATGTACTGACACAAAATATCGAGTAATCCGGCTAACAGGTGCCGGTGGCTAAACGCCGCAAAAAGTATAAACAGGAGTGGTGGAGAAGAAACCCACTCGAGTCCCCGAACCGCCATGCTCCTAGTATACACCATGGATGTCAGGAAGGAAGATCGTGTCCTCCGGCTCTGCAACGAGATCTGGCCAAACAAAACCAGCGGGGTCAGCCCCGAATAGCAATTACCGCCAAAGGGGCACAAGAGTTAAGATTAAAAACCCAGTTAATAGAATGATTGATAATAGTAGTACTTATGCTACTATTATAGGGTAGCACACATCCTCGAACCCATATGGCACCCTTACAACCAAACAAGGACAAAAGGTGCCGCATGGAGTCGGGACGTGTCATACTCTATAACTTTCACATAAGTTAAAAGGTATAAACAAAAAAATCTCCTGATCGTGACTTTGGTCGATAGCCTATCGCAGCACAATATCCAATCCAACAATCAAACAAGAACATGGGTTGGATCTTGTACCATGATAGACCATGTTCCTCAGTCATTCACAGAAGTAACACTTCACAACCAGAATAAGTCTTCCGTTCATAACTTCGGTCCACAGCCTGTCATAGTACGATAACCAACCCAACAATCAAACAAGAACATGGGTTGGATCACGTACCACAACAGTCCGCTTACCTCGGTTATTCGCGAAAGGTAATAGGATACAAGCAAGTCATTTTCACGGCCAATGAAGTCTACGAGTTTCTAGTAGGACGAGGTTATCCTTGCGTCATGTTATTAGAAAATCCTCAGATCGTATCTTTCCAGCAAGGCTAGCCAACCCAGGGGTTCGCGTAGACATGTATGATTGAGCACAGGTCCCTCGTAAGGCCACCTTGCTAAAACATATAATATATAGCAGGAATTAATCGGATACAGTCATCCACTCGTTGCAGATGACACAGTATCCGTGGAGACCAGCCGGCGCGTCGAGACAATATCTCAAGGCGGCTGGTGTAACACGATCTCGGGAATTTGCCCTCCCCATGCATCTAGTATGTTTAGTTGCCTAATTTAACCCTAGGTGAAATCTTGGACTCACATGCTGTGGCCTGCATGATTATCCTCCTAAAGTCGTACTTTAGTACGAGTACCCCAAAGAGGATCCATGTCAATCAGTATGTCAACATGTGCTACCCTCCTTAGTGTAGTACATCATTGCAAATACGCCACGTGGAGTTACGAGTCATTTGTCGAGCATGAACAAGAACTGGGACATTCAGGTACATGTATCGGGTAGGAACACTTTGTTCTCCGGGGTCACATTAGTGCTTATATCATGCTCAGGACAAAAGGCGTAAGGATATAAAATGGGCATATAATATTTGATAAAATATCAAAAACGTACGCACAAAGCACGCACGCTCAAGGGGAGCTGCGTACGTGAAAAGTCACGCAGGCTCAGGGGAGAGCTGCGTGAAAAGTCACGCAGGCTCAGGGGAAGAGCTGCGTAAAAAGTCACGCAGGCTCAGGGGAGAGCTGCGTAAAAAGTCACGCAGGCTCAAGGGGAGAGCTGCGTGAAAAGTCACGCAGGCTCAGGGGGAGAGCTGCGTGAAAAGTCACGCAGGCTCAGGGGAGAGCTGCGTGAAAAGTCACGCAGGCTCAAGGGAGAGCTGCGTGAAAAGTCACGCAGGCTCAAGGGGGAGCTGCGTGAAAAGTCACGCAGGCTCAGGGGAGAGCTGCGTGAAAAGTCACGCAGGCTCAGGAGGAGAGCTGCGTGAAAAGTCACGCAGGCTCAAGGGAGAGCTGCGTGAAAAGTCACGCAGGCTCAAGGGAGAGCTGCGTGAAAAGTCACGCAGGCTCAAGGGGAGACACGCTTCCAACAGGAAGCGTGCTCAAACAGGAGCACACTGCTCACTGTCTTCCCCAAACAGCAAGAACACCATGGTTAATCTCCAAACTTTAAAATATCACAACTTGGCCATCCGAACTCCAAATCCGGATTTCTAAAGTTCCATCTTGGGTGAAATGGAATTCTCTTCCACATAGAAGCATCAAAACCCACAAAACCCCAACGAAAATAGATCAAAACCAAGGAAATCCGAAAATAACTAAAACTTAGATCTACAAAAATCAAAGCTTCAAAATAGAAATTTCCAAGTTCTAAACTAGTATAGATTGAGGAGAAGAACATGTTTTGGCAAATAGTTTTGTAAGAAATTATTGACAAAATTATGGATCCATCTCTTGAGCAAGTTGGTACTTGCCTTGGTTGGTGGAGAAAATAAATGAAAGGAAGTAAATGAGAGAAGAGAGATTGAGATGAGTTATATATAAAGATCTTGGACCCATGGGTTCATGATGAACCAAAGGGTTCATGATGAACCATTGGTGAACCAAGAATAGGTTACCCAAATGAGCCAAAACTGTAGGCCCAAATGCAGAAAATAAATCATGAAATAATATTTTGTCGAATATGTTTGGGAAATGCATGAAAAAATACTGCATAATAAATATCGTATAAATTCAAGGTAAATATAATTTATGGGTTTACGTATTAAAATACGTATTCCAGGATTGGGGAGTGACATCTCTACCCTTCTTAGAAAAATTATGTCCTCGGAATTCCAGCCAAGACAGGATAGTAAAATCAGGGCAAGCAAGGCACAATCATATACAAGTTAACTATCATAGCAGTTATTATCATACGTCACAAATTGCAAAACAAGCAGGTGCAGATAAACATGGAATCGTGTCAATAAGGTGCAAAAAATATACCTTATTAGTCAAACAAATACGGATACCGAGATCTGATCTCGTCCTCGCGCTCCCAGGTTGACTCTCCCGAAGAGTGATGGTTCCAAGAAACACGGACAAGGCTTATCGTCCGATTCTTGAGTACCTTCTCTCGCCGGTCTAAAATAGATACGGGTTGTTCCTCGTAAGTTAGGTCGGTACCAACGACTAACTCAGAATGATCGAGGACATGACTCGGATCCGGGACATACCCACGTAATTGGGACACATGAAACACATCATGTATGCCAGTCAACGAAGGCGGAAGGGCAAGTCGATAAGCCACATCACCTACCCGAGCGAGAATCTCAAAAGGACCAACGTACCTTGGACTAAGCTTTCCTCGGGTTCCAAATCTGATGATACCCCGAGTAGGCAAAATCCACAGAAACACTTGGTCGCCAACTCTGAACTCTAGAGGCCTACGATGCTGATCTTTCCAATGACGATGTCGGTCCTGTGCAACTCGAAGGCGCTCTCTGACCAACTTAACTATCTCCACAGTCTGCGTGATCATCTCTGGTCCCAACAACTTCCGTTCTCCGACGTCGTCCCATGCCAAAGGGGACCTGCACTTCCTTCCGTACAATGCTTCGAACGGGGCCATCTGAATGCTAGCCTGATAGCTGTTGTTATAGGAGAACTCCACTAGATGAAGGTGATCCTCCCAAGAACCGCCAAAATCTAAGGTACACGCCCGTAGCATATCTTCTAACGTCTGAATGGTTCTTTCTGCTTGCCCGTCAGTTTGTGGATGATAAGCAGTACTAAATCTTAACTTGGTTCCCAAACTTTGGTGTAAGCTCCGCCAAAAATGGAAAGTAAATCGCGTATCCCGATCTGATACTATACTAACTGGAACACCGTGCTGCCTCACTATCTGCTTCATGTACATTTCTGCTAACTGCTCAGTAGTCTGTCCAACTCGAAAGGGAAGAAAATGAGCGATCTTCATGAGTCGATCTACTATTACCCAGACTGCATTCTTACCAGTCGGGGATCTAGGTAAACCGGTCACAAAATCTATCGTGATGTGCTCCCATTTCCATTCTGGAATAGGAAGCGGCTGTAGCAATCCTGCTGGTCTCTGCTGTTCGGCCTTCACCTGCTGACATACCAGACACTTGGATACAAATCTCGCTATCTCTCTTTTCATGCCATTCCACCAAAAGTACTGCCTGATATCTCGATACATCTTCGTTCCTCCTGGATGAATGGAGTAAATAGAACTATGAGCTTCGGACATGACTTCTTGCCGAGGGTCTCCACTCGGTACACAAAGTCTGTTTCCAAACCTGAGCGTACCATCTTTATGAATCACTAACTCCTTCCTACGGCCTGATTCACACTCCGACCGCAACTTCTGAATCCGTGGATCTCCTGCTTGTGCTGTCCTTATCCTCTCTACTAAAGTTGACTGAACTTGTATACTGGTCATTCTCCCTATATCCCTTGGCAAAACTACTTCGACTTCCATTCTCTGAAGGTCTTCTAAAATATGCTTCTGCGAGGTCAAGATATAGGCACTGCCTCTCCTACTCAGTGCATCTGCAACTATATTCGCCTTACCTGGATGATACTGAAGATCTAAGTCAAAATCCTTCAGTAGTTCTAACCATCTTCTTTGCCTCATATTCAAATCTCGCTGCATGAATACGTATTTCAAACTCTTATGATCAGTATAGATCTCTACCCGATCTCCGTATAAATAATGCCTCCACAACTTGAGTGAAAATACCACAGCTGCTAACTCCAAATCGTGAGTCGGGTAATTCTTCTCATGGTCTCGAAGCTGCCGAGACGCATATACTATCACTTTTCCGTGCTGCATCAATACACATCCAAGACCCTTCCCTGATGCGTCACAATATACTGTAAAGCCTCCCGCTCCTACTGGAAGCGTCAAGATCGGGGCTGAGATCAATCTCTTCTTTAATTCTTCAAATGATGCCTGACAGCTAGCTGACCAAACAAACTCTACGTCCTTGTGCGTCAAACGCGTTAAGGGCGCTGAGATCCTGGCAAAGTCCGTCACGAACCTTCTGTAGTAACCAGGTAATCCTAAGAAACTTTGTACTTCTGTTACCGTTCTCGGGACTGGCCAATGCTCTACGGCCTCAATCTTCTTCGGATCCACTGACACTCCTGTCCCAGAAATTACATGCCCCAGGAACAAAATGTGATCTAACCAGAATTCACACTTGTCACGCTTCGCATAAAGTTGATGCTCCCTCAATGTCTGCAAGATAGTCCTAAGATGTTTCTCATGCTCCTCTTCACTGCTGGAATAGACAAGGATGTCATCTAGGAACACCACCACAAATTTATCCAAAAATGGCAGAAAGATGCGGTTCATTAAATCCATGAATACTGCGGGGGCGTTGGTTAGTCCAAAGGGCATTACTAAAAACTCATAATGCCCATATCTAGATCTGAATGCTGTCTTCGGTATGTCTTGCTCCCGGACTCTTACTTGATAGTATCCCAACCGAAGATCGATCTTGGAAAAAATACTGGCCTCACTCAACTGGTCAAACAGGTCATCGATCCTTGGTAGTGGGTACTTATTCTTTATTGTTACTGCATTCAGCTTGCGGTAGTCGATGCACATCCTCGTCGACCCATCCTTCTTGGGAACTAGAATCACTGGCGTGGCCCAGGGCGATTTGCTGTCTCGGATGAATCCCTTAGACTTCAACTCTTCTTCATGTTGATACAACTTATCCTGTTCTGACGGCGACATTCTGTAAACTCGGTCTGCAATGGGCCTCGTTCCAGGGTTCAACTCAATGCTAAATTCTACCTATCTGACTGGGGGTATCCCTGGGAGCTCATCAGGGAAGACGTCGAGAAAATCTTCGACCACCCTCAAAATCTGTCCTGGCTCTGACACTGCTGCTGAGATGACGCCTCCGGCCTGATTCTTCAAGGTTCGAGTAAAGATGAACTGCTCCATCCCAGGAACGCTGAATATGACCCTACCTCCTCTATAATCGATTGTCGCATGACTGTCACTCAACCAGTGCATGCCAAAAACGACATCAAAATTCCCTATAGGGAATTCAATCAATGATGCGGGCAGTAAATGCCCACACACCTCCACCGGACATGAAAAGCGCACTCTGCTAACTTCTACGAGCCCATTGCCGGTGAGTATATCCATCCTCTCCAGCAATGCCTCAAACTCTAATCCAATCCATGTAGCATATTGTGCAGAGATGAATGAATGAGTAGCGCCTGAATCAAATAATGCTACAGCGGAAAATGAGGTGACGAGAATTTTACCTGCTACCACGTCACTAGACGCTAGAGCCTCTCCCAAGGATAATGTGAGAGACTGTCCCTGGCCCCGCTGAGCTCCTTGTTGCGGCCTTCCTCGACCATGCTGTTGCTGTCTCTGAGGGCCTTCGGCTTTCTGTGCCTGGCGGAACATCTGAGCCTGCGTTGGTAGACGCTGGGCTAGGGGCCTTACTGCTAATACTGGCCCTCCACTCGGGGTTGCCACCGGAGCTGGCAATACTGGAAACTGCTGAGCTGGCCCTCCTGGCCTCTGCATCACAGGACAAGTGGAGATACGGTGGTCTGAACTACCACACCTCAAGCATAAGCCATTCGCTGACCGGCACACCTCTCTCGTGTGCCCTGCCTTTCCACAGAATGTACAGCCCTATGGTGCTCCTTGACGCTGTTGTTGGTTCCTCGGCTGCTGATGTCGAACTGACGCTGTATTAGTTGACACGGCCGTCCTCCGCGGCGCTCCTGCATCATGAATACGTACACCGGGTGCTGGTGCCGATATTCGCTGCATTGCTCCTCCTCCAACCTGGAAATGAGATCTTTTCTGACCTCCTGTCCTCGATGCCAACCTCTGCTGGGTAAGCTCGTGCCTCCGAGCTGCCGTCAAAACAGCATCAAACGTCTGGTAGTCGTGTCCTTCCACAAGCTGTAATAGTTCCAAATGAAGTCCCTGCTGGAACCTCATAGCTTTCTCTGGCTCCGTTGCCACCATTACTGGTACGAAACGGCACAATCTGCAGAACTTTGCTGCATACCCATTTACGGTCTTGCCTGCTTGCTTGAGACTGATAAACTTTTGCTTGAGCTCATATCGAGCCACTATGCCAAAATACTTGGCCTTGAATCTGTCACTGAAGGTGGTCCAACGAACAGGGCGTCTTGTACCAACTTCTTCTGAGGCCCACCAGTCGCGGGCAAGATCCTGAAGTACCAGTTTGACCTGATCAACCTTCTCATCATCTGGAACCTTGGCTGCCACAAGAATGGCTTCGATGTCTTGAATCCAGGCATCCGCAGTGATGGCATCCTCCATGACATCAAAATACCTCGGGTTCAAGCGACGAAACCTTTCTGATGCTCCCGAGTCAGCTCCAACACTCCTCTCAAGAGCTAACTGAATCCCCTGGTTCAGCAACACGTTCTGCTCCTGCTGCCGAGTCTGTTGCTGTTGGTTAGTGACAAAAAACCCCCGGATGATCTCCAGGAGTGCTACGGCGTCTGGTACTGCTGTCGCTGCTGGTGCTGCAGGAGCTTCAGTAACCCGCGGCTCCACTGTCTCTGGTCCCACTTCTGCTCGTGCCTGTACTGGAGAAGGTTCTCTCCCCTGTTGCTGCCCAGTCGAGCCATGCTCTTGCTGCTCTTCCTCATGGGCCTCACCCGCTACTGAGAATGAAGTACCCCTATAGAGAAAGGTATAAGATTATCAAGTCCGGACGAGGAAGATTTCGAGGATGCAAGTCAGGTTAGAGATCAAGGCAAGGACAGAGAATTTAAAACAGAATTTCAAGGAGAACAAGTTTTTTTGATTGAGACTCCTAATAATTTGCAATACCCCATAAGTCTGAAAATTAGACGTGCATGGGCCACCACTAAAACCTTGTCACGCACCAGTACCGAAATACGGAGACGGACTAGGCCAGCTACTCCATATGAGGTAAATAACATCATACGGCGATCGTGGCTGTCGAGAGACTAGGGGGTACATGCTACAATCAAGTCTCCTATGGTCCCACGGAGTTCTATGTCTCAATCAATCAAGTCACATCAGCAATTAAATGAACATTAAAGATAAAGCAGTAAGGCATCCCCGACGCTTCATCAAAATGGTCATGAGAGACTAGCTTTATAATTTAGCTATCAAAGAGAGTCAGAAGTACAAAATTATACACAGCTGCAGCCTATTTAATTACAATTATATACTGACACAAAATATCGAGTAATCCGGCAAACAGGTGCCGGTGGCTAAACGCCACAAAAAGTATAAGCAAGAGTGGTGGAGAAGAAACCCACTCGAGTCCCCGAACCGCCATGCTCCTAGTATGCACCATGGATGTCAGGAAGGAAGATCGTGTCCTCCGGCTCTGCTACGAGATCTGGCCAAACAAAACCAGCGGGGTCAGCCCCGCATAGCAAGTACCGCCAAAGGGGCACAAGAGTTAAGATTAAAAACCCAGTTAATAGAATGATTGATAATAGTAATACTTATGCTACTATTATAGGGTAGCGCACATCCTCGAACCCATATGGCACCCTTACAACCAAACAAGGACAAAAGGTGCCGCATGGAGTCGGGACGTGTCGTACTCTATAACTTTCACATAAGTTAAAAGGTATAAACAAGAAAATCTCCTGATCGTGACTTTGGTCGATAGTCTATCGCAGCACAATATCCAACCCAACAATCAAACAAGAACATGGGTTAGATCTTGTACCATGATAGACCATGTTCCTCAGTCATTCACAGAAGTAACACTTCACAACTAGAATAAGTCTTCCATCCATAACTTCGGTCCACAGCCTGTCATAGTACGATAACCAACCCAAAAATCAAACAAGAACATGGGTTGGATCACGTACCACAACAGTCCGCTTCCCTCGGTTATTCGCGAAAGGTAATAGGATACAAGCAAGTCGTTTTCACGGCCAATCAAGTCTACGAGTTTCTAGTGGGACGAGGTTATCCTCGCGTCATGTTATTAGAAAATCCTCAGATCGTATCTTTCCAGCAAGGCTAGCCAATCCAGGGGTTCGCGTAGACAAGTATGATTGAGCACAGGTCCCTCGTAAGGCCACCTTGCTAAAACATATAATATATAGCAGGAATTAATCGGATACAGTCATCCACTCGTTGCAGATGACACAGTATCCGTGGAGACCAGCCGGCGCGTCGAGACAATATCTCAAGGTGGCTGGTGTAACACGATCTCGGGAATTTGCCCTCCCCATGCATCTAGTATGTTTAGTTGCCTAATTTAACCCTAGGTAAAATCTTGGACTCACATGCTGTGGCCTGCATGATTATCCTCCTAAAGTCGTACTTTAGTACGAGTACCCCAAAGAGGATCCATGTCAATCAGTATGTCAACATGTGCTACCCTCCTTAGTGTAGTGCATCTTTGCAAATACGCCACGTGGAGTTACGAGTCATTTATCGAGCATGAACAAGAACTGGGACATTCCGGTACATGTATCGGGTAGGAACACTTTGTTCTCCGGGGTCACATTAGTGCTTATATCATGCTCGGGACAAAAGACGTAAGGATATAAAATGGGCATATAATATCTGATAAAATATCAAAAGCGTACGCACAAAGCACGCACGCTCAAGGGGAGCTGCGTACGTGAAAAGTCACGCAGGCTCAGGGGAGAGCTGCGTGAAAAGTCACGCAGGCTCAGGGGAAGAGCTGTGTGAAAAGTCATGCAGGCTCAGGGGAAAGCTGCGTGAAAAGTCACGCAGGCTCACGGGGAGAGCTGCGTGAAAAGTCACGCAGGCTCAGGGGAGAGCTGCGTGAAAAGTCACGCAGGCTCAGGGGAGACCTGCGTGAAAAGTTACGCAGGCTCAGGGGGAGAGCTGCGTGAAAAGTCACGCAGGCTCAAGGGGGAGCTGCGTGAAAAGTCACGCAGGCTCGGGGGGGAGCTGCGTGAAAAGTCACGCAGGCTCAGGGGAGAGTTGCGTAAAAAGTCACGCAGGCTCAGGGGGAGAGCTGCGTGAAAAGTCACGCAGGCTCAAGGGAGAGCTGCGTGAAAAGTCACGCAGGCTCAAGGGGGAGCTGCGTGAAAAGTCACGCAGGCTCAAGGGAGAGCTGCGTGAAAAGTCACGCAGGCTCAAGGGGGAGCTGCGTGAAAAGTCACGCAGGCTTAAGGGGAGACACGCTTCCAACAGGAAGCGTGCTCAAACAGGAGCACACTGCTCACTGTCTTCTCCAAACAGCAAGAACACCATGGTTAATCCCAAAACTTCAAAACATCACACCTTGGCCATCCGAACTCCAAATCCGGATTTCCAAAGTTCCATCTTGGATGAAATGGAATTCTCTTCCACATAGAAGCATCAAACCCCACAAAACCCCAACGAAAATAGATCAAGACCAAGGAAATCTGAAAATGACTAAAACTTAGATCTACAAAAATCAAAGCTTCAAAATAGAAATTTCCAAGTTCTAAACTAGTATAGATTGAGGAGAAGAACATGTTTTGGCAAATAGTTTTGTAAGAAATCATTGACAAAATTATGGATCCATCTCTTGAGCAAGTTGGTACTTGCCTTGGTTGGTGGAGGAAATAAATGAGAGGAAGTAAATGAGAGGAGAGTTATTGAGATGAGTTATATATAAAGATCTTGGACCCATGGGTTCATGATGAACCAAAGGGTTCATGATGAACCATTGGTGAACCAAGAACAGGTTACCCAAATGAGCCAAAACTGTAGGCCCAAATGCAAAAAATAAATCAGGAAATAATATTTTGTCGAATATTTTTGGAAAATGCATGAAGAAATACTGCATAATAAATATCGTATAAATTCAAGGTAAATATAATTTATTGGTTTACGTATTAAAATACGTATTCCATGATTGGGGAGTGACATCTCTACCCTTCTTAGAAAAATTTTGTCCTCGGAATTCCAGCCAAGACAGGATAGTGAAATCAGGGCAAGCAAGGCACAATCATATACAAGTTAACTATCATAGCAGTTATTATCATACGTCATAAAGTGCAAAACAAGCAGGTGCAGATAAACATGGAATCGTGTCAATAAGGTGCAAAAAATATACCTTATTAGTCAAACAAATACGGATACCGAGATCTGATCTCGTCCTCGCGCTCCTAGGTTGACTCTCCCGAAGAGTGATGGTTCCAAGAAACACGGACAAGGCTTATCGTCCAATTCTTGAGTACCTTCTCTCGCCGGTCTAAAATAGATATGGGTTGTTCCTCGTAAGTTAGGTCGGTACCAATGACTAACTCAGAATGATCGAGGACATGACTCGGATCCGGAACATACCCACGTAATTGGGATACATGAAACACATCATGTATGCCAGTCAACGAAGGCGGAAGGGCAAGTCGATAAGCCACATCACCTACCCGAGCGAGAATCTTAAAAGGACCAACGTACCTTGGACTAAGCTTTCCTCGGGTTCCAAATCTGATGATACCCCGAGTAGGCAAAATCCGCAGAAACACTTGGTCGCCAACTCTGAACTCTAGAGGCCTACGATGCTGATCTGCCCAATGACGATGTCGGTCCTGTGCAACTCGAAGGCGCTCTCTGACCAACTTAACTATCTCCACAGTCTGCGTGATCATCTCTGGTCCCAACAACTTCCGTTCTCCGACGTCGTCCCATGCCAAAGGGGACCTGCACTTCCTTCCGTACAATGCTTCGAACGGGGCCATCTGAATGCTAGCCTGATAGCTGTTGTTATAGGAGAACTCCACTAGATGAAGGTGATCCTCCCAAGAACTGCCAAAATCCAAGGTACACGCCAGTAGCATATCTTCTAACGTCTGAATAGTTCTTTCTTATTGCCCGTCAGTGTGTGGATGATAAGCAGTACTGAATCTTAACTTGGTTCCCAAACTTTGGTGTAAGCTCCACCAAAAATGGAAAGTAAACCGTGTATCCCGATCTGATACTATACTAACTGGAACACTGTGCTGCCTCACTATCTGCTTTATGTACATTTCTGCTAACTGCTCAGTAGTCTGTCCAACTCGGAAGGGAAGGAAATGAGCGACCTTCGTGAGTCGATCTACTATTACCCAGGCTGCATTCTTACCAGTCGGGGATCTAGGTAAACCGGTCACAAAATTCATCGTGATGTGCTCCCATTTCCATTCTGGAATAGGAAGCGGCTGTAGCAATCCTGCTGGTCTCTGCTGTTCGGCCTTCACCTGCTGACATACCAGACACTTGGATACAAATCTCGCTATCTCTCTTTTCATGCCATTCCACCAAAAGTACTGCCTGATATCTCGATACATCTTCATTCCTCCTGGATGAATGGAGTAAATAGAACTATGAGCTTCAGACATGACTTCTTACCGAAGGTCTCCATTCGGTACACAAAGTCTGTTTCCAAACCTGAGCGTACCATCTTCATGAATCACTAACTCCTTCCTACGGCCTGATTCACACTCCGACCGCAACTTCTGAATCCGTGGATCTCCTGCTTGTGCTGTCCTTATCCTCTCTACTAAAGTTGACTGAACTTGTATACTGGTCATTCTTCCTATATCCCTTGGCAAAACTACTTCGACTCCCATACTCTGAAGGTCTTCTAAAATATGCTTCTGCGAGGTCAAGATATAGGCACTGCCTCTCCTACTCAGTGCATCTGCAACTATATTCGCCTTGCCTGGATGATACTGAAGATCTAAGTCAAAATCCTTCAGTAGTTCTAACCATCTTCTTTGCCTCATGTTCAAATCTCGCTGCGTGAATACGTATTTTAAACTCTTATGATCAGTATAGATCTCTACCCGATCTTCGTATAAATAATGCCTCCACAACTTGAGTGAAAATACCACAGCTGCTAACTCCAAATCGTAAGTCGGATAATTCTTCTTATGGTCTCGAAGCTGCCGAGACATATATGCTATCACTTTTTCGTGCTGCATCAATACACATCCAAGACCCTTCCCTGATGCGTCATAATATACTGTAAAGCCTCCCGCTCCTACTGGAAGCATCAAGATCGGGGCTGAGATCAATCTCTTCTTCAATTCTTCAAATGATGCCTGACAGCTAGCTGACCAAACAAACTCTACGTCCTTGTGCGTCAAACGCGTTAAGGGCATTGAGATCCTGGCAAAGTCCGCCACGAACCTTCTGTAGTAACCAGCTAATCCTAAGAAACTTTGTACTTCTGTTACCGTTCTCGGGACTGGCCAATGCTCTACTGCCTCAATCTTCTTCGGATCCACTGACACTCCTGCCCCAGAAATTACATGCCCCAGGAACGAAATGTGATCTAACCAGAATTCACACTTGTCACGCTTCGCATAAAGTTGATGCTCCCTCAATGTCTGCAAGATAGTCCTAAGATGTTTCTCATGCTCCTCTTCACTGCTGGAATAGACAAGGATGTCATCTAGGAACACCACCACAAATTTATCCAAAAACGGCAGAAAGATGCGGTTCATTAAATCCATGAATACTGCGGGGGCGTTGGTTAGTCCAAAGGGCATTACTAAAAACTCATAATGCCCATATCTAGATCTGAATGCTGTCTTCGGTATGTCTTGCTCCCGGACTCTTACTTGATAGTATCCCGACTGAAGATCGATCTTGGAAAAAATACTGGCCTCACTCAACTGGTCAAACAGGTCATCGATCCTTGGTAGTGGGTACTTATTCTTCATTGTTACTGCATTCAGCTTGCGGTAGTCGATGCACATCCTCGTCGACCCATCCTTCTTGGGAACTAGAATCACTGGCGCGGCGCAGGGCAATTTGCTGTCTCGGATGAATCCCTTAGACTTTAACTCTTCATCATGTTGATACAACTTATCCTGTTCTGACGGCGACATTCTGTAAACTCGGTCTGCATTGGGCCTCGTTCCAGGGTTCAACTCAATGCTAAATTCTACCTCTCTGACTGGGGGTATCCCTGGGAGCTCATCAGGGAAGACGTCGAGAAAATCTTCGACCACCCTCGGAATCTGTCCTGGCTCTGACACTGCTGCTGAGATGACGCCTCCGGCCTGATTCTTCAAGGTTCGAGTAAAGATGAACTGCTCCATCCCAGGAACGCTGAATATGACCCTACCTTCTCTACAATCGATTGTCGCATGACTGTCTCTCAACTAGTCCATGCCAAGAACGACATCAAAATTCCCCATAGGAAATTCAATCAATGATGCGGGCAGTAAATGCCCACACACCTCCACCGGACATGAAAAGCGCACTCTGCTAACTTCTACGAGCCCATTGCCGGTGAGTATATCCATCCTCTCCGGCAATGCCTCAAACTCTAATCCAATCCGTGTAGCATATTGTGCAGAGATGAATGAATGAGTAGCGCCTGAATCAAATAATGCTACAGCGAGAAATGAGGTGACGAGAATTTTACCTGCTACCACGTCACTAGACGCTAGAGCCTCTCCCAAGGATAATGTGAGAGCCTGTCCCTAGCCCCGCTGAGCTCCTTGTTGCGGCCTTCCTCGACCATGCTGTTGCTGCCTCTGAGGGCCTTCGGCTTCCTGTGCCTGGCGGAACATCTGAGCCTGCGTTGGTAGACGCTGGGCTAGGGGCCTTACTGCTAATACTGGCCCTCCACTCGGGGTTGCCACCGGAGCTGGCAATACTGGAAACTGCTGAGCTGGCCCTCCTGGCCTCTGCATCACAGGACAAGTGGAGATACGGTGGTCTGAACTACCACACCTCAAGCATAAGCCATTCGCTGACCGGCACACCTCCCTCGTTTGCCCTGCCTTCCCACAGAATGTACAGCCCTGGGGTGCTCCCTGACGCTGTTGTTGGTTCCTCGGCTGCTGATGCCGAACTGGCGCAGTAATAGTTGACACGGCCGTCCTCCGCGGCGCTCCTGCATCATGAATACGTACACCGGGTGCTGGTGCCGATGTTCGCTGCATTGCTCCTCCTCCAACCTGGGAATGAAATCTTTTCTGACCTCCTGTCCTCGATGCCAACCTCTGCTGGGTAAGCTCGTGCCTCCGAGCTGCCGTCAAAACAGTGTCAAATGTCTGGTAGTCGTGTCCTTCCACAAGCTGTAATAGTTCCAAATGAAGTCCCTGCTGGAACCTCATAGCTTTCGCTGGCTCCGTTGCCACCATTGCTGGTGCAAAACGGCACAATCTGCAGAACTCTGCTGCATACCCATCTACGGTCTTGCCTGCTTGCTTAAGACTGATAAACTTTTGCTGGAGCTCATATCGATCCACTACGCCAAAATACTAGGCCTTGAATCTGTAATTGAAGGTGGTCCAACGAACAGGGCGTCTTGTACCAACTTCTTCTGAGGCCCACCAGTCGCGGGCAAGATCCTGAAGTACCAGTTTGACCTGATCAACCTTCTCATCATCTGGAACCTTGGCTGCCACAAGAATGGCTTCGATGTCTTGAATCCAGGCATCCGCAGTGATGGCATCCTCCGTGCCATCAAAATACCTCGGGTTCAAGCGACGAAACCTTCCTGATGCTCCCGAGTCAGCTCCGACACTCCTCTCAAGAGCTAACTGAATCCCTGGTTCAGCAACACGTTCTGCTCCTACTGCCGAGTCTGTTGCTGTTGGCTAGTGACAAGAAACCCCCGGATGATCTCCAGGAGTGCTACGGCATCTGGTACTGCTGTCGCTGCTGGTGCTGCAGGAGCCTCAGTAACCCGCGGCTCCACTGCCTCTGGTCCTACTTCTGCTCGTGTCTGCACTGGAGAAGGTTCTCTCCCCTGTTGCTGCTCAGTCGAGCCATGCTCTTGCTGCTCTTCCTCATGGGCCTCACCCGCTACTGAGAATGAAGCACCCCTATAGAGAAAGGTATAAGATTATCAAGTCCGGACGAGGAAGATTTCGAGGATGCAAGTCAGGTTAGAGATCAAGGCAAGGACAGAGAATTTGAAACAGAATTTCAAGGGGAACAAGTTTTTTGATTGAGACTCCTAATAATTCGTAATACCCCACAAGTCTGAAAATCAGACCTGCATGGGCCACCACTAAAACCTTGTCACGCCCCAGTACCGAAATACGGAGACGGACTAGGCCAGCTACTCCATATGAGGTACGTAACGTCATACGGCGATCGTGGCTATCGAGAGACTAGGGGGTACGTGCTACAATCAAGTCTCCTATGGTCCCACAGAGTTCTATGTCTCAATCAATCAAGTCACATCAGCAATTAAATGAACATTAAAGATAAAGCAGTAAGGCGTCCCCGACGCTTCATCAAAATGGTCATGAGAGACTAGCTTTATAATTTAGCTATCTCAGAGAGTCAGAAGTACAAAATTATACACAGTTGCAGTCTGTTTAATTACAATTATGTACTGACACAAAATATCGAGTAATCCGGCTAACAGGTGCCGGTGGCTAAATGCCGCAAAAAGTATAAGCAGGAGTGGTGGAGAAGAAACCCACTCGAGTCCCCGAACCGCCATGCTCCTAGTATGCACCATGGATGTCAGGAAAGAAGATCGTGTCCTCCGGCTCTGCGACAAGATCTGGCCAAACAAAACCAGCGGGGTCAGCCCCGAATAGCAAGTACCGCCAAAGGGGCACAAGAGTTAAGATTAAAAACCCAGTTAATAGAATGATTGATAATAGTAATACTTATGCTACTATTATAGGGTAGCGCACATCCTCGAACCCATATAGCACCCTTACAACCAAACAAGGACAAAAGGTGCCGCATGGAGTCGGGACGTGTCGTACTCTATAACTTTCACATAAGTTAAAAGGTATAAACAAGAAAATCTCCTGATCGTGACTTTGGTCGATAGCCTATCGCAGCACAATATCCAACCCAACAATCAAACAAGAACATGGGTTGGATCTTGTACCATGATAGACCATGTTCCTCAGTCATTCACAGAAGTAATACTTCACAACCAGAATAAGTCTTCCGTTCATAACTTCGGTCCACAGCCTGTCATAGTACGATAACCAACCCAACAATCAAACAAGAACATGGGTTGGATCACGTACCACAACAGTCCGCTTCCCTCGATTATTCGCGGAAGGTAATACGATACAAGCAAGTCGTTTTCACGGCCAATCAAGTCTATGAGTTTCTAGTAGGATGAGGTTATCCTCGCGTCATGTTATTAGAAAATCCTCATATCGTATCTTTCCAGCAAGGCTAGCCAACCCAGGGGTTCGCGTAGACAGGTATGATTGAGCACAGGTCCCTCGTAAGGCCACCTTGCTAAAACATATAATATATAGCAGGAATTAATCGGATACAGTCATCCACTCGTTGCAGATGACACAGTATCTGTGGAGACCAGCCGACGTATCGAGACAATATCTCAAGGCGGCTGGTGTAACACGATCTCGGGAATTTGCCCTCCCCATGCATCTAGTATGTTTAGTTGCCTAATTTAACCCTAGGTAAAATCTTGGACTCACATGCTGTGGCCTGCATGATTATCCTCCTAAAGTCATACTTTAGTACGAGTACCCCAAAGAGGATCGATGTCAATCAGTATGTTAACATGCGCTACCCTCCTTAGTGTAGTGCATCATTGCAAATATGCCACGTGGAGTTACGAGTCATTTGTCGAACATGAACAAGAACTGGGACATTCAGGTACATGTATCGGGTAGGAACACTTTGTTCTCCGGGGTCACATTAGTGCTTATATCATGCTCAGGACAAAAGGCGTAAGGATATAAATGGGCATATAATATCTGATAAAATATCAAAAGCGTACGCACAACGCACGCACGCTCAAGGGGAG
Source organism: Iris pallida (assembly GCA_029216955.1). Classification (NCBI taxonomy): domain Eukaryota; kingdom Viridiplantae; phylum Streptophyta; class Magnoliopsida; order Asparagales; family Iridaceae; genus Iris; species Iris pallida. Next base: position 6,206,482 of record JANAVB010033819.1, read on the forward strand.
CCGCGTACGTGAAAAGTCACGCAGGCTCAGGAAAGAGCTGCGTGAAAAGTCACACAGGCTCAGGGGGAGAGCTGCGTGAAAAGTCATGCAGGCTCAGGGGAGAGCTGCGTGAAAAGTCACGCAGGCTCAAGGGGAGAGCTGCGTGAAAAGTCACGCAGGCTCAGGGGAGTGCTGCGTGAAAAGTCACGCAGGCTCAGGGGAAGAGCTGCCTGAATAGTCACGCAGGCTCAAGGGAGAGCTGCGTAAAAAGTCACGCAGGCTCAAGGGGGAGCTGCGTGAAAAGTCACGCAGGCTCATGGGAGAGCTGCGTGAAAAGTCACGCAGGCTCAAGGGAGAGCTGCGTGAAAAGTCACGCAGGCTCAAGGGGGAGCTGCGTGAAAAGTCACGTAGGCTCGGGGGAGAGCTGCGTGAAAAGTCACGCTGGCTCAGGGGGAGAGCTGCGTGAAAAGTCACGCAGGCTCAGGGGGAGAGCTGCGTGAAAAGTCACGCAGGCTCAAGGGGGAGCTGCGTGAAAATTCACGCAGGCTCAAGGGAGAGCTGCGTGAAAAGTCACGCAGGCTCAAGGGGAGACACGCTTCCAACAGGAAGTGTGCTCAAACAGGAGCACACTGCTCACTGTCTTCTCCAAACAGCAAGAACACCATAGTTAATCCCCAAACTTCAAAACATCACAACTTGGCCATCCGAACTCCAAATCCAGATTTCCAAAGTTCCATCTTGGGTGAAATAGAATTCTCTTCCACATAGAAGCATCAAAACCCACAAAACCCCAACGAAAATAGATCAAGACCAAGGAAATCCGAAAATGATTAAAACTTAGATCTACAAAAATTAAAGCTTCAAAATGGAAATTTCCAAGTTCTAAACTAGTATTGATTGAGGAGAAGAACATGTTTTGGCAAATAGTTTTGTAAGAAATCATTGACAAATTATGGATCCATCTCTTGAGCAAGTTGGTACTTGCCTTGGTTGGTAGAGGAAATAAATGAGAGAAAGTAAATGAGAGGAGAGAGATTGAGATGAGTTATATATAAAGATCTTGGACCCATGGGTTCATGATGAACCAAAGCGTTCATGATGAACCATTGGTGAACCATGAATAGGTTACCCAAATGAGCCAAAACTGTAGGCCCAAATACAGAAAATAAATCAGGAAATAATATTTTGTCGAATATTTTTGGGAAATGCATGAAGAAATACTGCATAATAAATATCGTATAAATTCAAGGTAAATATAATTTATGGGTTTACGTATTAAAATACGTATTCCAGGATTGGGGAGTGACATCTACCCACCTTAAAAAAAATTTTGTCCTCGAAATTAAAATGGTAGTAGTCCTCCTAGGTCAAACACCCCACAATCAGAGTCTCAAACATACCGTCAGATAATCATATGCGTCTGTCCAAAACCATGATACTCAGAATCTCTGTCATGCCAGTGAGCAAGGCTACGATAATCACAGAGTCCTCAACTATGGTACATACCTCTAGAATTATGATATTTAAAATTTTCGTATTGCCGCACGCTTGGCAGCGAAAACCTTAAATTCCCACACCCGAGAAATACGTCCATAATCCGACTATATGTCCTCACTATGCCTGCTAGCATGACCCTAGAGGATTCTAAAATCTTATAATCGAGGCGACCTAGCCCATACGATTTATCTCAGAATAAAATTAAATTATAATGAAACACCAGATCAAACTTATCAACAATGAGGAAACAAATAGGAATAGATGGAACTGAATTTCAAGATAGGTATAATGAGATAAGGTAGAATAGAATCGAGAAGATCAGAACCTGCAAGCACCCCTCCTACTGCCTGAGCATCCTCGGCTGTCATGGCGAAAGCTCGCCTAGGTTGGCCTCCCCTGGCCTGCTGCTGATGCTGTTCGAACCTCTGTTGCTGAGTCTGCAATGGTGGTCCCCTCTGCTGCCCAAAAAAAGCCCTAGCTCCTGGTGCTATCTGAGCCAATGGTGTCGGGTTCTTGGGACACTCTCTACACTGATGCTCCGCTGAACCGCAAAGCAACACATGCCCAGCCTCTTCCTACAGTCGTCCCACCCATGGCCATGCTTCTTGCAGAAGTTGCAGACAGTGTTCTGCTACTGCCTGGGTGCCTGCTGGTACAGCACCTGTCTCTGTTCCTGATACTGAACAGGCCTCTGCTGCTGCTACTGAAAGTGGACCGTCGGCTGCTGATACTGCTGCTGAATCTGTATGTGAGGCCTCTTGGCCTGGCCTCCGCTGATGCTGCCTCCAACAGGGTCTCGTCCCCTCTTGAGCCTCAGCTCAAGATCGTCCTCAGCTAATAAGGCTCCCGTCAAGATCTCCTCGAATGTGGCATCCCTGTTGCCCTTGGCCAGGGACTTGACCTCCTTGACCAGACCCTTCCGGAACCTCTGGGCCTTTGCCGTCTCGCTCAAGCCCTCTACGAACCTGCCGAGGCGGCCGAACTCTCCAGCGTACTCCTCCACTGAAAGCCTCTCCTGGACTAGGCTCTCGAACTGCGACTCTAAGGCTCTGAGTGCTGAATCTGGAAAGAACTTCTTCTTGAAGAAGCCCTTGAACTCCTCTCAGGTCTGTCCGGCTACCCCCACCCTGGGGTCTGACTGATACCAGGTACGAGCAAGATCTCGTATCCGAATAGCTGCTGCCTCAATCTGGAGATCTGCTGGTATTCGAGCCAGGCGAAAGATCTCCTCTATATGCTCGATCCACTCATCGGCATATAGGATCCCCTCTGTCTCCAGAAAGTCTCTGGGGCTCATCTTCTGAAACTGTTCTATCCCCGGTGTCTTCGGTTACTGAACCACTGGTCGGGCTGCAACTGTCGTAAGGGCCAACTCCATGCCCATGTCCTGTCGGGCCTGCTGTCGGTCCATGAACTGCTGGAAATATGCGAACATCTGTGCCGCATCCACGTGTCCTGTAGGCGGCGGCTGCTGGAAAGACACCTCTGGGATGACTGGGTCTTGCCCCCGAACTGGTGGAGGCATACCCTTGCTGCTGGTGGAGGGGCTCCTCCGAACGCAGCTGAAACGCCTACCCCAGCTGGCATGACTGGGGCTGCGGTACCAGGGGCTGGCTGCTGGATATGAGAGGTGGCAGACCTCTCATCGGCGTCCCCCTAGCCCTGGCGATGTGATCTCGTCTCAACCATCCTGGAGACAGATCAAGAAATAATTGTTGAGAATGAGTCGAATAGCAAGGGAGGACAGTTATATTCAAGGGAAAACAATATCAGCAAGAACTGAGATGGTATGAATTAGATAAGAGTTTTTCCTAATGTGATTGAGTACCTTTAAAAAATATCCTAATCCTACTGCAGGCTGTAGTGATACTCTAGTTCGAATACCACTACATAAACTCGACCTGCATGGGCAACCACTAAAAACGTGTCACGACCCGCACCCACTAAGAGGGTACGAGAACGTAACAACGCCCAGCCTACGCCGCAGTGTCGGCGGTAGAACGTTGTCCCTTTGCCTTTATACTTCATGGTAATCAAGCGCAACAAAAGTGTGCTTGTTTTCGCCTTATCATTCTTTGCAAATCGCTTCTCGATTCACTACCAAAATTTATCGATTTAGCGACGGCCCTATCCGTCGCCAATCCGACGGTAATTACAATTAGCGACCGATAACCGACGGATTTTGGCCAAAAAAATCCGTCGGCAATCAGCTCGTCGCTAATAACGGTCCGTCGCTACGTAGTCGTGAAGCGACGGAATAGCGACGGCTTTTCGACTTCACAATACGAAACTTTAGCGACGTGTTTCCGATGGACTCTCGTCCATTTCAAATTTTAAGTACTGAACTGTGTAGACAATAGCGACGTAAAATTCCGTCGGTAACCCGTCGTAATAGCGTATCACAACGTATCGTTCCGTCTCTAAGCCGTCGACGCCTTCGATAACAAAGGACGGATTAGCGACGGTTTTCTGACGGAAAATCCGTCGATCAGCTTCTGGAAATTCATGTCATTTCCAGCAACATGGCGACGGATAAGTCGTCGCTATTCCGTCGATATATATCGACGGAATACGGACGGATTAACCGTCGATCTTGTTCTGGAAATTCTTGGTATTTCCAGAACAAGGGCGACGGATAGGTCGTCGCTATTCCGTCGAACAATGTACCATACCGACGGATAATCCGTCGACCATCCGTCGCTACCTGGAAATATTTTCAAATCTCCAGTTAGCGACGGAATAGCCGTCGAAAAGTAGTCGAAAACTGGTAGTAACCGTCACAAAACGGTCACAAGTCAGTCGCTAACTGAGAATATTTTGAAAACCCGTCGCCACGTAGTCGCCATGTTTGATACGTGCCGACTGAATATCCGTCGCTACGTAGTCGAAGTTATGTCCCGCCAATTCTCTACACAATTTCCGCCAAATAATCGACTACGTAGCGACGACTGGGGATCCGTCGCTATAATTCCGACAGTCTAGCGACGGACGTGCGACCTTTCCTCCCCCTAAAAATAAAATAAAAAATGACAAAGACGTGTAGTCGGTACTCAGTCGCTGAGCGGCCACGAAGCCGTCGCTAACAACGATGGAAAATTACCGTCGCTAAATATCCGTCGCTAATTGAGTGTATTTTGGTAGTGATTTCAGCAAGAAATTATTTGGCATTAGTAACCTCATCAGATACTGCACCCCTGAATGCCTCTGGAATACCGCGTTTTATGATCATTAGACTCATGCGGTTTGAGCGTTCCCACTTTGCGAAGTTCGCTCTGTCACCAGATGAACTGTCATCCTTAGGAGTAGTGGGACGCTCAATCCTAAGTGCAAGGTCTAGATCCATACAGCCGAGAACAATATAAATGTTCTCTTTCCAGTCCTTGAAGTTTGTCCCGTTAAGCATTCGAATTGAGTTCAGATTAGCAGATATATTGAAGCAACACTAGCTGAAAAGAGAACAAAAAATAAATAAACAAATATGCTCTAATTAATAACCAAAGAGTAAAATATAGTCAAACAAATTCAAATAATGGTGAACCCCATCTCAAGATACCTAGTACATCATTAATATCAAGTCTTTGGACAGTAATATTAACTGTAAGTGGTACTCTTGGTGTAGTGATCAAACGTTGACAATAAGTCATGTCAAATAATAATCCTATCTTTGGATCGGATTATTATTCACATGTAAACCTTATAATTGTCACACATTTATCACCACAGGTATGTGTGCAATTCGGCCAAGTATTAACCTTCCTTTGGGCCGGCTAATACCCGCATGAATGTACACACATAAACATCTGACATCACTTTGGCGACATCTTGTTTCAATGGATCTATTTAGAATATTAGACAACTATTGCTAGTCACAAAAGGCACCAAAAAAATTTAATGTTAACTAAATTTTACAAAACTGAATCATATCCAAAATTTTATGTACATGCATATTTAAAAGATTATTACTCAATTCAAATAATCGTAAGCCAACAGATTACAGTAACAAATTTTACTAAATATATGGATGAAGAGATTACATCAAAAAAAACTTCTGAAAATATATATATCCAAAGTGAAATAACGTGTAGGCAACTCTAGAGGGGATGAATAGAGTTTGTGTCGATAATCACCAAATAAAAATTAACTCTATATCACAATCACAAAACAACTATCAAGATAGTAAATAAATCAGAGAAATACGAAAGTAAATAAAGATCAAGAAGAGCATATGCAAACACAGCAGTTTTAACCTGGTTTCCCTCGTGGAGGACTAGTCCAGACCTGAGAACTCTAGCTCAGGATTGAAATCCACTATTTGTGAAATAGTGTACAACCACGTGCCTTTACTCAGAAGAGCACGCCAACTTCTTACAGATTCACAGGTGGCGAAACTTGGAATTGTCCAAGTGACTTTTCTTTTGAACTCTTGCACAAAAACTTCTAGCTGAATCGCACTTGAGCACCTTGGGGCTTAGGAAGTTTTGTGGCTAGTAGATTGGAAGAGTAAGGCTTAGGTAGTATAAGGCTTAGATGATTGAGAGTGAGAGATAGAAAGATGATGAAGAGATAAATGAAAATGATTGAAATCATGCCCTATATATACTATTCTGGAAGGCAGAATTCGGCCAGAATTCTGTCATCAAAATTCAAAAATATGGCCGTTGTACCAGCTAGCAATTGGTAACCCTAAAAATCAGTTCCTGGAAATCAGGGGACAGAGTTCGGCCCGAACTCTGTGTGGGGGCAGAGTTCGGCCCGAACTCTGCCTCCTTGGTGGCAGAATGTTCAAATGGCCTTTGGGCTTTGGTGGAGCTAGGGCTTGGTTCAGGAATTGGTCTGTTTGTATGGTAGAGCTTGAAGAGATATGTCTAGGGGTTGAGATGACTCAGTGCGACTCAACGTACACATTCTCCTAGACTCAATAAATTAAAGATTACAGACTTTGAACAAGTAGAAAAACCAAGATCCCTTTGATGACGCCTTTCTTCTGATATTTGAGCAGATCTGAGTCTTTTTCCTTGACAGCGGTCGTCCAAAGATAAACAGATATGAAAATCTGAATACCTTTCGGGGGCTTCGCCCCCGAACCCCCGACAGGGGGCGCTGCCCCCTCAACCCCTGTTCGCTGACGGGCAGCGGAACCCCCGATGCGAGGCCCCAGATAGGTCGCTAGGCGGTTCGGAAAAATCTCTTTGTATGACGCCGTCTTTGGTCCATCATTAATTCTTTATTGCCTATATCCTGGTTTGATCATGTTTGATCATGCTTACTGCATGTCTACAAATACATGTTAGGCCAGCAAAATATGTTACAGTACGATACAAGCATAGCAATATTTATAGGACAATTAGGACAATGCTAAGTTTAAGTAGCAACATGATAGTGAGTATATGATATTAGTGACATCATTATGTTAAAACTTAACGGATTATCCATATTCAAAAACACGATGTAATCATTGGGCCAACAATCTCCCCCTTTTTGATTATGGCAAATCGGTTAAGTTTAAGACAGATACGATAGATGCATGTATCACTAATAAACACATATTGTGTGCTAACTTAAACTTATTTCTCCCCCTTTGGCATGATTAAAAAATAAGCTCCCCCGTAATATGAGATAAAATGAACTCAAGCATAAGTAAAGGAGGAAGGCATAGACAATCATGATCAAGATATACTAAATGAAGAATAATGGAAGAAGTGTGAAAAGACAAGTATAGAAACTACATACCCAATGTAGAGTGCCAAATAGAAAATAGCTTGTCAAAACACAAATAGTTGGTAAAACTAAAAGAATTTGAAAATAATCAATAGATAGTTTACCAACATGAAATTCAAGAAAGACATCCAAAAACATAGTATGATATGAAATATTGCTCTAGTTTTGGAAAAAAAAATAATAAAAAACCATGGGGATTAGATAATTGTAAATAATATATATCAAAGAAGAAAGATACCAATTGAGATATTGAAATAGACAAACTTGATATCAATTGAAATATAAACTTGAAACATTGATCAATGAAACTATGATAGTCACAATTGTCCACAGATAAATAGTGAAACAAAATAAACGAATGATCAATGTAAAATAGAGCAATTGATATAAAATGATCTCATTATTCGCAAATCTATTTGCTTATCCAAAATTCATGCATTTGAACTCAATTACCTTATCATGCTATATGAATACCCTTTAGATAAACATGAAGATAAAGGAGAAAAATATTTGAGAAAGGAAATTTTAGTCGACGTAAATGCTCCCCCTCAAACTATTACCAATATAGATAAAATCATAAATTTTGGGTAAGTCCTCAACAAGGAAAGCCAAATTAAACATACAAAAAAACCAAATCAAAGAAAGCACAATAGTCATCAAGATAAAATACGAAAGTAAATATTATCGAGATGACCCATATAAAAGAGAGATAATATGATGAAAACAATTACATATACTCTCATAAACCTTTCACAAATATCAGTATCCTAATAATGATAAAAATAATGGGTCAATGATGAACTATGTATACGACATATTAAAGGGTATAAATGAATTGAACCAATTTATTTGCTCCCCCTTAAAATATGCGTATCTAGTTCCAAAGCACTTATAGCAAAAAATGATAACTTCAAGATCTAGGGGTAAATCAACTATTGATTTCTCCCCCTTGCTCAATGCTATAAAAACGTCTATAAAATGATAACTTATGACATAAAAAATGATATAAGGCTATAAAAATTTAATAGAACGAAAAATATCATCTTTAGTCAAGAAGATATATCCACTAATAGTTACTAAAGATGAGAAATCAAAAGAATATTCCATTTTAGTACATGTAATCAAAAGATGACATACACTAACCTATATAGAAGAATCTCATATTGAAATATGATAGATCAATGTATGTTACCTTTTGAGGAAAAAGATCATCATGAAAAGAAATAAGGTCCAACAGAAAAATGTCATCGTGAAAAGGAATAAAGTCAATTAAATCAATCATGATGAAAGTCAAAATATAGCACAAAAATAAAAAACAATAAAACTCAAATATCATGTCCATGATCATCTAATTAAGAAATGATCAACCAATTTATTGCTTTGCATGGACTATGTATGTTTTACCACATATGTACCCATCAACGGGTAATATCCAACCTTGCTAATACTAAATGAGAAACCAATAAAGTTCAAATAGCAAAGAGCATATGTGATAATCCATGAATAGTCAAAGTAGAGTAATAAATTAACTTGATAACCACATAATTAGATAATATAGGACTACTCAATCATTAGGATCATTCATAAAGTAAACCAATAAATAATTATGATCCGTCATAAATCCCATCTAAAAACCATATAAACAAACCAATGGAAAATATAGAAAAGAGTCAATCTTATTTAAATGATTGCAAATTTATTCCAAAGAAATGATAATATAATAAAAATCATGACTCAAAAGATGAGAGAAATTTAAGAGATGCTTTCCAATGACTAGTTTGGAAGGAAGTTAAAGCGATGAATCACAAACCTCAATGAAAACCAAAAAAAATTGTCAAACTAATTTTAGAGACCAAACATATGTATCGAAAATTGAATACAAGTCTCATCAAGAAAAATCATAAATCTTGTTTTTGTAAACTAGCATATCACATATAGATTGAAATTCAAGAAAATAGCTAAATGAGTGAAAGTGAACAAAAATCATGTAGCTTAATCAATACATCGTAAATAAGCAAGCTACATAACTAATTAAGATTAATGAGGTAGGCCATTAACAGGATAAATGTGCTCATTAAATCTTAAGTCATTAATACTAAAGATACATGCTTAAGCATAGAGTTCACAATAAGGACAATACATTTTGAATTATCAAAATAATTTATATACTCTTTGTTAAGCAAGGATGAGAGTATAAGATAGCAAGTAAATGAATTAGACTCTTATCAAGTAAAGGACAAAAAAGATGTTCATGAAAACACAATAGAGCAAATCTCTTTGCCAAATATTGAGATTAACCCAAGATAATGAAATAATAGATTGATCTAGAGAATGCAAAATATTATAGCCATTTTGAAATAAGTGTATTCTCTAGAAATGAAAAATCTCAACACATAGGCTGAAACCATAATAACTAAGGACATGAGAAAAACTATAATAGCTAAGGATATGAGAAGTATGATATATCAATTACATGTATTCTCATGTAAAACATCATTGTGCAATAATAATAAAATATTTATAGCTCAAATGTAAGGCTAGATATGATGAAGTATTCTGGAACTTAGAGGTAGATCCAGAACTAGATAATGGTTGCAAGTAGACCTTAATAAATCTTAAGTCTATAAAGTGTTGATCCCTTTGGGTTAGCTGTAGGGGCCGGTTCCCAGCTAGCGGTAGTCCGAAGACTAGTGCACCGTGTCACTTTAGGCTATTTACACCTGTATGACAGAAGGACCCTTTCGACTTATTTCCAAAATGTTCTTTACCTTTAAGAACTTAGATTTAAAAGAATATACGCAGTATCATCAAACAACATCAAAATCCAAAAACCCTAAGTATAAGAAAGATAAATACCCAAATAATAATCAAAGAATGATCATCAAAATTTGCTAAGAAAATTTTCATAATACACTTTATGAAAAAAAATATATAGAAGATTCATACTTAAAATAAGTATGATGATTTCAACAAGTAAGGTAAAGCACAAAACCAAGCAATTCTTAAAAGAACTTCCATAAAAGTCATGAACAAGACACTAATAAACATTTTCTCTCAACATCCTAACTTGAAGAAGTAAAACAAATAAATATCAGAAGTTGGGAATCATTAATATATTCATATATATCACAAATAGGCATATATGAAAGGATCAAAAATCAATTAAAAAGTATGTATCCATAAAGTCAACAAATAAAAGCCAATAAGATATCATCAAAAGACTTTAAGGAATAAGCTAATTGATTCAAGTAGAGATAACACAAATTTGGTCAAAAGAATCAATAGCTAATTATAAGGTAAGCACAAGTATGAAAAATACTCTTCAAAATAATATGAAACTTGAGCTCATCTTATATGCCCACATAAAGATATTTATACAAAAATAGATGTGAATAAATACATGATCTACATAGAAATGGAGATAAGTATAGTCATGTATAAATAAACTTTATTAGGCAAAGACATAATTTATTCTCAAGAGGATAATCAAAATAAAATATGAGAATTGATAATGAAGATATTATGCAAGCACAAGATTAAAAAATATAAGTATATACTTATCAAATTATAAGTAGCTTGTGCTAAACACATATATTCACAAAAAGCAATTAAGATAAATATGACAATACAAATCGGTAAGAAGTAACTATCTCAAAACTTTAAAAATGGAGAGTCAAACTTTAAAATAAAATTCAAGAATCAAGCTCCTATGAACTAGAGTGATATGCATGCTTTATAAAGACAAAGAATAACGAGCATGCATATTTAAATGTGCCACACTAATAGAAAATGAGTGATAAACTACATAGTGTGAACTAATCATTTAAGCTAAGTAACTAGTCATGCTAGAAAAAAAAAAATAACTAACCATGCTATTATATGTCACATTGATTTATATAATAAGCAACTAAAGGATATCAATGCAAGCTAGTAGCAAGACATCAAGAGAAACATGCTAGATTCTACAAATATAAACCATTTAAAGAGAATCGTTTAGCATGTTACTAAAGTGGCTCTAGTGGCCACACTTGTGTTGGTGCAATTGCTTGTTAGATGACCTTTGAGCTTTGCAACCACCAACACGCTCCTCGGTACTATGTCCCGATATAAGTAGCTCCACCTACAACATTATAAGGCAAAGACTTTGGTATCCAAATAAATTTGGATCCACATTTGTTAGATTTAGGGACCCATATACTATTTACTCTAGCATTAGTAGAAAAACTCCTACAAATAGGACAAGTTACACTCATGTGTCCAATACGAGAGCAATAGAAGCACCTAATACTAGTGTGTGCACATGTATCGAAATGAGCATGATTATGAACATATGACATACAAGAATGATAAATATCTAGAGTGAGCATGCATGGATCTGGTCTTAAGAATATCATGTTCTAATAGCAAATCATTATGCAAACAAGTAAGAGAATCAAATTTAGCATTTAAAGCATAATTCTCTTTTTTCAAATAAAATAATTCTAGAAATAAAATCATCATTTGTTTCTTTAAAGAGTCAATAGAAGAATCATGCAAATGATTTAGCTCATGTGCTTGCTTCTTAAGATCTTCTATTAATGAGGAAAGAGATTTGATTTTCAAAATTAAAGAATCATTCAAACTCTTTAAAGAAACACAAGATGAGTTTTGTGAGTCAAGTTTAGATAAAAAATATTGTTTTCATTTCTCAAAAACTCATTAGACTCTTCTAAATGAATAACCTTTTCTGAAAGTTCTTCATTTGTAGAATGAAAAGCCTTAGCAAACTTTAAGGATTGGTTAGCCATGGCTTTCCACTTAGAGCATTTCTTGCTTTTAGAAGAAACATGATTGTCTATGCTACTAGAAATAAAACCATTTTTATCGGAGGAGGAGGAATACGATGCCATACACAAATAAATAAGGATCTACTCTAAGGATGTTAAGCCTAACAATAGAGACCTCGCTGATACCAATTGAAATAACGTGTAGGCAACTCTAGAGGGAGGTGAATAGAGTTTGTGTCGATAATCACCAAATAAAAATTAACTCTATATCACAATCATAAAACAACTATCAAGATAGTAAATAAATTAGAGAAATGCGGAAGTAAATAAAGATCAAGAAGAACATACGCAAATACAGCAGTTTTAACCTGGTTTTCCTCGTAGAGGACTAGTCCAGGCCTGAGAATTCTAGCACAGGATTGAAATCCACTATTTGTGAAATAGTGTACAACCACGTGTCTTTACTCAGAAGAGCACGCCAACTTTTTACAGATTTGCAGGTGGCGAAACTTGGAATTGTCCAAGTGACCTTTCTTTTCAACTCTTGTACAAAACTTCTAGCTGAATCGCACTTGAGCACCTTGGGGCTTAGGAAGTTTTGTGGCTAGTAGATTGGAAGAGTAAGGCTTAGGTAGTATAAGGCTTAGATGATTGAGAGTGAGAGATAGAAAGATGATGAAGAGATAAATGAAAATGGTTGAAATCATGCCCTATATACTAGTCTGGAAGGCAGAATTCGGCCAGAATTCTGTCCTCAAAATTCAAAATATGGCCGTTGTACCAGCTAGCAATTGGTAACCCTAAAAATCAGTTCCTGGAAATCAGGGGACAGAGTTCGGCCCGAACTCTGTGTGGGGGCAGAGTTCGGCCCGAACTCTGCCTCCTTGGTGGCAGAATGTTCAAATGGCCTTTGGGCTTTGGTGGAGCTTGGGCTTGGTTCAGGAATTGGTCTGTTTGTATGGTAGAGCTTGAAGAGATATGTCTAGGGGTTGAGATGACCTAGTGCGACTCAACGTACACATTCTCCTAGACTCAATAAATTAAAGATTACAGACTTGGAACAAGTAGAAAAACCAAGAGCCCTTTGATGACGTCTTTCTTCTGATATTTGAGCAGATCTGAAGACGTCTTTTTCCTTGACAGCGGTCGTCCAAAGATAAACAGATCTGGAAATCTGAATACCTTTCGGGAGCTTCGTCCCCAAACCCCCGACGGGGGGCGCTGCCCCCTCGACCCCTGTCCGCTGACCGGGCAGCGGAACCCCGATGCGAGGCCCCAGATAGGTCGCTAAGCGGTTCGGAGAAATCTCTTTGTATGATACCGTATTTGGTCCATCATTAATTCTTTATTGCCTATGTCCTGGTTTGATCATGTTTGATCATGCTTACTGCATGTCTATAAATACATGTTAGGCCAGCAAAATATGTTACAGTACGATACAAGCATAGCAATATAATATAGGACAATTAGGACAATGCTAAGTTTAAGTAGCAACATGATAGTGAGTATATGAATATTAGTGACATCATTATGTTAAAACTTAACGGATTAGCCATATTCAAAAACACGATGTAATCATTGGGCCAACACAAAGAGGATAATATTCTTCTAATAAACCATACAGAAGATAATCATCCAATATCTTTATGGTATTGCATACAATATTGAAAGCTTGCCTAGTAGACTTCCTAATATTATAAAATTATAGTAGGTGGCCGACAATAAAATATAGTATGTACATGCGTACCATTTATAATTATGTGTTCATAACAGAGAATACTCAAAAATTCCAACTTTGTTGACTCCATCAGAGATTAAAACAAATATATCACTAACATACTAAAGTTTTATGGAATATTACTCATTAGGCAAATCTCATACAATATTCTCTTATAAGATGCAAAATTACTTCTGATTGTATAACCAAAATTCAAACAGTACTAGATAATGGCCAACCAAATAAAGACATAATCATTATTATCTCTCTCTATCAAACGAGATTATGTCTATAATTTGCATTCATAAAATATTTATAGCACTAATTGTTGGAATCATCATCCTAAGATTGACTTTGACTTAAAGGACTTTCGGTCAGCTAAACAAATCAATTCAGCTACCATATGCAAGATCTTGTTACATCTGCTCAGGTTATAGAGTTATGATACATATGCAAGGCATTCCTCAATCATATTAATACTACTAAGAGATTATGCATATATATGCACAAACTTCTATTTATTTAGTAAGAGGATTTAAAAAAAAATTTCGGTGCTATCATGAAGTGTTATAAGTATTAGAATCCAGCAAGTCTTCCCAATGAAAAGGGTTTGCCCGTACAATCATTGAACATCATCTTTAATTAAAATTATATGAGAAGATATCGAGTTGATATTTTCCAACAGAACATGCAGTACGCATGAAAGCTGGAACCAACTCAGAGTGATTCTACTTAAAATTGTTTGGTGCATCATAAAAAAATGTAATCAACTTGAAATCCTAATTAAATCAGATCGAACGACGTAGGGTTACAGAATAACGGAAAAAAATTGATCTAAAACTTCAAATTCAAGAATCAAACAGGGAAGCTGATACCACTTGTTGGAGATTTATTGTACCATGTCGATTCATGAGATGAAGAACATAAATTAAATTGCGGAAGCGTACCTGAATCTATTGTTAGGCTTGATGGATCTTGAAGCGGTCGTCCTTTTATGGGGTTCGATCTTCCAACTTGCTACTGTCACGCCCCAGTACCGAAATACGGGGACGGACGTAGGCCAGCTACACCGTATAAGGTACGAATACGCTATACGGCGATGACGGCTGTCAAGTCTTGCTGGGTATCCTAGCATGCAATCAATCTATGGCCTAAATCCGATCTCATGTCCCCAGGCAAGTCACAATGAAACAACATCAAGAGAGATAATCATATGGAAAGCAGGAAATACTCAGATAAAAATCTGGAATCTACAGTACAGGATAATAATACAGACAAGTATACCTTCCTACAGTTTCTGGCATGGTCTGGAACTGAAGCACACCCTCCAAGTCAAGTCTGGAAGATCCACCGGGTTGGTCTCAGACAATCTGGGAACAATCCAGGGTTGGTCAGGCCAACCGTAGCAAGTACCAGAAAGGAAGGCTCAAGGACGGACGAAAGAAAACCAGCAGGATAAAATATGACAAGAATAGCTTCTAAAAATAGTAAATAAAGGTAAGGGATCGTGCGGTACCAACGCACATAACAATCCACAAGTATAGTGAAGCTAACACAATCACAATCTCCCTAACATCCACTAACACCTGCATTGCCAGCTGGAAATCAATATCAGCTGGCTAGCAGGCAACAAGCCAAACAACACAGAAGGACAAGCGGCCACACAATGCCTACGGCTTGCTATTATTAGCTAACTAGGGTTATCACAGGCCTAATTACTAACAAGATGCAGTTGAGGTATTCCTTTAGCCACAAGCCCTGCAGACTATCCAGGTTATCCAGGACGAATGTATAATATATAGTGGGTACATCGCCCGGGAGACAAATGTACCCTAATAGCTAGCTGGAGGGGTGCAACACATGACAGTGTGCTGGAAATGTGCCCTACTCGACGGCAGGCTACAAATCCCATGAGCGCCCAGATAACGGGATTGCCTGTAGCCGGAATACCTCGATCTATATGAGCTACTTGATCAATCTAGTTGTTAACCTAGTCAGATTCATTATGAATTCCTGACCGTGGTAACCAGGAATCCATGTCCTAGACATGATGCAAGACGAACAGGTAGTTTGTACAAGCACAATCAGGAAAAATCAACCACGGTGTCAAGACAAGGTCATACCTAGCAAGTCAGGACTGGCTGTCGCAACAGCGATCAAGAGTAAACATGTCATGTCGAGAGTACTAGTCAGGAGTGCGCCACCACGGGCCACTATCAGGAATCAAGATATACATGTCAGGTTTACTCGTCATGTCCAGAGTGCTAGTCAGGAGTGCGCCTCGACGGGCCACTATCAAGAATCAAGACAGGTCCAGGTCATCGTGTAATACCAGGAACAAGGTCAACCCTATCAGTCACAAGAAGTCACATGCCCAAATCGTGACATGGATATCAAGTCGGGTACAAGATCAAAATCTCCACTATAATAGCCTGTCAAGTACACATGGGAACCTACAGCTCAAATCATCAAGTCGGTCCATCCACCAGATCAATCTAGCAAGAGTCTCCCATCCATGATGGAGTGAATATCACGTCAATAAAGAAACCACCAAATACCAAGCTCATTCCCCTAACAATGCTAGGCCCTCTGACTCACAAGAATCCTCCAAGTCAATGATCACAAGCCACTAGAAAACAAGCCCCTCAACTACCAAGACACAGCAATCAAACCAGGTTCCTCAACTACCGGAATACACAAAGGTACCAGGTTTTGGGCGTTTGGGAAGTCGAGTAAAAATCATATAATAATACCCTCGATATTCTCCTCGTTCCACGAAATATTCGAAATCACCAAAATCCAAGAATCCACATAGATCCACCAAGTCAATATCCCAAGATCGTACTCTCCATAATACTCAATCCTCAGTCACATCCACAAGTCACATCTCCCAATACATAGGACAACTGTCAGCTCTATCTGACAGACTAGGACAACCCCTAGGATGAAGGGTCAGGGACAAGAGTCCGGTAATAAACGCCGCCGGAAGTGGCAAGGATTACATGGACCGCTCTGGAGCAAATCCACAACCCTTAAACCAAACAAGGACCAGGGTTGCAGACCGTCTCCCGAGTGGAACCGCTCTCCTTACGCTATCCGACGGACAAGACAGGTCAGGAGCTAGGCGACTAATCTAGTATGGAGTCTACCTAGCAGGCAAGGGGATCAGGTATACTATACCAAGGTGAACAGGCACGAGCCCAGTCCAGCAAACCAAAGGAATGGTTCTGCCCAGTCCTTCGAACCAAATTCCCGATCGGAATTTTGGAAGAATCCGGCAGAGTCTCCTCTGTATTCTGGACGGAGCTCCCAGCAAATTGGGGCTAAAACCACTCGGCGCAACCCGCCGCAGAATCGCAGACTGAGAACACTAAGTCTCAGCTACCAGCAGCACTACGATGCGTACTGGAACAAGTCGACAGCCGAGAACACTAAGTCTCGGCCTCCAGTAGCACTACGATGCGTACTGGAAACCAATCGAACCCGAGACCACTAAGTCCCGGCCTCCAGCAGCGCTACAATGCGTACTGGGCGCCAAGCCAACATGCATAATATAATCAACTAACCGCCTCGCAGGGCGCATCACAACACATGTCTATAGTTCTAACCCAAGCACAATCACAGCCACAGAGGAGTTAGCCAGAGCCGTTACCCGACCGCGGTCGGACACGGGGCATACAGGGACAATCCGTACAAGTGAGTCGTGCTCGTGTCCTCGGAGGTGTGGATGACCCATCCGAGCTGTCCGATACGGTCTATCCCGGCATCGGACCAAGCTATCCTAAGTTATCATCATGGCAGTTCTACTACTAGGCTACACTAATCATGGTTATAAAATTACAAGTACAATTTAATTAAATGAAATAAAAATCCAGGAGAGAGGGCAAGAGCCGTCGATGAGCAAGGGATACTTGCCTAGAGGGCTCGGCTAGGTAAGCAAGTCTTCGGCAGTCGCGATCCAAGCTAGCACGCCAATCGAGATCCTCAGAACACACAATAAATAATCATCAGAATTAAATAATAAAATAATAACAGGAAGCACGGAGGATGGCAGGAGGCTATACCGTGCGGGTCCCGCAAGCAGCGCAGGGATCTGGCACGGAAACAGAGGCACGCGGACCGATACGGGCACGCAAATCGAGACGGCACGTATATCGAGACGCGCACGAGAATCGAGATGGCACGAATATCGAGATGAACGGGAAATACGTGCACGTAAACCGAGACGTGCACGTAGATCGAGAAAATCACGAATATCAGAATGGTCCACGAATCACGCGACGCAAATCGAGGCGAGCACGCGAATCGAGACGGAGCGAGACTCAAGGAAGCACGCAAATCAATGCGGCATACAAGTCGACGTATGCACGCAAATCGATGCGGTGCGAAGTCCAAAACAATACACAAACCAAGGCGGCACGCAAATCCGTACGTACACGCAAATCGAGATGGCACAAAGGCCGGGGCACGAAAACGAGACAACGCTCAAATCAAGATGGCACGGTGCCCGAGGCAGCGCGGGGCTCGAGGCGTCCCGCTGCCCAAGGCAACACGTAGACCGAGGTACACGCAAAACGAGACGACACGTACACCAAGGTGCACACGACCCAAAAACACGAGGAAGCGCACCAACCGAGGGTGCCTGCCCGAGGAACACGCTGCACGAGGCAGCGCACTGCTCGAGGCAGCACGCTGCCCGAGGCGCGGATCGGGGCTCGCTGCACGAGAGTGCGCTGCTCGAGACGGCACGCCCGACGAGGCAGCGCACAAAACGAGAAAGAGAGGAAGAGGGAGCTCGGGAACCTCACCGGCGTACGCGAGGCGCTCGGCCAGGTCGTCCGCCGGACCGAGAAGGAAGTCCAGGGGGAGAGGGAAATGCCGGAGGAGGCCCGTCGTCGTCGGAGCTGGGGTCAACGGCGGCGGCAGGGGGCTCGCGGCGGCGGAGGGAGGATGGAGGCGACGATGATGATGGTGGCGGCGCTGGAAGGTGATGGCGGCGGCCGAAGGGAGCTGCCACGGCGAGGGGGTGGCGGCGACCGGCCATGGAGACGGTGGTGGAGGGAAGCAGTGGTGGTGGCGATGCTAGAGGGTGATGGCGGCGGCCGCGAAGAAGGGGCGGCCATGGCGGAGGAGAACGGAAGAGGGGGAAGCGGTGGTGGCGCCGGAGATGGAGGCGGGGGCGTGGCTGCGGCGGAGCTGGCCGAAGGGGAGAGAGACAGCGAGCGAGAGAGAGGGAGATGAGAGGCCAGTGAGCGGAGAGAGGAGAGTTGAGGGAGGAGAGAGGGTGGGGGGTGAGTGTGGTCGGGAGAGGGATGGTGAGCTGAGTGAAGAGAGAGAGAGGAAAGGGAATTGGGGTGGTGGTTGGCCGATCCATAAAGGGGGAGAGGAGAAGAAGAAGAAGAGGGGGTGGGGTTAGATAGGGTTTGGGTTAGTATTTTTGGGAGGGTTTTGGAACAAGAAATTATTAATAATAATAATGAGGATAAAATTACCTCCAGAAAATAATAAAAATTTCAAGAATACCCCAAAAATTAAAATCCTCCAAAACAATAATACGGTCATATACGTATTTCAAAACAGGAATATTACATCCTACCCACCTTACAAAAATTTCTCCTTAAAATTTCAAATTTATCAAAATAGGTTTTCAAAAGTACATATATCTGCCATGAAAACTCTACCCACCTTACAGAAATCAAGTAATACAATAAGAACGAACAAAATCTTAATATGAAAACATCAGAGGGGACAAGGTCTAGCTAAATAATCAACTCGCAAGGTAATCCAAAACATCGAAAGAATCTCGAAAATCAAAGCCTCGCATACACGAAATAATCCATAAATCAAAACAAGTATAGAATGTCGAAAATAATGTCAGAAAACGTAAAATCCCAACTGCATAAAAATCCTCATAAATCATAAAATACAGGATATCTGTCTCGAACCGATGACCGTAGTTCCTAATATCCGAAAAATGTGTGTCATGGTCATTCCTTGCCACGCCATCCGGAATGGCTGCAAAAGGTTTACCAAAACACTGTAATCGAGCGGCTGCAACTTTCGTTACCACGTCGTCAATGTATACTAGGTCACCCGTTCTCTAGACAAATACCCAAAACGAATCAAATCCATAACCCAAATATCCGAATCGCTAAATCACAAAATCTCTAACAATATAATGAGTCCTAGAAACCATCAAAATCCAAAATCCAGGTGAATCATAACACACATCCAAAATATCTTCAATAATAACCACAATATAGCTTTTCTAGAAAAATACTCCATATCCGTAGAAAAATACTCCAAACCAAGAATTCTCATTAAAATGTAATGTATACAAAGTATATCTATAATCAAAATAATATATGAAATAGATAATCATGAGTGCGAAACTATCCAGAATCAACGAAGCTGAAATGACACAAGATTCCACAGGATATCCACAATGTCAAATATCCGATCTCGAGTCCAGAGGAAGTCTTCAGTCCGCAGCAATCCAGCCAACGCTCGAAAGGACGATAGTGATACTAAGTCAACACGAAGTCAACGCACGAAAGAGATAACAGGAAATCAAACAAGGCGAAACACTGGTAGAGAGTACAGAACCCAAGATAAATAATCATGTAACCCAAATAATGAGATAAGATACACCTCATCAATAAGGTGATCGACATGACCAACTATAGGATCATATCTATCAAACAAGGATCAGAGTAGATAACACGAATAAACATGGCCAAGCAAGATAGGTCCAAGTGGAGATGAGGACCAGTTCACAGGTTCAAGGGAGCGAAGGACAAGTATAACAAGTGGGAATACCAAGGAATAGTGGACTGAGATCAATCTCATGTGATACCCAACAAAATCTCAAAACGAACCTGCATGGGCCACCACTAAACCATGTCAAGCCCCAGTACCGAAATACGGGACGGACGTAGGCCAGCTACACCGTATAAGGTACAAATACGCTATACGACGATGACGGCTGTCAAGTCTTGTTGGGTATCCTAGCATACAATCAATCTATGGCCTAAATCCGATCTCATGTCCCCAGACAAGTCACAATGAAACAACATCAAGAGAGATAATCATATGGAAAGCAGGAAATACTCAGATAAAAATCTGGAATCTACAGTACAGGATAATAATGCAGACAAGTATACCTTCCCACAGTTCCTGGCATGGTCTGGAACTGAAGCACACCCTCCAAGTCAAGTCTGGAAGATCCACCGGGTTGGTCTCAGACAATCTGGGAACAATCCAGGGTTGGTCAGGCCAACCGTAGCAAGTACCAGAAAGGAAGGCTCAAGGACGGACGAAGAAACCAGCAGGAATAAATATGACAAGATAGCATCTAAAAATAGTAAATAAAGGTAAGGGATCGTGCGGTACCAACGCACGATAACAATCCACAAGTATAGTAGCTAACACAATCACAATCTTCCTAACATCCACTAACACCTGCATTGCCAGCTGGAAATCATATCAGCTGGCTAGCAGGCAACAAGCCAAACAACACAGAAGGACAAGCGGCCACACAATGCCTACGGCTTGCTATTATTAGCTAACTAGGGTTATCACAGGCCTAATTACTAACAAGATGCAGTTGAGGTATTCCTTTAGCCACAAGCCCTGCAGACTATCCAGGTTATCCAGGACGAATGTATAATATATAGGTACATCGCCCGGAAGACAAATGTACCCTAATAGCTAGCTGGAGGGGTGCAACACATGACATGTGCTGGAAATGTGCCCTACTTGACGGCAGGCTACAAATCCCATGAGCGCCCAGATAACGGGATTGCATGTAGCCGGAATACCGATCTATATGAGCTACTTGATCAACCTAGTTGTTAACCTAGTCAGATTCATTATGAATTCCTGACCGTGGTAACCAGGAATCCATGTCCTAGACATGATGCAAGACGAGACAGGTAGTTTGTACAAGCACAATCAGGAAAAATCAACCACGGTGTCAAGACAAGTCATACCTAGCAAGTCAGGACTGGCTCGCAACACGATCAAGTAAACATGTCATGTCGAGAGTACTAGTCAGGAGTGCGCCACCACGGGCCACTATCAGGAATCAAGATATACATGTCAGGTTTACTCGTCATGTCCAGAGTGCTAGTCAGGAGTGCGCCTCGATGGGCCACTATCAAGAATCAAGACAGGTCCAGGTCATCGTGTAATACCAGGAACAAGGTCAATCCTATCATCACAAGAAGTCACATGCCCAAATCGTGACATGGATATCAAGTCGGGTACAAGATCAAAATCTCTACTATAATAGCCTATCAAGTACACATGGGAACCTACAGCTCAAATCATCAAGTCGGTCCATCCACCAGATCAATCTAGCAAGAGGCTCCCATCCATGATGGAGTGAATATCACGTCAATAAAGACAACCACCAAATACCAAGCTCATTCCCCTAACAATGCTAGGCCCTTTGACTCACAAGAATTCTCCAAGTCAATGATCACAAGCCACTAAAAAATAAGCCCCTCAACTACCAAGACACAGCAATCAAACCAGGTTCCTCAACTACCGGAATACACAAAGGTACCAGGTTTTGGGCGTTTGGGAAGTCGAGTAAAAATCATATAATAATACCCTCGATATTCTCCTCGTTCCACGAAATATTCGAAATCACCAAAATCCAAGAATCCACATAGATCCACCAAGTCAATATCCCAAGATCGTACTCTCCATAATACTCAATCCTCAGTCACATCCACAAGTCACATCTCCCAATACATAGGACAACTGTCAGCTCTATCTGACAGACTAGGACAACCCCTAGGATGAAGGGTCAGGGGACAAGAGTCCGGTAATAAACGCCGCCGGAAGTGGCAAGGATTACATGGACCGCTCTGGAGCAAATCTACACCCTTAAACTAAACAAGGACCAGGGTTGCAGACCGTCTCCCGAGTGGAACCGCTCTCCTTACGCTATCCGACGGACAAGACAGGTCAGGAGCTAGGCGACTAATCTAGTATGGAGTCTACCTAGCAGGCAAGGGGATCGGGTATACTATACCAAGGTGAACAGGCACGAGCCCAGTCCAGCAAACCAAAGGAATGGTTCTGCCCAGTCCTTCGAACCAAATTCCCGATCGGGAAGTTTGGAAGAATCCGGCAGAGTCTCCTCTGTATTCTGGACGGGAGCTCCCAGCAAATTGGGGCTAAAACCACTCGGCGCAACCCGCCGCAGAATCGCAGACTAAGAACACTAAGTCTCAGCTACCAGCAGCACTACGATGCGTACTGGGAACAAGTCGACAGCCGAGAACACTAAGTCTCGGCCTCCAGTAGCACTACGATGCGTACTGGAAACCAATCGAACCCGAGACCACTAAGTCCCGGCCTCCAGCAGCGCTACAATGCGTACTGGGCGCCAAGCCAACATGCATAATATAATCAACTAACCGCCTTGCAAGGCGCATCACAACACATGTCTATAGTTCTAACCCAAGCACAATCACAGCCACAGGAGGAGTTAGCCAGAGCCGTTACCCGACCGCGAGTCGGACACGGGGCATACAGAGACAATCCGTACAAGTGAGTCGTGCTCGTGTCCTCGGAGGTGTGGATGACCCATCCGAGCTGTCCGATACAATCTATCCCGGCATCGGACCAAGCTATCCTAAGTTATCATCATGGCAGTTCTACTACTAGGCTACACTAATCATGGTTATAAAATTTACAAGTACAATTTAATTAAATGAAATAAAAATCCAGGAGAGAGGGCAAGAGCCGTCGATGAGCAAGGGATACTTGCCTATAGGGCTCGGCTAGGTAAGCAAGTCTTCGACAGTCGCGATCCAAGCTAGCACGCCAATCGAGATCCTCAGAACACACAATAAATAATCATCAGAATTAAATAATAAAATAATAACAGAAAGCACGAAGGATGGCAGGAGGCTATACCGTGCGGGTCCCGCAAGCAGCGCAGGGATCTGGCACAGAAACAGAGGCACGCGGACCGATACGGGCACGCAAATCGAGACGCACACGTATATCGAGACACGCACGAGAATCGAGATGGCACGAATATTGAAATGAACGAGAAATACGTGCACGTAAACCGAGACGTGCACGTAGATCGAGAAAATCACGAATATCAGAATGGTCTACGAATCACGCGTCACGCAAATCGAGGCGAGCACGCGAATCGAGACGGCACGAGACTCAAGGAAGCACGCAAATCAATACGGCATACAAGTCGACGTATGCACGCAAATCGATGCGGTGCGAAGTCCAAAACAATACACAAACCAAGGCGGCACGCAAATCCGTACGTACACGCAAATCGAGATGGCACAAAGGCCGGGGCACGAAAATCGAGACAACGCTCAAATCAAGATGGCACGGTGCCCGAGGCAGCGCGGGGCTCGAGGCATCCCGCTGCCCAAGGCAACACGTAGACCGAGGTACACGCAAAACGAGATGACACGTACA
This sequence comes from Iris pallida, assembly GCA_029216955.1. Lineage (NCBI taxonomy): Eukaryota > Viridiplantae > Streptophyta > Magnoliopsida > Asparagales > Iridaceae > Iris > Iris pallida. The sequence continues at coordinate 6,230,623 of JANAVB010033819.1, forward strand.
CCGAGGTGCACACGACCCAAAAATACGAGGAAGCGCACCAACTGAGGGTGCGCTGCCCGAGGGAACACGCTGTACGAGGCAGCACACTGCTCGAGGCAGCACGCTGCCCGAGGCGCGCGGATCGAGGGCTCGCTGCACGAGAGTACGCTGCTCGAGGCGGCACGCCCGACGAGGCAGCACACAAACAGAAAGAGAGGAAGAGGGGAGCTCGGGAACCTCACCGGCGTACGCGAGGCGGCTCGGCCAGGTCGGTCTGCCGGACCGGAGAAGGAAGTCCAGGGGAGAGGGAAATGCCGGAGGAGGCCCGTCGTCGTCGGAGCTGGGGTCAACGGCGGCGGCAGGGGCTCGCGGCGGCGGAGGGAGGATGGAGATGGCGACGATGATGATGGTGGCGGCGCTGGAAGGTGATGGCGGCGGCCGAAGGGAGCTGCCATGGCGAGGGGGTGGCGGCGACCGGCCATGGAGACGGTGGTGGAGGGAAGCAGTGGTGGTGGCGATGCTAGAGGGTGATGGCGGCGGCCGCGAAGAAGGGCGACCATGGCGGAGGAGAACGGAAGAGGGGGAAGCGGTGGTGGCGCCGGAGATGGAGGCGGGGGCGTGGCTGCGGCGGAGCTGGCCGAAGGGGAGAGAGACAGCGAGCGAGAGAGAGGGAGATGAGAGGCCAGTGAGCGGGAGAGAGGAGAGTTGAGGGAGGAGAGAGAGGGCTGGGGGGGTGAGTGTGGTCGGGAGAGAGGGATGGTGAGCTGAGTGAAGAGAGAGAGAGAGGAAAGGGAATTGGGGTGGTGGTTGGCCGATCCAGTAAGGGGGAAGGAGAGAGAGAAAGAGAGAAGAGAGGGGGTGGGGTTAGGTAGGGGTTTGGGTTAGATATTTTGGGAGGGTAGTTTAGGAACAAGAAAATTATTAATAATAATAATAATGAGGATAAAATTACCTCCAAGAAAATAATAAAAATTTCAAGAATACCCCAAAAATTAAAATCCTCCAAAAACAATAATACGGTCATATACGTATTTCAAAACAGGAATATTACAGCTACGACCCTTAATGACAAAGAAGAATCTGAATCCTTTGTCCCTCTCTTTCTGTTGATGGGGATGCAGAAGAGAAAAAAAAAAAAAAAAAAAACCTCTCTTTTGGTGGTCGTATAAGTTGTGGACTATAACCCTAATGAATACACACACACACACATATTATTTTTTATATATATATATATATATATATATATATATATATATATATATATATATATATATATATATATGTGTGTGTGTGTGTGTGTGTGTGTGTGTTTTGATATTTCTAATTTGGCCCCTCATCAAATTAGAATTATCTCCGGTATCTACACATTAATTCTATGGCAATTATACCCTTAAGCCAATTTTCAAAATAGACCACTTTAATTTGGCTTAATTATTTAGATAGCCCAACACAATTAATTTTACATGTGTGGCCCCATATTATTGAATAATCCAACAGAAAAAACTTAAGAAAAAGTAAGAAATGATATCCTTTTTGGAGGAGATATGAATTATCATTTACTCTATAATTATATTTTAAGTTTAAGTTTTATAGAATAGTTGGACATACGGAATAGTGATGGTAACAAAGACTTGAGTAAATATGGACCAAAAGTTTAATTTTGATAACTTTTTTTTAATGTTGTTATATCAAAAAAAAAATTTGACGGTGTCCGAAATAACGCTCGGGACTTTCTGTGCACACTACATTGTATGCTTTTTGGACCCACGGTTCTCAACTCCCACTCGATCCACTGACCTTTCGTCATCCAGCCAGAGTTTTTATACGTACAATTGTACTACATGGTGAATGTAGAGTACTTGAAGATAGTTGACTCGTTGATGCTTGACGGGATGGAAGTTTTGACACAGTGCTAGCAACTTTAGAAAACTTCGTAGAAAGCATGTCCATGATGAATACGATGCGTCGCTAATAAAGTGGCCATCGAGGTGTCGCTATTCGTCAGGCGTCGAGTTGTCGGCTATTAATCGCTGCATCAATCGCTTGGCGATGTCTTTTTTTCCGACAACAATGTGTGGTTTCATGATGCCATGTTTCTATCATGAATCCGTCATTTTTTGGCTTTTGCGACGGATAGTCAATGGATCATGTCGTCGCTATTAAGATGTATTTTGTAGTCTTAGTCTAGCTTAAAAGACCATCTAGAATTCATGGCTACATGGCCATTCCTACCCCTCCTCCACTTGCCTGCCATTGTCGACCACACTCCGCCACCCCCATCCCCCGATCGACCACATTTGAATCCCAAGGTTCGAGAATAGTGTTTCTTCAATGTCGCTTAGTTTATGTCTCAGAGATTTTCTTTTGTACGACGAAAACATGATAGCAACAGACTGTTTACCTTAATCTGTCCTAAGTCCGTCACCGAGATGTCGCTAATGCCTTTTAGCGACATCACATAGACGAATCCGTCTGTAGCTAAGTCCATGTAATCTTTTAGTGGTTATGTTACTTTTTATAATTCTCGAGCCTTTCACTAAACTGTGAAACAAGATTCTTTCTGTTGTGTCTTCTTCTTCGTGATCATTTTTGAGTTTATTCGGTTTCAACCGAACCGAATTAGCAAAAACCGAATAAACCGAAATTCTAAAAATTTAAAACCAAAACCGGACCGAATTAGCCAAAACCGAAACCGAACCGAATAATAAATTCGGTTTATTTGATTTATTCGATTTGTTCCGCTGAAATTAATGGGTCAGACCCAAAGTTAGGATCGTAGTTAAATTATATTAAAAATTATAATTTTTTTGTAGACATTTGTTGAATTTCAAAGTTATGCACAAAGTTGGACTAGTTGTTAAATTATCAAAGGTAAAATTCAAAATACATACATAGAATTGTTGTGTTTAAAATATACCATTTTTAAATTGAGGGTATTTACATAATTGTATAATTCTTATTCGGTTTTCGGATCGAAACCGAAACCGAATAAGGAATTCTTATATTTTGAAAACCGAAACCGAGCCGAATTTTTTTTGAAACCGAACCGAATCTCTTATTCGGTTCGGTTCGATTTTCGGTCCAAATCCGAACAATGGTCACCCCTACAAATAGCTATGCATGACCGTTGAACTTAACGGAACCATATAGGCTTACTGTAGTACTTGCCAAACCGAAACCGAACCGCATTTTTTTTGAAACCGAACCGAATCTCTTATTCGGTTCGGTTCGATTTTCGGTCCAAATCCGAACAATGGTCACCCCTACAAATAGCTATGCATGACCGTTGAACTTAACGGAACCATATAGGCTTACTGTAGTACTTGCCAAACCTCTCCAAAAATTAAAAGTTGAGGACATTATAGTTCTAAATATTCGAGGGAAATGAGCCATCTTGGACATAACGACGAGTTAACGTTTCAAATTTTTTTTTTCTTCTTCTTATCATGAGCAAGAGATTTACTCTGAACTAATAAGTTTTAACTTGTAATTAGGCAAAGGTGAAGAAACTTTGTCCTCTGGGTCGGACGAAAAGTTGGGTCAAGATGGCCGTCCTTAAAGTTTCAAATGACACCAAGATTCCGTTTGGTTTATTGTAATGTAATCATAATATAATCAAATAAAAAAGTTTATTTTTTTATTTGATTATATTGCGATTACAATTACATTACAATGAACCAAACGAGGTCCAAATGTTAGAATAATGTAAATGTTAGCTCACATCAACGTTGTACGTGCCATGAATTTTAACTCGGTATAACTTATATGGTCGCATTAATCCAGCTCTCTATTCATAAAATTGATCTTTTAACTTTCGAATACATCTTAAAATAATTTAAATACTAACCCTCAATTTTCACCAGCACCCTACCGTTAATCCTACTCTACCCTCGACTAAGCCAATCAACTACATAAGTTGTATTGGTGTGGATTGTGCTTGTTACCATTCTATCAAGCAAAAGTACTTCCTTTATAGGGTTATTTAGTAATAGAGTCTCATATATAATGTGATATTAGAATTTTGGTCTCCAAATTGTCCGACCTTATAATTTGGGTCTCCAAATCACTTTTCACTAGCCTACATGAACAGATTTGGAGACCCAAAACACTAATATCAACTATTATGTGGGACCATGTTACAAAACAACCCTTCTTTATATATATGCTCACCACTTAAAAAGGTTTGATAGTACAATGTTGGAACTTTTACTTTAGTTCCACTTTGTAAGTATTTCAAATACACCATAGACAAAAGGAAAGAGACTTTTGTTTAGTCCAACATCGCTTAAAATCCACACTTGTGAGTGGGTATATATATGTTTACTCCTTCTACATGGTTGTGATGAGTGGGTAGTAAGAGGGGTGCTCGCGCGCCCGGGGGACAATGGGCTAGAATGCACCCGGTTTGGAGGGAAGCTCCAGAAAACCTTAATGCCGCGCGTAGGCGGGACACGACCCTACTTTTTGCATTTTCTCTTGGGAGTGAGCCCGCAATTTATGCGTAACCGCTACTACTCATTCAACATGTCTCATACACGTTCATGATTCTCCTCCTGAAAATTGGTTCACGATCACAGAGATAACACAACCGCTGAGATCCAAATAGAGAGAGATCAGAAACGCAGTCGTTCCTCTTCTTCCCTGTTCGATTGTAGGTTGCAGATAGGTACTGCTATCTGTAACTCGTTGTTGTATCCTGGAAGAAAGTCGCCGTTCGAGCCTTACAGTTACGATAAGGGGCGAATCTTTTCTTGAGGACAGTGATTCGCACGCCTCAACGATTCAGAGTTCTGTTCCACGAAGCTTCTACACCAACATACAATACATTGATAAGCCATTCCCAGATTTTTGGTTCAAGATCTTTAATTACATCTCGCAGAATCCTGAAAGAATATGCAAGAACCTAGCAACAATTTACAATTTGATGCTGCAAATTCTTATGTTATAGATCTCTACATTAAGTGTTCATTGTGACCTAAAAACACAAAATTCCTCTAGGAAAAGAAAAACCAAATCAGCATGAAAATTAAGCATCATCTTTGAACATCTCTGAAAAGCATCCTACATGCGAATGGCCAACATGAAACGATTTTACGAGATTAGTACACATCTAGTCCACCATAGCCTACTCTAGCCCGCCCCAACTTAATTATCTGGTTCCGTCCTTGAGCCTGAAAATTAAGCATCATCTTTGAACATCTCTGAAAAGCATCCTAAATGTGAATGGCCAACATGAAACCCTCTTTTGTACGATGAACTCGAAGAAACTACCATATAGTGTCGTGGTCGCAGGTGTGGGTGATAAGCGAGATTTGCTATGCCAAAACCACCGTTGGAGTCTAAGGTTGTGTTTTGCTCGTATGAAAATGGGAAAAGAAAAAGAAACTTTTTTCTTTTATTTTTATTTTTATTTTTATTTTTATTTTTATTTTTATTTTTGGCTTGTTTGGTTGATAGAAAAGTTTGAAAGAAAATAGAGTGAGAGAATGAAAGAAAAGAGAAACCATCTGTTGGAGTGGGTGGGGTTCCCAACCTATGAGCGACGAACGCCATCCGTGTGTCGAAGAAACTCGGGGAGTGCATGGATCATATTTTGAAACATATATGGTAAAGAAATATATGATTGGATTTCCATATTTACTTTGATCGTATATTTATGATTGGACCCTTCATATAGTAGCTTTCCATATAATTGGGCTTCCAATTATGGCAAGCCAATTATGATTGAATTTTCATTAAATATATGATTGATGCATATTGAAGTTTTCATATATATTGGCCTTCCATGTATAGATTACCAAGGGCTTATAAAAGGGTGATGCATACTAGTTGAAAACTCATCTCAAAAAAGAGTGTTTTTACAATCTTTAAGAGAGAGGATTAAGGGCTATTGTGAAGGAGAGATTGCTTCGAATAATTTTTCGGCATCTCTTGTTCTTCGGAGTCCGCAATCAAAAAAATTCTTCTTTCAAGTGAGTTGTGGTGATCCGTGTTGGATCGGGAGGAGCTTGTAGATGGTGTATTATCTTTATTCCATTAGTGGATGTTCTTCAGGGTTGGACTCCGATCGTCCCGTGGTTTTTTCCGCAAGGATTTTTCACGTCAAAAATCTGTATCTGCGATTGTGTTTGACGTTTTTGGTTTGTGTGCTTTTGCTCGGTTCTCTCGCATGACTCTCTGGTTTGGGGGAACGGTTTTCGCGCTTCGTTCCCAACACCATCTAACGAGGAAAACAATAGAAAAATTTTATAATAGCTATGTTTCCTTACCTTTATTTTCTTTTTCTTATTCTCTACAGCCAAACAAGGAACACATTTTTTCTTTTTCTTTTTCTTTTTCTTTTCTCGAACCAAACACAACCTAATCTAAAAATTCCCAGGGTGTGAAATATTAGTTCTTACCTAGAATCAGGTTAAGGTACTATATCTGGTACTGGTAATAGAGAAAGTCCAGTCAAACTTTAATACTTACCAAACCACCGGAAAAAAAAAAACAACTGGAATTCTAAGACCCAGTGGCAAAAGTTCTCAACAATTCTCTGTTCTCTTTCCAAGACCACCATGATAAAATATTGGTTATTTAGTATAACATTCGAAATTTATGTTTATGTTTCCATATTGTCCAAAAGAGAATATGGATCTCATCCCTAATGGTTGACTTGAGCCGACCGTATAAAATGAAAGCATAAACACAAATTTTATAATATTATACGAGAACCTGAAACTGGACAAAAATTCGAATATTATGGAGACCTAAACGAGATTTAGCGGGCAACCCAGATTTTTTGTTCAGAATAACAGTATCTCCATCCACATGAGAACAAACCCATTATGGTCTATAAACTACTCTCTCAATTTCCAATGCAAAATCTATCTCTACCTCTTCTTTTTCTTTCTCACATCAAAAGCAAGTGGGTTTTTTTTTTTTTTTTTTTTGAAAAAGGAAAGCAAGTGGGTTTGGTTCAATCAAACTGCGGGTATTCTAGTAGAGGACAAGGCTCTTCAATCAGCACCTCCCTCGGAAAAAACTTTGATGCAGCCGACTGTATCAAAGTTTTGATACAGCCGGTGCATGACAAGTGGGCCCTCCTCTATATTCGTAATTCTTGCATGTAAAATTTTTATAGTAGGGCCCACTTGTCATGCACCGGCTGTATCAAAACTTTCATACAGCCGGCTGCATCAAAGTTTCTCTCACCTCCCTCTATCACGGATTGTTTTTTGCATCTCCCAATTTTCAGAAAGAGCTGACAAAAGATACTTCAATCATTCACTCAGACTATATACATAATCAACACAATATCTGCCTCTAGTACCTATTATCTTATTTTCTTCCCAGAATGACCCTTAGCATAAGCAAAGCTCAAGTTTAAGAACACGTGGTCGTATCGGACACGTACAACACGTGGTCGTATCGGACACGTACAAAACTAACACATATATTTAAAAAATACACCAGAACACACCTAAATATGTGGTGTTCATGTTATCGTGTCATATTCGTGTTCGTGCAACATAGTTTATACAACTTAATCATTTAACATTTAGAAGACTACAGAAAAAGGTGAATTTAGTATGAAGGTATTTCCTCGGATACGTAACCCTAATCCTAATATTTAATCGGTAAACTTAAAAACAATAACTTAAAATACTAACCCACTAACATTCCTCATTATTCTCTGATCCCTTGTAGTTGACCAAATTCTAATCTTATTACTCTATCAGTATGTTGTACGGATACGGAAAATTTGTGTCGGTATTCGTATCCCTTATCCATATCTGTGTCTATTTGTGCAATGTAGCTGCTAATTCATATAGATTAGGAAATTAACTGGAACCTAAAAAATTCTAATGATATAGTATGTACCTTCAGAAATAAAATAAGATCTTTCGGTTCTAAGCTACTCTCCAGATAACTGATAATATAGAACTCATGATATTAAATGCGTCGAGTAGCAAAATCAAAGAGGATATCATTAAGAAAGAGCAAGATGGTCATTTGATCAATGCGCGAGTCTTCTTCCTATTCTTTTATCGGAAAAGCTAATTTGCCCGCAGACGGGCTGGCCCGCCCGCCGCGTGGCCACAACACATTGGCCCCCCGTATTCATGGGTTCCATGCCGGTTGACCTGCCAATGGGGCCGCAACAAGTGGCGGGCGGACTGGCCCGCTGGCAGGCAATGTAGCAGTACTCTTCTTTTATTCAGGAGAAACAAAGGGGACGCATGCAGAGATATAAACAACCCCCCCCCCCCCCCCCCCCCCCCCCCCCCCCCCTCTTCAATTGTACAGCCTACAGGAAAAATGTACCCCACTTTCTGCATAATTCTCATTTCCCCTTCAAATAAGAACACAATCTTGGCCTTATACAGATTACGAAGATGATGCGGTTAAGGGCACCATTTTTTCGTGTTCATGCAACGTATCTCTACGCTCATATCACCGTCTCCACTAGTCGCTCATTCTCTTAATCAAATATTCATATTTGTTTCATGTTGCCCTTCGGTTTCCTACATGTACCAAACCCAGAGTTTAATGGAATAACAAAAACAATAAAATATTTGGCAAATTTCAATCTGACATGCAATATACATACAGTTTGGACAAGTCAAACAATCCCAACTCGCAAGTGAGAATACAGAAAGGTTCTACTTAGATTAAAAGTAAAAAAAAAAAACATAAAGTGAAACCGAACATTAATATTTCCAACCATACTTACGGCGAAATGTACATACCTACTAAGCTACTGACAATTTAATGGTTGGCACCCACGAGAGCAAGGAGGAAGGTCCGGTAATGGCCTGATGTCTCCGAATGGATTGCTGCAGCCAATGCCTTCTTGTATTTCTTCTGATACTCTGCTTTGATGTATTGCATGTCGATCTCGGTCCTACTAACTACTACCCTCACGAGCATGGTGTCATTGGTTCCCAGGCCTTTCATTGACTTGCGCAAGATCTGAAGTTTTTGTTCATCGAGTAAGGATCAAGTCACTAATTTTGATAATAAGTGTAACAGAGCATGCCGTTTCATTTCTACGTAGATTAGTACATTGCTAATGAGCAACGCAGTTTTACATTACTCATAGTAGATTAAGTAAAAAAGGTCAGAGTACAATGGCTCATTGGTTAAGGTTAGAGCTACACTAATACGATAAGCTTCAGATGAGAGATTAATCTTGAACGCAATACCAAACAGGGTCAAAATGTTGGAATAGCTCATAATGTTGTTCGTAACAAAAATACAAGCTGCTATATGAAAAAGTTCAACCACCATGTTCCTGTAGTTTATAGCTTATTAAGATTTCAAATCATTCTGATACACAATTGCATTTAAAGAAGTTGGATGCAAAGGTAAACATGCTTAACATAAAAAGGAAAAAAAGAGAGAAAAATATAAGAAAAGGGGGGAGATGAATATACAGATTTAGATATTCACAACGTGAATTTATCAATAATTAGGATATCATCTGTTTTAGCATTTGAGTCTACAATTCATAGTATTAAGACATACTTTCCCCACTTCCCATGGTCTGAGTCGATTCAAATACAATAATCACAGGTTAGGCATTTAGCAAACAATCTTGTTACGAAACGCAGTATGATCTGAACCGGAGTTGAGCCATGAGATACGATATAGGACATGGCCCATGTGGCTTAAAAGTGAGATCCTTTGTTAAGTCTAGGACCAATCACAATTATCTATATCTCATGCTTCTAGTTTCTATTCGATGTGTGGCTAAACTGTCTATACAACTCCTGTTATATCGTCACCAAACTTGAGCGCATAACCGATGCGAGATACTACCCAACAATCTCTGTCATAGCTCGTGTCCGGGTAATCCTGAGCAACCAGGAGATACCAACATATTGGGATCTCGTCATTCGAACATAGAGCTAAACTGACAAGTTCACCAAATTGCACCACTATTAGGTGAGAACAACACGTCTTGCTCCACCTTGGCCCGACAGCTAGACCCATCTTTGAAGCCAAACCGCACCACTAATGGGTGTGAACCGAGCGGCGTCTTAGTTCACCTTAGGAGACGAATCTTATAATTCCTCCAACCTAAGGAGAGCCGACCTTGGAGGAGTCAAATTGATTCTGATTATACATATCATGCATGTATCAGCACAATTTGTCTTGAAGGAACTGAAGCACTCAATTAGTCCGACTTGTAACATTGGGCTTTGCTACCAATTTGTTACGGAACGCAATATGACCCGAACCGAAGTTTGATTCATGAGATACAATATTGGACTTGGCTCTTATGACTTAAAAGAAAGATCCCATGTTAAGTCTAGGACTAATCCCAATTACCTACACCTCATGCTCCCACTTTATATCCGATGTGGTACTAAATTTTCTATACAACTCTTTGTATATGGTCAAACAAATTGAGCGCTTAACCCATGTGACTAGTATAAATTTGGGCATAATGCACAGGCGCCAAGTGAGGAAGAACTTAGAGAAAGAATAATAACAGGAAGACCACAACATTTTAAGAAGAATGCAGTCAATGGTTTTCTAAGTCGAATTTTACTTATAGGTGGTGTATGACCAATTAAGATGGCACTTCCTTAGAGCTTCTATGATCGAGGTTTGCCATGTGACTGGGTGGATGAATTAATCATGGGCTGCACCTCCTCTACTCTGATATAGGTACAGATTAACTTCTCATAGTCTGCTCCCAGGATACCAACAAATTGAATCAGGAGAATTCAGCCCAACGGTGTGAATCCTGGCCGAGAGGTGACTAAAGAGGAGTAAGCCAGTTGAGTCATGATGGAATGAGACTTTGCTAAAGCTGTATTGATAAAAAATGAGAGCTCGAGATAGAAAACCATCAAAATCTGCACCACTGCAAGTCAGAATATAACTAGTATGTACGACATATGTTACGCAAGATAGTGCCAATAACCCAGGTACGGAACTGGCTATATATTATGGAATAGTTTGAGAGCAGTCTCCTGCCTTGCAAGCTGCACTAGGAACATCTGCCTTATCCTTAGAATTTCAGTCAAAATACTTTAAACAGTACAATTTCCACCAAAGAATAAGGAATGTGTGACCAAGGTGGAGTTTATTAAGCTGCTCACCTGCATGGAGCACTGTCAGTGCACAACTTATCTAGGTACTCTTAACAGTGTCATTTGGCTTGTCTGATTGTAGTTCTATAGGACAAACATGGCATGCAATCTGTACTGTTTCCATTTTGGCTTCATTATCAGTAAAATTCAAAAAGGAAGTGATACAAATTTACATGGTGAGAATGTAAATTGCTTAATTTTCTTACCGACATATAAATAAAAATGAGAACAAATAGCCATTACCTACAATGACCAACATAATTAGTTAAAAAATCCAACACTCAAGTATGTCCTGAAAGCTCTGAAATATTCTATGGCAGTTCATGAGTAATACATGAAACTTGAATGCTTAAAGTATGCACAGAGTGATGGGTAATTTGCTATAGAGCTATAAAATGTCCTTTGGCTAAATGATAATCGAGAATTAGAAGAATTTTTCTCCAACTCGTGGATAAATAAGCTTCCATCCTACCATAAAGCGAATATATACCTTGGCGAAGTACTTAGCAGGGTTCTCAGCACATCTTAGAATAGTAAGAAGAGCAAATTCAAAGAGTCCAGATGTTTCACCCTTTACTGCCTGCGAGTCATTACAAAAAAACCTACTCAGTTCAAATGTAATCAAGTCAGGGAAGAAAGAGAAAATCGCAAAAGAAGGCATTACCTTCTCGAGTGAACCATACATATTATGGTATGAAGCAGCAACAGCGGCCAAATGTGCACTGCTGCGTTCGCTAAAGATGCGAATAAACACCTTTTCATCTGTTCCTAATTTCTTCTCACCAGCTTTATAGAGATCCTTAGCATCTTTTGCTACAATTGTGGGATCAACCTCTAGACCTTCATAACGTACTACTCCGATGAACGACAGAAGCAGCTACAAAACATGAATAACCAAAAGCCCTTTATATTTTAAAAAAAACATTTATGCAATTTGGTTGCACGTGTTGATAAACCATAGTGTACTGTCACATACTTGGACAGGACTATATGCATATGTTATACACACACAGAGAGAGAGGTGCTTAGTCTTCTAGAAGATAAGATCTACATTGACTTTATATATTTTATCATCTCACCAGTACTCTCTCAAAGTTAGTCTGAATAAAACAGATATAATCATGAACTTCATAATGCCAACAGTATATATATATAGTAGTAGCGTCCCCAAAGGGGCATTTATATTGTAGGGATAGAAGAAAGACATTGCACCATTTATGGAGGGAGGAAAGGGAGAAGGAGACGACCTTTTGGTGATCACCAGAGGTTTGGTATTGAATATCATGCTCCAGATAAGCACCAAATTTGGCTAAGTATGTTTGTTTGATAATCTGTATTTGAGTAGGTGTTCGAGAACACAATACTTCAGTGGCTGCTCGCAAATCAATCACACCGCCACTAAGAGCTTCTCTCACCAAGGTAGCATCACGGCCCGCTGGATCAAGAACCCAGAGCAACATTGCTTTCTAAAACACAAGTCACAGAACAAGTAATTGTACTTTTACAGCTTCTATTTATAAAACACTAGTCATTAGGTATCCTAAGTACAATGTTCATTTCATAATTTAGGAGAGGTAATTTTTTGCAACTACCCACAGTTCCTGAGATTTTCCAATATTTTTTTAAAAATGTCATATTACAGTCCAAAAAATGTTTTAGCACCTTAAGATTCCCACTGAGCTCTTTAGACAAGCGGGTGGTGAGCTCTTCAGAATACATAGTTCTGTATTCCTGCTGTATGAGACTGCGCTGAGTTGCATCACGATGAGCAAGGATGTTTACTACGGTAGAACTATCACACCCGAATCCTGAACATCATCCAGCAGTAAGAGGCTTAGTAACAAATAATTTGTGTAATCTTCAAATGAATCAAATCGTACCAAATAATAAGATATTTGGTACGAAGTAATATAAATTCAGGAGTAACACAATATAGTTGCTCTGGTATCGACGCCCACTATATAAGATGGCATAAACAGGCATTTGAAATACATATATATGTTACAGCATATGTGTAACACAAATATCTAATTATGCCTGCAGGTCGACACGCTTGTCTTCCCCCTTTTTCATCATCATCATCATCCAAGCCTTCTCCTATTAAAATGGGGTCGGCTATGGAGCATAATAAAACTCCATACAAGATTTGGCAAAGTTTTATAATCGATTGTAGACCTGACGTCAACCCTCTATTTTTGGTGCCAAGTTTCCAAGCTAAGGTAGTCACGGGCATGAGAGGGTTATGCCACAAAACTTAGGTGGCTAATTGGAAGATAGGTAAGACATCTTTTGGATCGCAATTTAAGCTCAGGCAACCAAGGAGCAGCACTCTCCAAGTTCCCCTACACTATAAAAAATCTAGACGAAGAGGTAAGATGATATGATTTGCTACATGTTAAGCTAAAGAGTGAAGGAATGACAATCCTTCCCTACATTTTTTGCTAAATTATCCTAGGGGCATCCTAACTATAGTGCTTGGGCGTTTTTGGCATCTTAATTTTCTAATGCTCAATTTTGTTGTTGGCGTTGTGTTGGTTTTTGTAATGAAATGGATAAAAATACGGTTTTGTTCATGATGAACTCTTATTTGCAACTAAATTTGGATGCAAGGTGCTTCAAAAGGGGCAATTTATAAAAAGTGGGTGCCAAAATCGAGCAGTAGAAAGTTAAGGTGCCAAAAACCGTCCAATCCTATAGTCGGGGTGTCACTAGGGTAATTTAGCCCAGCCCCACATTTTTTCTATGGCTGAATTCATGAACTGTTTTAAAGTATGGATGAAATTTCTCTCTGAGCTCTAGTCCCCCAATTTCTTTCGCTTGTACAAAATTGGAGGAAATTTGCCACTAAATCGACAACAAAGGCTCCTCATCCCTTTTCTTTCGGATTCCCTCAATTGACAAAGGACTCTACACCTAAACTTCCAAAGAATTCTCAAAAAAAAAGAGAGGGAATTATTGAAACTCGAGATTGGGACCTTTGAAAGCTTTGTAGAGATCGGTGGCGTCCTGGCGAGGAGAGACCAAGTTCGGAGGAACGCTCAGAGTCGACATTTTCTTCTTCTTTCTTTCCTCTCTCTCTCTCTCTCTCTCTCTCTCTCTCTCTCTCTCTCTCTTCCGACAACAATCACAGTTACAGCTCAGCTGGGGAATGGATGGATTAAAATGGAGAGAACTTTTGGCAACACGCTTTCTTGCTGCTGTAATAATGTTGGTCCAACTCTCCAACTACCAACGGGGGGTCGACTGAGATTCCCATGTAACAGACATTGTTTTAAAAAAGGGTTATTAGTTTTAAGCTAAATTACAATTAGGGGTGAGCATCGGTTCGGTAACCGAACCGAAAAAATTAAAACCGAACTCAAAACCGAACCGACCAAATCAAAACCGAACCGAACCGAATTGGTTCAGAACCGAACCTGAGGTTCGGTTCGGTTCATCGGTTTTTCGGTTTTATATATATATATATATATATATATATATATATATATAAACCGGTTTTAAAGTTCGGTTTTCGGTTCGGTTCGAAAACCGAACCCAAAAACCGAAAACCGAACCGAAAATCCAAAAAAAACCGAACCTCTAAACCGACAATCGAACCGTTTAAAAAAAAAACCGAACCGAAACCTTATTTCGGTTCGTTTCGGATCGGTTTTCGGTTTTAAACCGAGTTTTGCTCACCCCTAATTACAATTTAATACCAAAACTATTGAATTTTTTAACTTGATATCATCAATCTTGCTAGGCATTAACTTAATATCTTAACAAAAAAATAAAGATTAAATTATTCATGTCTCTCTCATCCCACCCATCCACTCCGCTGATGCCCTCCTTCCCCCTCCCGGCTAATCCATCCCGTCCCCATCCAGCTACTCCGCCCCCGGCTGCACCCCCTCCCCCCCCCCCCCCCCCCCCCCCCCGCTCCACCCCAACAAGGGGGTGAAGCCATAGGTGGGCGGGATGGAGCAGCCGGGGTGAGGGCGGTGGTGGGGGCAACCGCAGGGGAAGGGGGAGGGGTGGGGTAGGATGGGGGCAGGCGCGTGGTGGGAGGGTGGCCGCGGGGGGTAGCTGGGGCTGTGGGGAGGCAAGGGGGGTTGTGGGCAGGGGCGGCCCTGGGATAAGCTGAATAAGCCTTGGGACTTGGGCAACCCCCCATCTGCTAAGGCAATTTTTCAGGCTCAGCATGATCCCACCAAAGGTCAGGGTCACGGATGACCATCAGGACCAGCTGACAATAAGGTCAAGGACAACCAAAGTTAGCTCCAGGATAGGGCAACCCAACTCTCCGGACCAGCCCTGGTTGTGGGGGTGGAGGTTGGAGGGAGAAGATGGACAATTTTGTCCTCTTTTTTTTTAGGTATCAAATTAAAAATATTAGTTGGATGGGGTATTAAGTTAATACATACAAAAGTTGAGGGTATCAAGTTGAAAAATTCGAATAGTTGAGGGATCAAGTTGTAATTTGGCCTTAATTTTAGGGTCTCAATTATATATGGATATTAGGGTTTGGATCTCGAAATTAACCTTAGAATTTGAGTCTCAAAACCGATGTGCATTAGCCTATGTGAGCAGTGATTTCGATACCCAAACTCTAACATTGGTCAATTTCGAGACCCAGATTCTAATATCCATGTACATGTGAGACTCTAAAACTAAATCTCCCAAAACGGACCGAAAATTGCTCCGGTCAAGATATCGGGTCAGATTAAAACTCATTCAACCACTGGGTTAATCTAAATGATCCAAATTTAATCTCCTATAGATACTAAGTTTTAGAAAAATATTAATTTTTTTAAAAATATTGGGTCAATACTGAATCGGATCCCAAAAAATTACTGGGTCACGGTGAATCGATCGATCTTTAAAACTCTGGCATTAGACGATAGAGTAATGTTATATGTACCTCCAATTTGTCCCTCCAATTGGTCCCTCCTTATGTGGCAGCCTATGTGGCAGTCTATGTCGCATGAAGGTTAAATGAGTTCCTCTCATTTTCTTTTTTACTATCATCCAAGATTGGAATCCTCACATTTCCTTTTTATTGTCATCCAAAATTGGAACTCATTTAAAATAAAAAGAAAATGTGAGCCAATCTTAGATGATAGTAAAAAAGGAAATGAGAGGAACTCATTTAACCTTCATGCCACATAGACTGCTATATAGGCTGCCACGTAAGGAGGGACAAATTGGAGGAATAAATTGGAGGTACATATAGCATTACTCTAGACGATATTATAAAAAATATATTTAATTTATTATTTAAAATAATATAAATAAATACACTTTCATAATTTTTATTGTAATAATTTAAAAATTAACAATTTGGTTGTACATGGGTAGTCTTGACCTACAACAAGCTAGATGCTGATTCAGAATAAAGGGACATCAATATGAAGGTACCTATACTCGAACTATAATGTATTATGGATCACCTTTAACTCAAAAAAACTGTAATATAGTGATTATCATGTTAAACTTGTACATTGAAGATTTTTAGTTCAATTTTAGATGTCAACAGTTTCTTTTTTCGGGAGTTTGGCTCGGACCCATGAGCCGAGGGGTTGATCTAATTCAATTATATTGAATGAAGAAGTATTCGCGCCAAATTCGAGCGACCCCTGTGTTTAGCGGACAGACGTATAAAATTTTTGGTTGGATGGCAAAAAATTGATGAATTGAAATATGAAAGCATATTATTTCTTCTATTTATGGTAAAAGTTAAAAGGCAGTGGACCTAAAAGATAGATAGTGAAGTGTGTAAAAAAAAAAAAGAAAAAGTATTGTTTGGTTTGGTTTGGTTTAGATTAGTTTTAGTTTTAGGGGCAAAAGGAAAGGTGGATTAGTTGGTTCGTCTGTTTGTTTTACTAAAGCTGGGGCAAAGGACAGGTGGAAAGATGGGCACCGAAGAGAGAAAACAGCTAAGAGCATCTCCAACCCTATTGTCTTATTTTGTGTTGTGAATCTTAGGTGGCATGGGACACAAAACAATATCTTGTATTGGTGGCAAGATTACATTCACAAATGACAATGAGTTTAAAAAGTCATCTCCAATGTAAAAGTATTGAGAAGACAATACAAAGTAATTTTTTACAACTTTCAAGACAACTTTTACTCTTCTATTTCTTTTTATAAACATTTTTATTCACAAATGATGATGTGGACATAAAGACATTGTGAAGTGCATTGTCTAGATCTAGACAACCAACTTCACATTGTCTTTGCCATGTCATTGCCATGTCAACTCCACACTTTATTTCACATTTGCATTGGAGAAGTACTTTTAAAAAAAATGGTTGTCATTCCTATGTGGCAACCATTATTTTCAAACTCACAATAGGGTTGTAGATGCTCTAATTTGTAGTAAATAGTACTAATCAAAGAAAAAGATATGACTGAGTCTGACTTGGCTTTATTTCTCGCCAACATCTCCATTTTCTTGTTCTCTTGCAATCTGATGCCAACGTCAAAATTAAGAGTCATTCGAAATGGAAAAAAAAAACTGTATATAAAAACATGATCCGCCGCTTCTTTAAGTACTTATATTTCTATTTTGTTTGGTCAAGTGAAAATGATACTAGATGATTGTATCTTATGTTAGTCCCGGAACTTGATCAAAGATGGTAGACTCAATGTCGAGATCAGAGGTTCAACAAACGTTCACCTTCTGATTATTTTCGAGATCCAAGAGGAACACTATAATATAAATCTGATTACAAAAGCAACAATAATCAGAAAGTAAATCTCACGTTCTTCCTCGCAATCGCAGTTGCTCCTCCTCCTCCTCCTCTCTTTCTTTCTTATATGTTGTTCTTTGTTTTCCTTTTTTTTTTTTTTTGAGATAATCTCCAACGTCATCATTACTCTTTACCCAATTTGTAATTTATAAATATTTACAAAGGGCTTATGCATAAAATTTTATTTTAGAAAAAAAAAATGGATTCAATTGAAAAGAAAATAATGATAATAAAACTAATAATAAATAATTATTATTAGAATATGATTTTTTGTTCAAGTAAAAACATTAACAATAATAATATAGAGAAAAAAAAAATATTTTACTAGTGGCAATTACATATGGTGTTGAGCAAGGTACTCAGCTGGCGATAACGAGATACACAAAAAAAACATGGATATTATATATGATACCAAGATCTAAATTCTGATATCATTGTTAGATCTAAAAATAGACGAGAGCATAAACAAGCCTAAAACCTATGAAAATATATCCAAGTCAAGAACTAAAGTAGTAGAGAAATAAGTAAGGAACATTCATGCAATAATATTTAAGAAAGCAAAACATTATAATCAAACTCTAAAACTTATGTTCAATCTATGGTAAGATGAACTTGTCAAGGTCAAGCTCCAAACTGATGGAAATGAAGAGAAAAAAATGAGAAAGGGAGAATGAGTGGAATGAGAGGAGAGAGAAAATATTTGGGGGGGGGGGGGGGGGGGGGGGGGGGGGGGTATATGATGGAGGGATTTGATACTGGTCATTGGTTGTGCCAAGCCACCCAAACCTAATATCCACCATCCAAAGAAAACCAACTTCCCAACGGTCCAAAGAGTGAACCGGGTAATTGTTGGTGCTTTCTTTACATGGAGAGAGCTTGCTCTCAACATGCCTTGTAAACTTTAGTCCCACATCGGAAATGCACCATGAGTTATCTCAACATATATACTTGGGTGTGTTGTTGAGAGATGCACATGGGGTGGTGACCCTAAGGAGGGAACCATGTGGGTGATTTTACAAGGAGGTAAGAATAAGGCTCCAAGGATTAAGCATTAATGCTTTTGTCATTCTCTTGGATTAATTCCATTTGGAGCTAACTCGGACTCGGGCTCATGGGCTCATGAGGCGTAATGTGGTATTTTGTTGGCGCACTTAGCACGTCAGCAGTCATGCGGTCTTTATGCGGCCATACGGTCTTATGCGGCATGCGGCTCATATGCGGCCTCATGCGGCACATGCGGTCCATGCGGCACATGCGGTCCATGCGGCTCATGCGGTCCATGCGGCCCATGCAGCCATGCGGCACATGCGGTCCATGCGGTCCATGCGGCTCATGCGGTCCATGCGGTTCATGCGGCTCATGCGGTCCATGCGGCTCATGCGGTCCATGCGGCCAGGCTGCTGCTGCTGCTGCCGCATGGAGGGATCCGCTGACTGTGCAGATTACAAATCAGTTATGGAAAGGCTGAATCAATGCGATTAAATCAGATCCTATCTTTGTGGGATTTGAATTAATTCAGATCATATCTTTGTGGGATTTGAATTAATTTCGTGGGATTTGAATTAAATCTCGTTGCTATCTTTTGGGATTTGATTCAATCTTTCCATAACTGAAGAGGCGGCTAGGGTTTTTCCCCTCTCTATAAATACTCTCTTCTGGCCTCCTTTGTGAGCACTACGAAATTACAAGTCAAAAAAGGAGAAAGAGAAAGAGAGTTGCTGCCGCCATTGCAAGTCCATCCGAGGAGTCTGAACAGAGGTGACTTCGAGCGTTCCACAAGTTCTTCAACTTGCTGGTTCCTGGAAGCAGATCGTGTGGGGCGAATCTTGCTTTGAGCAACGGTGTTTTGACACCCCAGCATTGTTCTTCTTCTCATCTCTCTCTAGTTTTATTGTAACTCGTTATGTCCCAATTGCAACACGTTTGCAAGGAAGAACGAGAGATCTTCTCTTCTCTTTTTCCCTCCTTCAGATTGTAATTTGGCTATTTGATATTTTGAACCGTCGTAGATCTTGAGTTTGATCACTGCAAAGTTTTGTGGGATATCTCAGATCTCGATTGCATCTGTTTTTCATCTTTTGATCAAGCCCCGGGACTAACAATCTCAAAGCAAGATCCGTATAGATGGAAAACATTAATGCTTCGCTCCTCCAATCGGACTTCTGCAAGTTGGAAAAGTTCGATGGAGAGCACTATCAAGTTTGGAAGAGAAAGGTGTACCTAACTCTTCAACTGAAAGACGTTGATCATGTTCTGTTGGAGGAAGAACCCTCTGTTCCAGACACTGGATCTACTGCCGCCATCAACGCGGCTACCAAACTCCAGGCCAAGTGGAGAAGGGAAAATAGCATCTGCAGGCTTCTCATCCTGAATGCTATGGAGGACTCCCTGGCAGAATCCTACTCAAAGAAGGAACTTGCCAGAGACATATGGGAGTCTGTGGAAAATATGTATGAAGAAGATAAGAACATGAGCAAAATGTTTGTGGTTGAAAAATATCACAAATTACTCTTTGAGGACGAAAAGTCCATGCTGCACAGGTGAAGGAATTTCTGAAGCTGCGTCAGAAACTGGAAGACGAAGAGATGCCCCTTCCCGACAAGTTTGTCGTCGGAGGGATCGTCTCAAAACTTCCTGCTGGATGGAGTACCTTCTATGCAAGGATGCACAGAAAGAAGCTAGACATTAGCTTGGGAGATCTACTTCAAGAGATCCATGTTGAGGACGAGATACGTTCTCAACAGAAGGTGGACACTCTGTCCAAACAATTGGCTAAAGCCAATCTTGTGCAGACGAGAGATTCCAAGGGGAAGCAGGCGGCTTCTCATCCCAAGAAGAAGGACTTCGCTAATCTAAAAGTGAAGGGTCCTTCTTTCAAGCAACAGAAGACTAAGTCCCACGTGACTTGTTACAATTATGGCAAGAAAGGCCACTACAAGAGTGAATGCAGATCTAAGCCTAAACAATCAGAGAAATGTGAGCCTAATAAAGTTTCATTGGTTTCTAACGTTGTTGCTATGATCGGACAGGTCACAACTGTAGGGGTTGACTCTGACTGGTGGATAGACACTGGAGCGACTTGTCATGTCTGTTCAGGCAAGGAATGGTTCGTCACGTACCAGCCGATATCTGAGAAGGTTGTCATGGCGAACCTGCAGGCCCAAGCTGAAGTTCTGGGGATCGGGACCGTGGAACTGAAACTCACTTCTGGGAACACTCTGACGCTTCAAGGTGTGAAGCATGTTCCGGCGATTGCCAAGAACCTGATCTCTGGGAGCCTGCTCTGCAACGCAGGCTTGAGGATGGACATCAATGCTGGTCATATGGTGATGTCCAATAAAGGAACATACTTCGGGAAGGCTTATCAAACCGAAGGCATGTTTAAAATTCAGCTTGTTAACCAGTTTGAAGACATTAATGCAGTTGCATTTTCTGATTATTCTCTTGAGTTGTGGCATAATAGACTAGGACATGTTCATTGTAAAAGAATTAACAAAATGTCTAGTCTAGGACTTATCTCCAAATGTGGGGGTAAGGTGGAGAAGTGTGAGGTGTGTGCTCAGACGAAGATCACAAGGAAATCCTTTCATCGGGTCAATCGAAGCACAGATCTTCTGGAGTTGGTGCACTCCGATATCTGTGACTTCAAACATTTCTCCACGAAGGCCGGGATGAAGTATTTCATAACCTTCATCGACGACTTCTCAAAATACGCATTCGTCTACTTGCTTAAGTCTAAAGATGAAGCTTTCGAGAAGTTCAGAGAGTTCAGGGCCGAAGCTGAACGGCAGACTGGACAACAACTCAAGAGGTTAAGGAGTGATCGAGGTGGGGAGTACAGGTCTCATGAATTCGCATCGTTCTGCAAAGAACATGGAATTATATGTGAGACTACTGCTCCATACTCTCCTCAATCCAACGGAGTAGCGGAGAGGAATAACAGAACGTTGACAGAAATGATGAACTCAATGCTACTAACCGCGGGTCTTCCTAAATGCTACTGGGGAGAAGCTGCATTGACGGCCACTTTTATTCTAAATAGAGTGCCATATGCAACTTCGGACGTAACTCCTCATGAACTCTGGTTCAAAGTCAGACCAAACTTGAATGTCATTCGAGTGTGGGGGTGTCTGGCGTATGTGAAGCTTCTAGATATGAAGATTCAGAAGCTAGGGACAAGGACTACGAAGGCGATCTTCTTGGGGTATGCCGAGAAGAGTGATGCTCGGAGATTTTTTTGATATCGAGTCAAATCATATCATTGAATCTCGCGATGCTGAATAATTTGAAGACAAGTTTGCAAAAGACAAAAACATTGTTCTTTCGGACATTCCGGAAAATGATGTAGGTGCAAATGAGACTGAAATCTCATATGAGCCAGTAGTCCAAGAAGAAGCTGTTGTTGAGGAAACAACTCTTGTACCAGAACTCGCAGAGCCGTCAGCTAAGCGAGCGAGGAGACCGAAAGATTTCGGAAATGACTTTGTCACCTATCATGTGGAAGCAGATCCGCTTACCTATGATGAGGCGATGAAGACCAGAGTGTAGAACCCTAGAGGAGGGGTGAATAGGGAAATAAAATATAAACTACAACAATTGATGCAATAAAGGCACTTTAAAGAAAAGAGTAGAAAGATCAAACGCAAATGCAAGGATGTATCCTGGTATCCTCTTTTGAGGCAATCCAGTCCCGGAACTCTCTCCGGCTTTAATCCACTATTATCCAAATAGTACACACGAGTTTGGATCCGAAGAACTCGCCAACTTCAACACGAGTTTGGATCCGAAGACTCGCCAACTTCTACACACGAGTTTTCTTACGAAGGCTCGCCAACTTCAAACAACAGAGAATGAAAGCTTGTTGATCTTCTAACACTTGAAGATCGAAAGTGTACAACTCTTTAATACTCTAGCACTTAGGGAGAGGATGACAATGAAAAGCTTTAGAGAGTATTAATGGTGGAGCTCTTGGTTGTTGGAAAATTTATGAAGGTGTTGGTAAAGAAGCTCAAGAGAGAGAGAGCTTCCTTTTATAAGAAAACCAAGAGTGGGTGGCATTTAATGCTTCTGAATGTACGCAGACCGGCATGCCGTCGGTATGCCGCGGCATACCGCCGGTATGCCGTCCAAATAGTAACGGTCATATTTATGACCGTTCAAGAGCATTAAATGCGGCCATTAATGCATGTCAGATCAAATCGAAAACTGAGTATTCAAACTTCGGTATACCGTCGGTATGCCGGAGCATACCGCCGGTATGCCGACAGAAGTCACAGAAAGTTTTAGAGCTGCTAGAAACGGCATGCCGCCGGTATGCTGTAGCGTACCGTCGGTATGCCGACAAAAAATCACAGCAACTATTGTGTTGCTAAAAACGGCATGCCGCCGGTATGCCGATATTTCGAGACAGCAACTTTCTGGAGTCCAAAAAGCGGTATGCCGCCGGTATGCCGAAGCATACCGTCGGTATGCCGCTTTTTGTCACAGAAACTTTTCTGGACGCGAAAACGGTATACCGCCGGTATGCCGGAGCATACCGCCGGTATGCCGCTTTTTGTCACAGAAACTTTTCTGGACGCGGAAAACGGTATACCGCCGGTATGCCGGAGCATACCGCCGGTATGCCGCTTTTTGTCACAGAAACTTTTCTGGACGCGAAAAACGGTATACCGCCGGTATGCCGGAGCATACCGCCGGTATGCCGTTCTGAATGACTTGATTTTCGATTTATGCTTTAAGTTATCATCCATCCTTTAGTGATTACAGAAATACCTAGACCAGTACAGACTCGAAGACACTAAACAGGAAGACGCCGACTTTTATGCAGGGAACGCCGGTGACTGCTACAGTCTTCAAGTCCTTGATCTTCTGAGAAAATATGAATCTGAAGAACAGAAGACTAAACTACGAAGATGCTGTTAATTACTCAAAATAAAATGTGCCAACAAACTCTCCCATTTTGATAATTGACAAAATAGAGAGATAGCATCTTCAGGGAGTATCTCCCCCGTAGGTAGACAGCTCCCCCTCAATACGATTTCTCCCCCTTTGTCACTTAGTCAAAGATGGGGATAACTAAAGGAGACAGTGCATAAAAAAACGAGAGTATAGATAAAAGCATGCAGGAATATATTGA
This sequence comes from Iris pallida, assembly GCA_029216955.1. NCBI lineage: Eukaryota > Viridiplantae > Streptophyta > Magnoliopsida > Asparagales > Iridaceae > Iris > Iris pallida. The sequence continues at coordinate 6,254,559 of JANAVB010033819.1, forward strand.
AGAGAGAACGATAATACATGCTTGACCCATACATAGCAAAAAGATAAAAGACTCTCCATCATGAGAGTCGGACAACAAAGACAACCAGAGATAATGTCCCCGAAGGACAGCAAACACTGAAAACAACCATAAACCGGTCCCCGAAGGACCACTAAAGACAACAAACAGAAAACACACATAAAAAAAGAACCACTAAAACACCGTAACCATCACCAAAGGAAACCCATCCCTAATCCTCTGCCGGATCATCATCACCATCATCATCCTGAGCCTGCTGGAGGGCGCCAAAAGGATCAATGCCGTCCGGGTACATAAACCCATAGGCATTGGGGTCAGAGAAACGTGGGGCCGTGTACATGGGATCCTGAAGATTAAGATCCAGAAAGGCATCCCGGTCTTGCAGAGTGCGCTGGATGAAGTAGCCCTGATCGTGGAAGCGAGACTGGATGAGGGCGCCAAGTCCACGAGTGTGGGTCCGCATCTGCTCCTCCGCCTGGGCCATCCTCAGATCAAAGTGGTGCTGAGTAAGTGGCATATAGCGGCCCGTAGATGGAGGGGTAGATGCAGGGGCAGCAGGAGTGGAACCCGGTTGCTCTTGGGAAGAGGAAGCACGGGAAGAAGAGGCGCCAGCTAGGGTACGGGAAACAGCAAGAAATGAGGGGACCCCATCCGAGGAGCAGAGAGACAAGTCAACTTGTTTGGCCTCCATAAGCAAGGTGATGAAAGAGCCATAGTAGAGGTTCTGTTTCCCGGAAGGCAAGGTACGTCGGAATTGCAGAAGCAGAGTCTTTGGGAAGGAAAAACGCTTCCGGGCATAGAGATGATACATGAGGACAAGAGCATCACCGGTGATTGCGTCATAGTTCCCGCCCTTTGGGAACAGAGTGTGGCACACGATACGATGGAGTTCGTAGTAAAATGGCTCCAGCTGGGCTGAGAGGGCCGGAATGGCAGGAGGGTTGGGACCCTTACAGATGATACGGCAGAAGTCGTCGAAAGGAGACGCCGCCGATGAGGTGAGAGCACCCAAAAGAGGGTAGCGCATCCCCTCTGTCCGGGACGCCCAAGATGGCCCCCACTTCCTTGGATGTGAGACGGAAGTGGCGGTCATTGACCATGGATTGGATGGCGGGTAGGGTCGTCGTCATCCCCTCGCATGTTGCAGTAGAAAAGGCGGACAGCAGCAGAGTAGACAGGAATTTGCCGCCGAAGAAGGGAGGAGAGAGACCGGCATCGTCAAACAACGGGACGTGACCGGGGAAGAGGTTCCAGTTGATAGCCCGTCCTTTGAACACGTTCTGGTTGACGAAGTGCTGGAACCAAAGCTCAGCCGCCAAAGCATTGGAGAAAACGCGTTGGTCAAAGCCGGAGGGTAGCGCCACCGGGACGAAAGGGTTGAAAGAGGAGGAAGAGGATCGGGGGCGCTTAGGGTTGGCCATGAAGAGGATTTTGGGCTTGGGTGTGAGAGGAAGAAGTAGTAGTGGAGAAGAAGGAAGAAGGAGGGTTTTTAAGGAAGAGGGGGAATATGAAGAGTTGAGTTTGAAAAAGGGTGGGGAGGAGGGAACGGTTAAAGAGGAAGGGTGATGGGGTAGTTGAAAAGGTGATGGGGTGAATTGATGTGTGGAGTAAAAAGAGGAAAGAAAAGGGGAAGGTGATAAGAAGGGTAATTAAGAGGAGGGGAGTTGAGGAGATGGGTAGTTAATGAGGGATTTGATAGAAGAGAGGGAATAAAGGTAGGATGGAAGGAATAAAGATAAAAGAGTGGGCCCGCATATTAGTTCAGGAATCAAGTCCGCCGCCATCCGGCATGCCGGCGGTATACCGACGTTGTACCGACGGTATGCCGAAAAATCGAAACAGAACATCATCTGATCCGAAAAGCGGCATGCCGGCGGTATGCCGTAGTGTACCGACGGTGTGCCGAGAATCGAAACAGAACCAAATTTGCTTCGAAAAAACGGCATGCCGCCGGTATACCGCAGTATACCGTCGGTGTGCCGGACAAAAAGAAAGGTTATGGCTCAAAGGATAAAATGCCTAGTTCACGGCAAAGGAAAGAGAAGCGGTCTTCGGGAGAGGCTTAGTGAAGATATCGGCTAATTGATAAGTAGTATCAATAAATTCAAGACGGATATCTCCTTTTTGTTGATGGTCACGAAGAAAATGGTGTCTAATTTCTATGTGCTTCGTGCGTGAGTGACAAATAGGGTTTTTCGTGAGATTGATAGAGCTAGTGTATCACATTTAATAGAGGTGCAAGAATGAGAAATACCATAATCTAAAAGTGTTTGTGACATCCAAAGAATTTGTGCACAACAACAACCAGCGCAATATATTCTGCCTCA